>PVIA01000667.1:0-382717 GCA_004024845.1 Tonatia bakeri | reverse complement strand
AAGTTTCTGAAGCTTCAATTTTCTCATGTATAAAACAGACAGTATCTGTTTTCCCCCTGGGGCCACTGGGAAAATCAACTGGGATAAAATATATGTTAGAACTTTGCAAGATGCAAAAGAGTTAACCAGTCTGTCCAAGGTAATATGCTAAGTGCTGTGAAGAACTAGTCCACCTAGAATAGTGGGGAAAAGTGCAGGTTTAAAGTGAGAGGACATGGGTTGTGTCCCAGATGTGGCACTGAATAGCTGCGTGACCTTCAGTAAATTACTTACTCCCTTAGAGGTTTACTTTCATCACTTAAAAAATAGAGATAATAATGTGAGGCATAATGTGATGGCAAATGGTTACATATCAAAAATTATCGTGTGTGGTGCAAATGTTAGCCATTTCATTATTATCTTCTAAAAGTATTTAGTGATTCAGAGAAATGCATTTTTTTTTCGGATATATCTAAAAATCCCATATGGTGGGATCCTGGGGAGCTAGGGAGCGTTTCTTGTGATCAGGATGCAATTAACATAAAGTAAGGAGCCTGTTTTAGAACCTAGAAGTTAACAGAAGGACACCAGCCAAGTTTCTTTAGCTTCTAATGTGATAATAGTTCTCTCAATTAATTAAACACATTCTTTTATTTTTAGGATCTTGAGATAAAGGGAAAGTTTCCTATTTCATCCCTCCTCATATTCAGCAAACCTAATTAGATACCTGTGATACAACATTTAAACCCTTTGGTATCTTAATGTTTGAATCTTTAAGAGGGAGATAACAATACTTGTCTTACTGGGTGGGGTTGTTTTAGGGGCAAAGTAGGGTAATTTTAGGGTAGATTTTGGAAAGATGAAAGCAAACACATGTGCTATTACCATCATTTCAGTATATTTTGAACCAAACATAAAGCTTTTGTCCAAAAGTAACTTGTTTCGGACATGCTTAGAAACACTAAAAAAAGGAAAATTAAAAATGAGTTGGAATTATTATTGTGAAATTATTTCAAGTTAAAGATTAGTTTCATCATGGTGATTTTGAATCTCATAGTTCACAATAACATGAAATGCAGTTGAAGTATTGCCTCTGAATAATAGAGATTTTGATTCTGAAACTCTATGTTGGAATAACAGAAAAATTTATACTGTTCCATCTGGAAACATAAACCAACAAAAATGCAATTCCAGGGAGTAGTCAAACATATTAGTGTCTGACAAGTCAAGTGGACAGATGCTAAATAAGGATACGAAGTATTTGCTCAATGTAATTAATAAAAAGTAAGGATTATGGTATTTATTGAATATTGTACCCCGTTGAGATTAAATCTTTTCACATTCACAAGACGTATTTTCAAGACTTTCATCATGTCATTGCTTCTGTTGCTTTTAAGTGTTTGGATAACTTGATGGCGTATCATTAAGTTGTTTGTGGCAGTTGTTTCTGCTGTCTCAGGATAGGTGCTTTTGACTCCAGCCGAAAAAAGAAGCTTCGGAAACTTTATAGTCTGATGAAAGCCACGACCGTTTGGGGCCAGTCTTTTCCCCAAAGAACTTAACCAAGAGAATGCAAAATTGACCCATTCTGCTACCAGTTGCTACCCCCTGCCTCACCCCCATCTTTTCTAGTCTGCAGAGAACATTGGGAAAGGAGGAGGAGGAAGAAGGATCATCAGCTTTATATCAGAAGTGAGAGGGAAAATTCTAAGAGACTCACCAAAAAGGACCGGGGGTGTCTGCAAGGAGGCAAGACTGGCACTGAATGTCCTGATTGAATGTCTGCTCAGGCTGACTTGCCCACCTTCTTCTGTGATTATCTGGGTTGGGGACCAGAGGCCTTGAGAGCCCAAGTGGGAAGAGGGGCTGCCAGGGGAGCAGCTCAGAGAGCATCCCTTCTGGGAGTATCCCCTGTTCAGGTTGGCATGACTATGGGCATTCTCCAAGGGTGAACTTGCTAGCCTGTCCCTAAGAGGATGGCTGTTGGTAATGAGAGCCAAGGGGTGAGTGGAAGAGGCTGCTCCAGAGCTTGGCTCAGACCTATATCAGAAGCTGTGCAAGGAGTCCCATAGGTCCCTCTGGAGAACTCAAACACCAGCCTGCATCAGCTAGAAAGGGGATTATGGCTGGAGACCTTTGCCTGCTCCTCCTTACCAGTTACTTGCAGGAAAAGGATGAATTGGAGACCAGAGGAGAAAGAGGAAGGAATAAAAAAGACTAGATCCCAGCCTGTGTCAGAGTGGGGGGCTTATATAAAATCCCAACTGAATTTGAGAGTAAATTAAATTGGATTAGAGTTATAATAACCAAAGATTACCCCCAAATTGTGAGATCTGCCCAAGATGTCGTTAAAAATGGGAAAGGTATTTTTAAAGTAGCAATTGGAGCTAAGGTATTTTTAAAGTAGCAGTTGGACCAACATGGCTCAGTTGATTGGTCATTGTCCTGCAAAGCCAAAGATCACTGGTTCAGTTCCCACGTAGGGCATATACCTCGGTTGCAGGCTCGGTTTCCTGTTGGGGCCCATATGAAAGGCAACCAGTTGATGAATTGATGTTTCTCTCTCGCTCTTTCTCCCTCCCTTCCCCTCTCTCTCTCTCTAAACAAAAAAAGGCAATTGGAAGCTCTGATATGAGTAAAGCCATTTCCTGTTGATTACCCACCGAGATGGCAACACACAATAAATCCAGTTTCACAATTCCTCCCTTTATATGTCTTTATGATACCAAATATTATTCATCCCAATAGCCAAGTATATTCCAGAAGTGCTGGTATTACGTGATTAGCTTCCAGGAGCTTCGTTGTTAAGAAGCTGTAGCCCTTGTCCATGTTGTGCATGCTGCGAAGTGTATATGAAGATGAAAAGATGACACTAAGTGTTTGCTTAAGTAAATTATCTGTGATGACTTGATGGCCTTTTTGTACACGAGTAGAAATGTCTGCATTTTAAGAATTGTGTTTCTGTTGTCAGTAGTGTGTAGGGCAGATCCTTGAGACATGTACAAGGCAGATACTAGACAAAATAATGCAGAGATGAATGTAACTGTTGAGTTGAAGGAGCCTCATACTCCTTATTTGCTTAAGGAAAACTGTAAGCATTATATGATACCATGTCAACACAGCTTAATAAAACGCTGCCTCGTAAAGGGAGAAGCGGATACAACATGTCTTTCCTAATGTTTTCCAGAGAGTCAGGGAATGAATTGAGAAGCAGATCCAGGATTTCATGTATCAGCACCACAGGTTTTATCAAGTATATAATCCTTTTTTTCTGTTACTGTCAAGATTTTAAAGGGGGATTATGGTTTGAGTTAGAGAGAGCAGGCAATTCAGGCATACCACACAAAGTTGTTAAATCTCAGAGGCTTGAGATTTCTTGGCTCCTTTAAAGTTTTGGAAGCAGAGTACTCTTAGGGAATGCTATTAGGAATTGGCTTCATGGAGGAAATGTAGCTTTGGGGCAGTTTGCTTTTGAAGCTGAGAGAGGATAATAGGTTGGTGAACGTGGAGGGGAAGTTGCTTCAAGTTTAGGAAATAAAGGCAGTGAGGAGGTGAGAGCCCTGTGCAGACTCTTACTGTGACAGTTCTTTAGGTGGACCAAGTGCTTCTCCAGATCAAGCTTAATTTTCCACAAGTGCATTTTCTTGAGTTTCTACAAAGCCTGTGGACCCTCTTGTGGAGTGTCTATCTCTGTGTCCTGATTGCTAGGGCTGCCCTGACGTCTTGGCCAACTGCCCAGTCCCTTTGAGTCTGAAAGGAGTAGTTCAATCTACATCAGATTTTATAGAAGTGGGTCTTGGAAAAAAGTATTTGCAAAAAAAAGAAAAAAAAATGGCTCTCTCTTTGCATCATGCTATTAGACATCCCTCATCTGGTGGGTAAATTAGAGTAGAAGTTACCCCTGGAAGCACAGACACCAGGTGTGAGGGTAGAAAGGGAGGAAGGAAGAGCTGTCCCATCTGTGCTTTGCCTCATGGGGAGTTTGAATCTAGCTGTTGGTAGAATAAGACCTAGGTGAGAGAAAGCAGAAAGAGGGGGGTCTGGACTGAGGGTTATTTTAGGAAGAGCATATCAGGGCAGTTTTCACCCACTCAGGAGATGAAAGGACTCTGGAAGAACTGGCGCACCTCAGCAGGCCCCACCTAAGGCTGTGTGCAGACAAATGTTTGTATTGCTTAATAGGCATTGAGTCACCTTGTTAAACGTCCTCCCTGTTATAGACATAGACTTATTCCTTGCCTCCAGGCAACTGGGAGCCCTAGTTAGGAAAACACTAACGCACATGCAGGTACCTATAGAACAACGATGAACATAACAGCGATGTTGCTGTCGTGCAATTAAGTGGCTTTGCCGTGGATTGATGTTATCTTCCTGGGAGACTCCTGTCAAAGAGTTAAACCAGGCGAGGAGAAACTTGAACTTCATGTGTCCATGGTGAGTGCATCAACAGCAATGTTGGGGGTAGTACTCAGTACTACACTGATTCTCAACATAAATGAGAGAGCTCATTCTCCGTGTGCTTTAGGGAGGTTTTTTTTTTTTCTTTCTTTTTTAGATATTTTGTTGGGATCATAAGCATGCTAAGTAGGTGCATTGCTAATACCACTGTATTAAGTCTTAGAAGCCTGTGAATGTGCTGACTAAAGAGTGTTGGATGCTCCCTGTGCCAGACAGAGGGGGCCATATAAATGGCTCTGAGTTTCAGTTTCCATGTCAGCTAGAATTCCACGCTGAAAGAGCGCATCTGCTCTGTATTTTACAGATGAGGAAATTTAGTCCCAGTGAGGGAGCTGTTGGCCCCTTCCCCTGAGAGTCCCCGGCAGAGTCGATACAAAAATCTAGGTCTTCTGTTGCAGCCCAGTGCCTTTCCCTGTATGTCACACCACTTCCCTCATTATCTTGAGATTTGCTGGAGCCCCAGGACTGCATAATGGTTGTGCATGTGTGGATTTCAGGACTACAGCTGAATTAACTCATCATGTCAGTCTTAACCGTGAGTCTGTTTCTACCACATGTAGCAAATAGTCACTCCTGTGGCCTCAGGATTGGGTGCCTGGAGGGTGTGATCACCTGGACCGGAGCTCGCCTCTGCAGCCTCGGTGCACCTCTCTGTCCTGACTTGTCTGGAGGCCTGGACTGAGGGGCGGGGCCCGGAGGTGCACATGTGAAGGCATGCCGCCCAAGCTGAGGCGGCAGCTCTGAGCCCGTTGGGCTCTATTCACTGTGACTCCATGTAGTTTTGAAAATCCAGGGTAGACTTCATTCCATTTTGAGAATTGTTGTATGACACGCTCTGAGACTGAGAAGGAGGGGTATTGCCCAGGCCTCCAGTGATGAGATGAGGATTTCCTTGTGGTTTCTCCGGGCTGGAAGGCTCCTCAGAATTGGCTTTGTCCTTCGAATTCATGACACCTCTTACCTGCTGGCTGGCGGGTTTTGTGTAATGGATTTTATTGATAAGGAACTGAATTTAAATCTTGCAGTGATAGACTGTGATTGCTTAAGGGGACTTTCACCTTTTTAGGCCAGAGCTACATCAAGTAATTCCCAGGCTCTGCCGGATGTGGAGGTTTTTAGTCCTGATGGGTCACCCCCAACAAGTTCTCATTCTAATTTAAATGCAAAGGTGTCAAGATAATTAACTGGATTTAGGGATCCAAATAGCAGCTTTGGGAAATAACTTCCTTTTGTGTGAAGTGCACTAGCCTCACTCACTTGAGTTATGCCGGCCTCGTTCACAGCCTGTCCCAATTTTGGGCCCAGAGAAGAAAGCTTCCGTTTCCTTACAAGCTTTTCCTAATTATTCAAGGAGCCAAGCAGAGTTGGTTTTAGTTGCTTTTCTCTCCGCGTGCCTGGTTTGTCAAAGCCCTGCGCAGGAACTGTGCACTTAGTTTGGCTGCCTGAGGCGTTTTAGCTTCAGGTGTTGGTGCTGTTGATTTACCTGTGCTGGCCCTTCCTGTAGAGCCTCTGGGGTTACTCATTTCCTTCTCTGCTCCTGCCCGCCCCAGGTACTGGTTGCTCATTTGGGTTTATTGCCTAGGAGATATACGGGCGGGTGGGAATTACAACACATCTGCCTCTGGTTCTTCTGCCCTGGAGGGCCGGCATTGGAGCGGTGGAGAGGAAGGTAGAGAGCGGTGTGCAGGCCAGGAGGGAGAGGAGGCAAAGCAGGCGAGGGTGATGCCGGCCCGTTACTTCAGCCGGATGTTGAAGAGTACCAGGAAAAGGGAAATGAAAGCAGGCTTCCTCTCTGTCCCTACAAAGCCCTTTCCTCAGGTCCTTGGTTCCTCTTTCCTGCCTATGTTCTATAAATTACTAGCATTTATTACTTCAGGTATATATTGAATTAAAAAAATATTTCTGTAGGCTGGTCTGGAAACTTAATCACTATTTATGATATTGCTTCTATGAGAAGCTGTATTCTGAGTTCCAAATAAATTATGAACATTCCACAGGAATATAAAACATCTGCATGTTTAGGTAAGTAAATATACCCTTTGTTTCTAGGTCTTTTTAAGTTTGTACTTCCTTTTAGAATGTAGAGTTGTGACAGTTTTGAAGATACCAGAAGAGCAAAAAGCATGTTTTTCCTGGCATTATATCTTATTTCTTACCTCCACATGCTTGTGAGATCTCTACGTTTTCCTTTCGGTGAATATCTTTCAGAAGACCACGTGTTGGTCTTTGGCTAATTCTACTTTCAGAATATAGTATATAACTTGGGACTTGCTTTTAAAGTACTATGCAGAATTTTCTCATTTTAGAATTCTTTTTTTTTTTTTTTTTTTTGGCTGACTTCATTAAATACCGTAAACTCAAGAAAAGCTCTATGGTTGCAGATCTGGTATCGATTATCATTAATTCTTCCCTTTATGACTTTTCCACTTAAATACACATTTAGAAACAAACCAAATAAACATTAAATAGTGCAACTAGGTTCTTGATTTGGGTGGTCCAGTTAGTTTCAACATGTGTTTAGCTTTGAAAGGTGGTTCTAAAAACATTACATTTGACCGCCCATGAAATGATTGCAGTAGATTTTTTTTATTTTTAAATTTCAAAATGTGTTAATTCGTATAGCTTAAAAAAAAACTTGGATCATTTATAATTTTACTGCTATACTAAATAAGGGAAAAGGTGCATTTTTCAGTTTGTCCCATAAAACCTGCTCAACTGGTTTTTAACTGAGTGACTTTGGTGAAGTCATTTAACTGAGCTTTGTAAAGTGGAGAAGATACACTAGTTGGTTCCCAGACTCCCACTTCTGAAATGCTAGAATTCTGCAATTCTATGAATTTAAAAGTTGAAATTTAAAAGAACCACTTGAGGTAGAAAGTATACTATTTATTTGCAAGAGACCTGGGGAGGTGGCAAGTTCTAGAATGGTCAATTAAGGTCTAAAAATAGCATACAACCCTGAGCGTTTTTTCAAAAGCCAGTCTTTACTTATTGCCTTATTTTTTGAACTGTGCATATGGTTGGGAGAATAGATGGGGCATCTGGAAAAAAATTTATGGGCAGAGACGATGCCATAAGCACCTCAGATATGTTGTATTGCAATGATTGGTGATACTGCCGTTAAATGCAATGCTAAGTCTGTGAATTAGCCCCATTAGGATCATTTTGGGTTTGGGTCTGGCCCATTGGTGTGTGGTGGTCTCTGGAGTTGCTGGAGAGGGTCTTAGGAGCTTCCTTAGAGAGAATCTTTTACTTCTACAGGTTGACATTTTGCATATAACTCCCCAGCACAGAGAGAAGTCCCTTCCCTTTTTTATTTAGTTTCTCTTTCCCATCTTCTCATGATTGTTTCTGCTCTCCCTTTCTAGTGATCCATTTCCCCACAGTACAGGGAGAGTTTTTTTTTGGAGGTAATTAGTTGTCCTAAGTTATTTCCATTAAGAGCACTTAACTGGTTTCCTCGAGTAAGAATTGGGGATTAGACAGTGATCTCGTGTAACCATTATAGAGAAGGTGGTTACACACAGAACAAAACCTATTAAATGTTAAAAAAAAAGAGTGTTGGTACTTTAACTTACCTGCTTTCAAAATCAGACATGGGCAGTTCCTTCAATCTGGTTCCTGCAAGCAGAGCCTGGGGCAAGCCTTTCTGATTTGTCACAGAGGCAGCTCCTCAGCAAATGCTAACAGCACATGAAAGGGCAGTGACTGCAGTGTTTCATTTAGGTTCCTTTGATCGCTCATAACTGGTTTTTCATATTACACCAACATTTCATCAGACACCAAAATATTTCTCAATATCTGACTCTGGCAATGAAGGCCCACCCCCTCCCCCTTCTTGTATGGAAGATTGGCTGTTTTGTCAATATCTCATGTAAACAACTATTAGTGAAGAAAAATTTTAGCAGTAAGGACGTAGGAGCTTTTCTTCCTATCTGTCCCAGGATGAAGAGGGAGAGCAGGCATTGTATTTTTAGCATGCAGGACCCTGCGCAGGGCTTGGAGTATAATGGGAACTTCCTGTTGTTGGGCTTCCTGTTGGACTGGGCTTCTGAGGACCCTGCAGGAAACTTCATCTGGAATTTTTATAAAACCCACTTGGTTAGGGAAGGCAAAGAATAAAATGACACTTGTCCCTTGTATCCTTCTGTTATAGTTTCAGAAGTGAGGGTCCCCCACCCCTTACTAGTATTTATTATGGATTTTTTTAACTGTAAATTCAGAGAGTTAAAGTTTATGATTAATAGTCACACAGTAATAGTGGATGAGAGAACTTAAAAAAACCCATTAAATCCTACCTTTCAGTAATAGACTAGTGAAATGTGATAAATCTTTAGAAATCAAAGAAAGGTGGAATTCAAGATGCTGTAAGTGCCTTGTTAGGATCAAGAGTTGCTTAAAGTGAGGGAGAGTTTGGCCACACCTATTCTGACTGTCCTCTTGGAGATGACTGGGCTGTTTAAAAAGCAGGATTTATTATCTCTATTTAGAACTTGGTTTCCTCAGTCTTTTTCTGCACATTCTATGGCTATATTTTTGACATGACTTTACCACTTTCTTGCTTGACTTGGTATTTTTAGGCTTCCCAAAGATTTATCGTTCTACCTTCTAGGCATGTGCCATCCGAGCATTCCACTAGCTGCTGCTCTGTTTGGAACTGGTGCTAGAGACACAGGCCCTTGCAGTCATTTCTGTGCCTTGGGTACCTCTGGTGCTTGGAGGCAGAGCCTGTGTTTGTCAGTTGGTGGTTTAGACAAGTTACAGGTAAAACACTATGCAAGCCTCTGTCTAGATTCTTATCTCTCGTTCCAGCAGCATCAGACGGAGAGAAATGAAGTTGAATGTTGAGCAGCCTTTGTTTAAAAAAGGGAGATGTGGGTGTCTAGAACAACTCAAGCCACTGAAACAGAATCGGGCCTGGAGGTGGGGAGAGACATCATAACGCTTTACATTAAAAGCCTAACATGTGAATGTAGGCCTAGTAAAACCCTACTGTTTCTGAAAGACCAAACTAGCCATCCTAGTATACGATGGCTTATAAGAGGCCAGAAGTTACGGGGCTTATAAATTAAATGGAATTGAATCTTCAGTGCACCTGAGGTCCTAGGATGGGTTCATAAAGACATAATAGATGTGAAACATAATCTCACTTTAAATGTTTCCATTTGTTTTACGTGTTTGGTTTGTTTTATAATATCCAGATGTGAAGCCTAAAGGCTGAGGAAAGGTCTGTTGTTAAGACAGCCGTGTTCCTTTGATACGGAGTAGTTGAAGGGGATCGAAGTGATCGCGTGACTTACTTTTAGACAACACGAAGCCACCCTTGTGAGGGGAGGAGTTGGGAAGGGTCTGTGTGTTTGGAGACAGATTAGCCAGGAGTTATCTATAGTGCCTGAAGCTGGAAAAACTGGAAGAAGCCCTTGCTCAACATAAACTTATGGAAACCTGTACCTCAAACTATGCTGAAGTGGCCGTGTCAGATTTGTGACCCTCCCAGCTGACTTCTTAACAAACCCAAAGTTTTACCAGGAAAATGATCTGGGTTAGAGGAATTATTCATTACATTTTAGGCCACAAATTCCTTTACGGCCACCTGTTTAGCTCAATTTAAACTGTTAGCGGAGAAACTGATATCTAAGCAAGAGCAAAAAGATGAAGTCACTTACCTTGAAATTTCTGTAAATTATTAGTGTAAACAGGGGCTAGTTTCTTTGGAGCTTGTAGTGAAGTATTCGTTATGTGACTTAGTTTTTTGGCTATCAGCTCGAGTCATCCTTTGATTTGAAGAACTAGAATAAATACCATCTGCAAAGATATGATTACAGTCCTTGGTCTTGACACACAAATAATTACAGTTACACAATTTTGTGAAAGGATTTTTTATTTACTTACTTCCGCAAGCCTGAAATAAGTCTGTGCTACTGAGTGGCACTTTGAAGAAGAGATTGACATCCTCCTGCCTTTTGGGGCTGTTGGTTTCCTCCCACCAGGATGTGGCTGAGAACTGGCTAACAGTTACCGCCTTCCTAGGTGAAAAACCCTGTGGAAGTGCAAGAGGGTAGAAAGCTCCTGGCACACACTAGGCACTTAACAAACACTTGGTAGGTGGCAGAACTCATGGATGAATTCTGAAGTAGATGATGAGTGATGCTAAGGTCTCCTCATCCCAGCCACACTGCGCAGGCCCACCGTGTAGCTCTGTTGGAGGGCTGCTAGCCTTTACTCCTCTTTTGCAGACTCAGCTCAGTGGGACTTTGCGCAGAGTTTGAATCTTGATCCTTGTTTTCCTTCCCCCAATGTCACTGCCTTGAAGGCTTTCGTTGTCTGAGGAAAGTTGTCCTCCTGGCCTCCCTACCCAATTTTGGCAAAGGATCAACGGATAAGCCTTGTGGCCCAAAGATCTCATACAACTTCACTGGTATCAGGACGCTGATTACATGCAAGCAATCCCTACACTAAGAGCTTTAAAAATGAGATTTTTCTTTGAAATTTTAAAGAAAGTGGAATAAAAATGTGCTTGCTTTTCAACATAGATTGATTAGCTGGCATGAAGGGAAGACTGGCCTTTGAAATCTATAGGCATCACGTTGCAGGCCTGACCCCGCTGACCCTGGCAGATTAGTAATGGTCTACGCAGCCTGCTCTGTCAGCACGTCTGGCAGGGCATGCACAGATGGTGCCAGTTGGAGAAAATCACTGCTGAACACTGTACCACAGCCTCGCCTTGGCTGTGTAGCCTCGGGAGGAGGAGCCGAGACTGGGCTGTTTACAGACTTGTTCCTGCCCAGCGCGCTGGAACGGACCTGTGGGGATGCCAGTCCGATTCAGGATGCCTTTGCTGGTTGTGACTTCAGCAATGCTTTCTTGTCGTAGGTTAGGCCTTCCTGCACTGTTGAGCAGCTGGGATTTTTACAGGGTCTGTGGCCTTGGGGTTGCTCTGAAAGGGAATTTGAACCGAGAACTGATCTCATTCCACGGAGTCAAGCATAATGCTATACTTGTTTTCCTAGAGTCAGTCAGCCTCAGGAAAATGGGAGTAGCCAGGAATGGGGGGCGGAGGAGGAGTCTTCACAGTTTGAGTAATCAACTTAACCCAGGGCTAAAAAGAATTTTATTATAGAAATAGCATATGAGTAGCCAGGAATGGAGGCAGGAGGAGGAGTCTTCACAGTTTGAGTAATCAACTTAACCCAGGATTAAAAAGAATTTTATTATGGAAATAGCATACGTGACCTCTGTCCTTCCAGCTACCACCAGTTTCTGGGTTGTCGAGTGGTACCCTGAGCGTTTATAACCAACACTCCTTGTGTGGGTCAGCTCAAGAAATGGTGACTCTGCTCCCCTAGACAGAAAGAAAAAGCCGTCAGTAACATTCAGCCATCGTCTGAAATAGTGTCTCAACCACGTTGAACTGAGCTGAACTACGCGTGCTCTTTCAAAGTAGTTGTTTTATTCTTTGAAAATTCCTCTTGGAACTGCATGGAGAGTTAGTTCAGTGTTGAGGAAATGTACCCTCCTAGCGTACCTCCAAGTGACCCGCACTTCAGCAGGTCGAGGGCAGTGACGCGCACGGGAGGCGTGCGGGTGTCTGGCGGTGTGCAGGTCGCTCCCCCAGCCCGTGGCCTGTCACCACGCACAACTTCATTTTATTCTCTTCCGACCACAACCTCTTTGTTACTGAAGGCTCTGTCCAGGTTTGTCCTGCCTTTGCAACTTGTTACCATTTAACTGAATTTCTGGATTCCTTTTGTGTTGTTTTAATGAAAAATGATGTTTCATTCTTGAAGAATTTCCCTTGGAGATGTTGCTGCTGTGAAAAGAAGCTGCTTTTTTCTTTAAGCTTTCACTTCTGAAAAGTTTACAGTGGCTTCATAAAGGAAACTGGTTGTTTTTCCCTAAAGATATGAGTGAACAGATCTATTCAGGACATGCTAGTGCTTTTGGGAGAGGGGGACATAGACTAGAGGAATTGCTGAAAGAATGAAAAAGGCATGGGCTAAATATTCACAGAGCGGGCAGATATGCAGCCCTGCCTGCTGGTCTCCGGAAGAGAGGTGTGCTGGGAGAGCACGCTGAACCCTGGCAGGAGCGCGCCTCTTCTCGGTTAAGAGCACAGTTTCGGCGGGAGAGCACTACTGACGAGGTGAGCGTCAGAAGAAGACGGACATCGAGGACGTCTCCCCATCGTGAGGTGGGAGAAATGGATTGGTGATGAAATGCATTGGCCAGAGGAAGAAGAGGATTTCAACTTGAAACAGTTTGTACTTGAAACGACCATTAGGTCACTGGATATCTGGGTGTGGGTTTGAGCCGAGAAGTTTGGGATACGGAGAAATCGGAGAGTTGTTGACACGTAGCTGGTGATGAAACCATAGTAGTGAGTGGATCATGCAGAGAGCTTAAAGAAAGAGGGCTGACTGAAGTTCAGCAGAGAATGAAAAGCAAAGTGGGACTCTTCTCCCTCTCTGGTACTTGAACAGTGCTGTGTGTTTGTTTGTCCAGGGAAGATGACCAACAGAAGTTACTCAGTGATTGATGGTATAGGATCATGCTTGTTGTTTAGGAAAATTCCTAACAGTCTCTGGAAATGGCAGAAATAAATTCTTGAAAATAACCCTGAAGTAGGATCTTGGAGTGCTTTGGTCCACTTCACAGATGCTCTACCATTTGAAGTAGATGCCAAAACAAACTAGTAGACAGATAGCCGAGAGTTCGTCGTACATGAAGCAAGCATCTGCCAGTTTATTTAGTCACAGGAGCAGGAAGAGCAGAGGGACAAGAGGGCAGCACACGCCAAGAATAAAACCTGGTCAAGCGGCCACATCAACCCTGCTTGGCAGACCGGCCTCCTAGCTTTTGTAATTATACTGGTGCCTGCTGTATGTGTGCCTTTTCCACTAAGTTTAAAAAAGGCTTTCCTCTAACTACCGGGTCTCGGAGAAGTTGGGCCACTTTGCCCTTGGTGGTTTTCTGCTGTGGAATCTTTGCTGTGTCTGTGCTCTGCCTTGCGTCTGCTGACTCCACGCTGCACTGTCAGCCCGGCTCCCTCCCATGGCTCCTGCCTCTCCGCCTGCTGCCTGAGCTCAGGGAGGGCTGTGAGGACATGCCCTTCTGGAAGAGCCCAGCAGAAACCGCATGACTGCATGGCTAGGCTGGCACACGTGGACTTGACCACGGCCTTGTCTTTTCTCCTTTCTCTCTCTCTCTTCCCCTCCTTTTTTTCTTTTAGTACTTTTGGTATAAATAATTTGTAACAGGCTACAATCAATGGGAATTTCATGACAAGGCTTATAAGCTAGTGGTGAGGACTCATTAACTCTAGAACTTCCATTGGGTTAATCCTTTTATTTTGAATAGAATTCCCTTTTGACACCCATATTTGGCACTAATTCTATTGTAAGTTTTCCAATTCTGAGAATGACACACAAAGAAAATATACCTGAAAACTTTGGGGAAATGAATTATGAAAAGACTTCTGTACTTTTTACTATGCATACCTCTGCATCATACCAGAATAAATATTCAAGAGACTTTTTAATTTTATTCATAGCTGGGTTTTTGCTAATGTTGCTTTCTGGGAGAAGGTAGTCATAGGCTCTTGCTAACAATGCATTTTGGCCCTCTGTTGTTTGTATGATCCCTGAGCAGGGGAAATGGTACACTGATACTAATATATATTAAATATTTATAGTTGGAAACACTTTTAGCATTTGTTTCAGTTTTTGTTTTAAAACTCCATTCTGTTGTTCATAAATTTTTCTTTTTGCCATAGTCCATATTTAAAAAATATTCATCTATAGCCTCCCTTAAATATTAAGTTGAGGTAAAAGTTAAGTTCAGCCCTTTTTCCCCCTTGCCTATCAGGCATTGGGTATTATAGTACGTTCTGGAACTCAAAGTTGAGTAAGAAATGGTCTCTGTCCTCCAGGAGCTTAGAGTCTAGGGGTGGTGAGTGCTGACATAAAGAGGTACTTTCAGAACAGTGGGAAGGTCTGTGGGGGTCTAATCCATTCTTGGGGGCCAAAATCTAGGGGCACTTTTGGGAAAATACTTTCACTGGATCTTAAAGAATGAGGTGGAGTTAATCTAACCTAGGAAGAGTGGTGTGCTTTCCAGTCAGAGTGGCGATCTGAGTTTTAAATACTGTGGGCTGGGCAGATAACTAGGGTCATTCTGTATCACTCAGCATTGGTGAGTTCTAATACAGGGAAGGTAGCCTGTGGGGAGGCAAGGCTCGAGAGCAAAGCCAAGGTGAAGTCTTGAAGTGGGTCATGTTTATAGCTGATAATGTGTGTATCATAGTCCAGTGGTATGGAGAATGGATTGAACTGTAAAATGGGAAGAGACTTGCAGTAGGGCATCCAGCTGGGGGGCTAATGCAAAACAGGATGACCTGAGTTGAGGCAGGGGCACCCAGGAGAGTCAGGGGGAGATGGATGGATGTGACAACTATTTGGAAATAGAGTTGTGATGGTGGTGATTGGCGGTTGTGATGTGGTACCTGTGGGGGTGTTAGCAGGTGAAGGATCAGGCTCCCATCTCTCCAGCTGGAAAGGTTGGGTGCATATTACCAGCTGGGATTGAGAACCAAAGAGGAAGAGCAGTTAGGTGGGAATACCAATTATGAATTTGCATCATTAACATATTTCTAAGTATTTCTTCAACTTGCAAACTGTACCTAGGTAGGGTCATGTTTTACTTCTTTCTGTGTACATTCAAACCTGACAGGAGTGGTCTTAGACATTCAAGACTGTAAGAATTACTGTATGTATTGGGCCTTTATGTCTAGAGACATGAATTTAGGAGAATTGGAGCTGCCTTGTTCTCATGATTTTGAGGACTTTCTGCTGTAAAGCCTGTCCACTCTATCTTTGCAATATATTCATTTTCTGATTCCTTCTTTTTTTAATTTTAATTGCTGTTCCAATACAGTTCTCTGTCTTCCACAGTGTTGCTGCTCTGTGGCCTGCTCACTCCCTTGATAGTCTGCTCTCTGCAAAACGGATAGGATGGCCCTTCTATAACATAAATGACATTATACTAGTCTCTGCTTCAACTTCCGATGACTTCTCATTTCACTAAAGGTAAAACAAAGAAAAAAAGCCCAAAGTTGTAGTTTGGGTTCCCTGGGACATGGACTTTGAGTCTGAGATTTGCGTGCAGGAGGGTCATTGCGGAGTGCTCTAGGGAACATCACCTGTGAGGGTGAGGGAAGCAGGTTGGTTAGAGTGAGAGGCTGGGCTATGATGTAATTCCAGGAGAAGCCTCGGCTGACCTTATGGTGATTGCTAAGCTTGATGATCCTTCAGACATACCCTGGTTACCCTTCACGGGCCAGTCATGGATGGAACCGAGGAGGGGTGTAAACTCAGGCAAGTCAGTGAGTTTCCTTGGTCAAGCAGTGCCTGGAGAGGCACTCAGTGCAGCCATCAGCAAGCAACACCTCCGGCAGCTGGAGGAATAAGTGTCTTTGTCCTCAAAGAGTATCTGGATGAGAGGCCACAGTACCTGCTCCACACGGCCCATGAGACTTTGTTTGGTCTGATTATGGCTGCCACCTCTGTAACCTCAATTACTACCACTTTCTTCTCTGCTCACTTTGCTGTAGCCGCCTTGTCAATACAGCCTGTGATGGTGTCCACGTGTACCATGGCTGGATTCACTTTGTTTTCTCACAGGAATGTAACTCTGTGTGAGGGTGGGAACTACTCAGCACTTGTGTCTTTTGAGTGTGTATCTTCAAGTGTTTTGAAAGTTGTTCTTGGAGAAGATATCCCGTAAAGCTGTGCTTTTCTTTAGGAAAAGTAAACGTTCAAAGATTTAGAAGTGTGAATGAAATATAATTTAGTGGCACTTGTTATTTTGATCTAATTGTCGTGGGACATTTTTAGATAGGTGAATTCACCCAGGGCACTTTACATGTAATGAAATTTAGGAAAAAAAACTTTTCACAGACCCTACTCCTCAGGACTAGATCTATTGTATAAAATAATGTACATTTAGCCCTGGCTGGCGTAGCTCAGTGGATTGAGCGCGGGCTGCGAACCAGGCATCGCAGGTTCGATTCCCAGTCAGGGCACATGCCTAGGTTGCAGGCTGTGGCCCCCAGCAACCGCATATTGATGTTTCTCTCTCTCCATCCCTCCCTTCCCTCTCTAAAAATAAATAAATAAAATCTTTAAAAAATAATGTACATTTATTGTAACTTTTAAGGGTGTACTAGTTTGTCATTGCAATATAATCTACTGTGGACAAGCTTCAATTGAAATAAATATGTATTCATCTGGAGGTGGAAATTATACTATTATCAATAATTCAGAAGAGTTTTCAGTTAAGCACTAACAACAGCATTGCCTTTGGTTGTGATCCGACTGCTTGAGCTCATAATACTATTGCATTATTTTTCTCAAAGAAGATGAAGTTAAACCCCAGATAAGCAGAATGCAACCATTTCAACACTTTAACCAACATATGCTCTGTTTGACCATCTCTCTTAGGAGAAAGAGATTTATGACAGTGAAATATATCAAGGATTTCAATTTTTTTTAAGTGTCCTTTCCCAGGCATTTTCTGGGCCCAGTGTTCTGCGACAACATCACAGTTTACTACATAAAAAATTCTGATTCAAAAACATGATCTTGTACCACTTGAAAACCCTTTATTATCAAAGAGAGATGAAATTGTGTTCATTACATGGAAATATGGATTAATTAACTGCACTTCCTGAAGATCCTGGTGATAACCACAGAAAGGCTTCTTTCCATTGGGTGGGAGATTAATTAGATGATCTGTACTGTCCCCTCTTACTCTGGCCCCTCCCCGACCCCCATCTGAGGGCTTGGACTATAAATAGTGAGCCAGAAACTCAGTTTATTAAAATGCTGTGTTCAACCTAGGAGTCTGACTAATCATACATTTAGCGCATCACTTTTGGTCAGAGGAATCTTTAACTTTTAGTGATGGTAGACATGAGAATGCGTCTTTCATTTCCTGGAGCAGTTGTCGATGCTTCCACATTGCAAGTAGAGAGAATGGTTTCCTAGGCCTCCCAGAGGTATTGCAAGCACTTGTATCACTTGGCATACTTTCTTCATTTTGCTTGTGTGTATATGTTAAAAAAACAATAAATGTGGTGCTCCTCTGAGATTTTTATCTATGTGTATTATTTTATTTTATTCATTTATTTATCTGCTAGGGAATGTATTTGCATCCAGCATTCTTCAAAGTAGAGCAGCATCACTCAGTACTTCATGGACAACCCTCTTTTTTTTTTTTTAATAAAAAGGCACTTTCCCACCTCAGACGCTAATTATTAAAACCACATGATCTGCCAGACAAACATGACTCGGTGGTGGTGTTTGAGCATCAAATCAAAGAGCAAATATTGATGCAACACACATGCACATGCACTTGACACCATCTGGGGATCTGCGCACGGTTTGCGCAGGAAGACAGAGAGTGTCTCTGCCTTTAAATGCTTCCAGATCTAATTAATAGAAGACTGGCAAGAAAAAGCAGAAAGAATATAACTGTAGCCCTTGAACCAATTTTCACAGTTGCTAGCGTAGTAGAATCATCATTCATTCATTCACTGAGTGTTTGCCGAGTGCTCTGCTGCTCATCAAGAGGTGTGCCGAGGGCTGGGATAATCGGGGATGTGACACAATCCTGGTCTGCTAGGAGCTTACTGATGGGGTTGACTATCTTTGACCATGAGATGAACAGATCACCTCCAGTGACTTGGAAATGAGTGAAGTAATTATATAGATTACTTATGAGTAAATTGCTTGGAAGGTTTAATATCTGCCGACTGTAGGAGGCTACTCTTTAACCCTAGTAGCTGGTCGGTTCGCCCGTGGGCCTGCATGTGGGTCTCTACATGGTAGCAACACTTGTACGCATAAATAAGGAAGGCAGTTTTGGGAAGAGAGAGTCATACCAGGTTTTGGAAGTTGTGTATATTTTCAATTCTATTTCCAGCCTGGATCTCTTCTTGTGGATCATGTAATGTGTTTACAGCATGATTATTGATGTTTGAGTCCATACTTCTGGTTTTAAGTTTGATTTTACAACTTACCAGCTACATGAAAGTAGGCAAGTAACATAAACCCCTTGTTCCTCCAGTACATATCTACAGATAAAAACAGTAAGAAGCTTGGAACTGTCCATTTCATGTGCTATTGAAGGGTTCAAAGCAGACAAAAGGATTTTAACAATGATACTCTTCTTGTGCTTGCCATTGTCAGTAGTGTGCGGTGGTGGAGGATTGATCCCTGTTAAACACCCTTCCCAGCATGGTTTCCAGTTTCTGAAGATACCTGGGGCTGCACGTGAAGGGGGTGTGGGTACTTTGTGGACATAACAGTAGTGGGCTGGAAATGCAAGGGCCCCGGCTCATGCCTTCAAGACTGGTTGTTGATAAAGGGGAGTGAATGGGTCAGCTGAAGATTCCAGGCCTCTGAATTTTATTTCCAACCAGGCTTTGACTTTCCCAGTTTGAATGAATCACACAAAAGCAGACTATATGCATGTTTTCTGTTTCGTGTCACTCTGAGGAAATTTCCAAGCTATCAGGGAGAAATGTTGCTGGTTCACTACTGTTCATCCACTCATTTACTCAAACACCACTTGAATGGAAGCGTGACGCAGACCGGCATTTTCGTATAGTTTGTTCACTACTGTAACCCCAGTGCCTCGAGCAAGGCTTAATGATAATAGGTGTTCCATGGGATTTCCTTAAATTAAGCCTCTACTGAGGGCTGGTTGTGTTTTATTAAGGCATTCTGTAAGACATTTGGAAATACCGAGAAAGCAAACCCAGAGCCAGTAAACTTAGGGAGCTTATCATCCAGCAAGGAGAAAGAACAATAAACAGAAAAGGATGATTTGTAACGAGTGCTGCAAGGAGTCGGGTGAAGATGGTGTTCAGGAAGACTTCACGGAGGCAGTGGTGGCAATCACATTTCATACAGTGTGTTCTTCTTCAACAGTGGGGGCAGGAGGCGTGCTCAGCAGCCTGCACACACAGTAAAAGGGGTCGTTGTCCTTAGAGTTTGAAAACAGTAAAACTGACTGGCAGTCTGTCTGTGTTTTATTATTACCACACAGGGGCAATTCTAAAGGAAGACTGTGATCAGATGCTCCTCCCCCTGGGCGGCTTCAGACCGGCCCCTCCCATCCCCACACACCCCCGAGTGTGCCACAGCTTTCTCTGGGTGAAGTTTGTCCCTGTGGGACACTTGAGCTTCAGAGACGATTGTCTCCCTGAGAGTAGAGCCTTCTGGCTTGGTGATGATAATGTCACACATGTGTTCCATAAAAAATGAAAAAAGCCTTAACTCCAAATATACATATAATTCAAGACAATGCGGTAAAAAAATATGTTTTCTATAACTCTCAGGAGTCTAGGAAGGCCTTTTTTCCCCCTTGTTCGTTCAAAGCAACATGATCTCTTAAAAAGCCTGCTTCACACTTTTCTTGGGCCCACCTCATGCGCCATCACACTTCTATTACCAAAGAATGACCTTTTATTTGTTGAAAAATAAATAATTTTTATCAAAAATTGATCTTTGAATTCCACCATCTCATTTTCAATGTTCTATTTTAATCTACCAGTTGGTTATGGTTATATGCTGGGTTTATCATTACTTTTTAGACTTAATAAATGAACCCCTCTCTGTACGAGCTACCCACCTGCCTCTCAAATTCAGAACTCAGTGATCACCATTCTCTGTTGAATTTTTATCAGTATTTTGCCATAGTTTGGATGACGTTCATTTTTATACGCTAATAAAGATCTGTTACCTCACTCTACTTTTTTGGGTATGTGGAATGAGTTAGGAAATTAGTCTCAATCTCTAACACAAGCAAACAAAAAATCAGTTTAAGAAAGCTCTGAATTCCCTAGGAGAGATTTTTGTTCCTTGAGACAATCACTTTTCAAATGGTACCTAATGCTGTGTGGATAGTCTTACCCACCAAGGCAGCTTCTTTACGCGGCAGGATCTACCCCATTGATTTTTGTAGAGTAAATCATAACAGCCTATTAACATTCCATTATGCTGAGTGTAGAACTAATAGGAGAATGGGCTCGAGGTCAGAGATCAGATGTAGACTTCAGAAAGTACTATTCAAAAGCTTGAAATGGAAAACATTTACCGAGGCCAGTGGGTGAAGCAAAGACTTTAAGGGAAGGAAACAAAACTGTGCCACTTTCTAGTCAGTGAGATATTAATGACAAATTTAACTTATTTACCCTAATTTACACTTCACCAAAAATTTAGCTGAACCAGTGTGTGCACACATCTTTTGAGCTTCCTCTAATTTTCTCTTATTAGGGTTTCAACTCTTTAACTTAATTAATTGAATTAGAAAATGCAAGAAACTTCTTCAAATTTTGTAATCTTATTTTAATGCTTTTATATTGGGGTGAGGCCCACTGAGGGCAGAAATGGCGGTGGAGGCACAATAGTTGGGGACCAGCGGCAGCGTCTTTGTGCAAATTGCTTCAAGATAGTTAGGGTTTGCTGTGAGACCGTGAGACATATCAGGGCTCTGAGAACTCCACAGTAAGTCATTGAAGACATTTTTCTACTTCTTCAGCTGTTGTCTATAGCCCATGCTGGACCCTTAACTGGCCATGGAATGAAGGGGCAGTTGAGTTGTCTGGGAAGTTTTCTCAATAAAATCTGGTAGAGCATATAAGTGAAAGCAGTTTTGAATGTGAGGATTTTGTTATAACTAGGTTTATTATGTTCCAAATATGGGGCTAGGCACTGAGAGCTGTAAGAGAAGTAAAATAGAATCTTTGCCTTCAAGTTACGACTCTGGTCAACCTGTATTCTGAAGGCTCTAGAACCTATTAAAGCCTCAAAGGAACCCTGTGGATGTGTTAAATTAGTTTAAGGTAAATCTTTCTTAACTATTCATGTAGTTACCCATTAGCCATTGTTTGGAGAAAACTGGGGAAGAGAACATGATAAGGAAGGAGTGGTCAGACTTGTAGGAGGATTGCCAGGAGAAACCGGTGTCCAGAAAACTGAGGGAAGAGATAATTTCCAGAAGGAGATGGTGGGTCAAGCATATCACTTGCCTCTGGGAATCCAAGTAAGATACCTGTAAGCTCATGAAACTGCGTAGCAGAGATGTGGAGGTAATTGGCAACTTTTGAGAGAGCTGTTGAGTAGAGAAAGCCTTCTGGTAGAGGGTTGATGAGGGAAGTTGAGAAGTAGAGGCAGTGTCTGATCAGAAGAGTCTTTTGAAAGAGAAGGTGTGAGAGGTAAAGGATGTGGCATAAGAATCAGATGCCGTTAATACCATCAATTTGTAGTAGTGATTTTGGACCAGTTGTTTAATCACTCTGGGCCTCAGTTTCCTTGAAAGTTTGTGAAACAAAGGCTGATACAAGTTACTACTTGAGAGAATCAAATGAGTTAATGCCAATATACTATTCCCATTAGGTCAATGTATTAAGAGAGGTACAGTGAAAATGCAGTAGTGATTTAGAAGAGAGCAGTTACTACAGAGTATGGACTAGTCATACACGGATGAACAAAGGTAGGCTTATAATTGTTCATGTGGAAAATAACACGATAATCAAATAATAATACAAGCATCAATTTTCACATATTCACAACTGTAAACCTACTTTTGCCTACCGCTGTGTTTCTTGCTCTGTATTTTTGGCTGTGGTGAAAAGATACAATTTACCATTTTAATTATTTTTAAGTGTACAGATCAGCAGTATTAAATGTATTCACATTATTGTGCAATGGATACCCATGACTTTTTCATCTTGCAAAACGGAAACTCTGTATCTACTAAATAACATTTATTTTCCTTTCTCCCAGCTTCTGGCAGCCACCTCCTTATTTTGTGTTTTTAAGAGTTTCATCATTCCCGATACTTCACATGAGTGGAATCATACAGTATTTGTCTGTTTGTGACTGGCTTACTTCACTTATTTCAAAATCCTTTTGAGGACTGAATAATATTCTATTGTATGGACATACCACTTTTTATTTATTAATTTATCTGTTGATGAATATTTGTGTTGCTTTTGCTCTTGGCTATTGTGAATGATGTTGCTTTGAACATGGATATATAGACACCTTTAAAAAAAACAAAAAACAAGCGATGTTCACTCTTCCTTCCTGCTCTGTGTGTGCCTCCTGGCTGTCCAAAGCAATGTTTCAGAATGGACCACGCAGGAGAGATGGATTGGCTGTCGTGGGAGATTCAGAAGACCACTGATGGAAGGAAGGAGAGCTCAGAGTCAGAAGGGCATTTTTCCTTCGGAACTCATGAAATCTGATTCCTGAGTGCTGTGCTTGTATTCTTTTCCAGTAGGGAAGGGAATGGCCCATCTTCAACTCCTCTTTTGAACTTCAGTGGCTAGAGAACCTCAAGTGTGTCTCCGCATGTGGGAGGCTGTAAAAACATTTTTGTTTTCTGCACCATTTATTTTTTTCTTGTGTTATGAACAATGATAATAAAATGTTTTCTAGAAAGGTGAACCTTTAAACAGGTGAACCGTAGGCTGGTGAAGAGAGCATTACAGAATTCTTGCTGTGAACTCATTGTAGAGTTTGTGTTTTTCTACCAGCTAGGGTTGGGAATCGCAACCCCGCTGTGTGTGGCCCCTTCCCAGTGTTCTTCTCCCACCTTTGTGCTGTTGGTCTTACTCCTTTGCCCTCACTGAGTAGTGGCATACAAAGAGGGAAAATTGATGCTGTGTATTATTGATGTCTGTACTGAACTTGTGTGGCTGTTTTAAACCTGTAGGGGAAGAACTTTATGTATCCTGACAGTCTCCAGAGAAGGGACTGATCAAAGGCAGAACCCTATCGGCAAGACTTGTTATTCAAGAAAATGCTTCTGACCAGAAAGTAGCTTGTCTGCCAAGCAGCGTAGTAATCCCAGAGACTATAGGGATATCAGAATTTACTCTTCAACTTTGTCAAAGTTGTATGAACAGATTACCTTAGATTTTTCTTACGTGACTTGATGTTAGAAAAGTTAATGCAGAGCTGTAAAGGGATCGGGCTGTCATTTTGGGGTAAAAAGGAAAGGGGAAAAGTAGAAAAAATTTAAACATCATTCCTTTTTAATGGCCTATTTAATGGCCATCATGGATGTGTCATTCCCTAACTAGATGTTATCTTTATGACCTGCTGGCTCCCCAGCCCCCTCCCCAGGCTCTTATAATTTTAATATCAAAAAGTTAAATGCTATTTGGAGACGTTGTAGGATCTAGGCCTGCTTCGGGTAGAATGTGTGCTCAGCCTAATCTCCCACTTCTGATTGGATGTCATTTGCCTCAAAAAGCTCACATTTTAAATTTTTTGGTAGACTCTGAAATGTTGGTCTGCAACAAACATTGACATGACTTTTTCAGAATAATAACTGCGAGAAACACCAGATCCCGGGGGATGGATGAAGCCCGGACACAGAATCAATAGACCAGGAATTTTTCCTTGCACAGATGTCTCTCTGCTCTCTGAGTAAACAGAGCAACACTTGCCCGCAATGGAAACGCTTTTGGTGGATAGAGTTTTAAAAAGACTGTGCCTGCCCTTAGGTAGGCAATTTTAAGTTTTAGTCTTGGAACTTTATGAAAGAATGGGAGAAAAGAAAGCGAGAGAACAGAGTGAGTAGGAAGAAGGAGGTCTCTGTGTCACAGGGAACATGTTGGCAGGCGCTCAGGTCATGGAGAGAGAGAAGGGCAGGGCTCCGAGCAAGACAAGAAGCCAGGCTTTGCTCTCTCCATCTCTGGCAGATATGGTTTTACCTGGCGGACAGTGCAAATTATGAAAAAAATAAGTTTTGAGGTACCTCTGCCACAGGAAGCCAAGTTTCAACATTTGGTTTGCTTCAAATTGGACCAAAATTCTGTTTGTTCTATAGGCTTTCCATGGATTTATTCTATTTCCTCAGTCCTTCTACTGCTTTTGGTCACCCATTGCACACTAAGTTGTAAGCTTTTCTCCCCAAATAAAACTTTTTCTTCACTCCCCACTCTTACTGTGGTTTATCTGTCAAACCGATGGCACTCTTTGGGTCTGGTTACTAGGTTCCAATATTAAGCAACGTTATGCTAAGGAGTTAATAGATAGGCACTTTTTCACAGGGATTTGATGCTTGGGACACAGCCCTGGTGGGCTTTTGGGGATCTGACAGGCAGCCTAGGAAGAGATCGTGTTGAGGAGTAGGGCCTCATGGTGCTTCTGAAATCTTACAGGTGCGCGCTTCGCTAAATCTGTAGCTCTGGCCATACTTAAATACACTCAGTGTAGTAAGAATGTTTTTAAAAATGCAGAGTCTCCTATTACTCTACCATAGTGGTTTTCATTATATATCAGAGCTGGAAAAGTACAACACTGGTCTCATTCTAAAGATTTTTTTCATGAATTGATGTAAGTATGACTTGCTGCCATTTCTTGGGGTGAGAAAAAATAAAAAGCAAAAAGAAAAAGCCCCTGAGATGAGCTTCTCTGTAGCAGAAAAGCCTGCACCGCCCCACTGGTGAACGAGACTGGCTGTGTGTCCGTGTGCTCAGGGCCGTTGTTTATTTAGCTGGCGTTCTCTTGGAGCTACGCACCTAAAGCCCTTTTACCGAAAGTGCCTGGTTTTGGGGTAGCATTTGTGACCATTCATTGAAACATGCTGGGAATAAGTCTAGCTTTCAGAAAAAGAGAGGATAAATAAGAGGGTCATTAAACTTATTAGAAAATGATTATTTGCTTTTGATATTTTCCGCAGGAAAATCAAGACAAGTCTTAGTTTTCTTCATCAAGTACTTTTTGTCTCCTCCCAGTTGGTCAAGTTCTTTTTGGGGGGGATTTAGGCATCGAGTTTGTGTAAGTCAATAAATGGACAACAGCAAATGTTCGGCCATCTTTCTGGTGTCAAGCTTAGCAAATTGGCAAATATACGAATGCACCAAATGCATAAACAAGTTTATATGGGGCAAGTATTCCAAATGAGGATAGCAGCTGCCGGTTGACCCTTAAGAACAGAAATACCTCTCCTGATCTTCTGATCTGTTACTGCCCCAGGATGGGAAGTGTCAGCTCTGAGATTTATAGGTTCAGGGCTCTGGGGTAACAAGTTGCCTTGTTCGGCCCCAAGAGCTTCTTGTTATCCAACCAAAGATATAGAGACATTTTTAATTCCCTGTATAATTCTTTTAAAATATATATATTTTTAATCCTCACCTAGGGCATATCTTTCATTGCTTTTAGAGAGAAAAGCAGGGAGAAAAAACATCAGTGTGCGAGAAACATTGATGGTTGCCTCTCATTTGCACCAGGCCTGGGGGTCGTATATACCTGGACTGGCAAACGGACCCACAACCCTTCAGTTAGGGGACAATACTCCAACCAGCTGAGCCTCACCTGCAGGGGCTCTGCCCTGTGTAATTCTTGAGTCACTTGCAACATCAGTGGTGGGCTCAAAAAAGCATTTATTTTTGCGGGGGGCGGGGACATTGATACAAAGTACTCATCAGTAAACCATGAATTTTCAGAAGAGATTCCCTTCAGCTAGTAAAACTCTTCCTATTGGTAACTGGAGTATAAAACTCTAATGTTTGCGCTTGTTTTTCAGTCTGGGTTTAACTGGACCTAAGCAATACCTTCAGGGTAATGGGAAAAATTCAGTTTTTCCTCTGCTCCTCCATAATAATGTTTTTTGTATCTGTACAGTTTTTCTCTAATCCCTCTTCTCTAAAATTCCTCCTTAAAATGTTGATGTTGCAAAGATGGTTTTAATGTTTTGGAGGGTTGTTAGTCTATGATTGAAATTGAATATCTGTGGTTCATTATTCAGTACCAAACTTGGTATGGGAAACATTTGCTGGTAATCAATAAATGCAACTTTAGACATTCTTCACAATGGCTAAGATATGAAACCAACCTAAGTGCCCATTAACAGATGAATGGATAGAAAACAATGGTATGTATATATGTGTATGTGCAAACACACATAGCGGAATACTACTCAGCCATAAAGAGGATGAAACCTTGCCATTTGCAACAGCATGGATGGACCTTGAGGGTATTGTACTAAAATTAAGTTAGAGAATGACAAACACCGTGTGATTTCACTCATATTTAGGGGAGAAACAAATGAACAAACGAAAACAAACTCGTAGATGCAGACTGCCGCTCAGTGGTTACCAGAGGAGAGGAGAGCGGAGAGTGTGTGAAATCAGCAAATGGGGTGAAAGGCAGGTGGTGGACGCACCCAACACCATTGCTGGTGAACATGTAGTGTATGCACGTCAAATTATAATGTTGTACCCCTGAAACTTACGCCGTGTTATAAACCAGGGTCACCTGCATAGAAAAGAGCTGTATGTGTTGCTACACATAATCAAGTGGAAGGTGGAAGACACTACTGATCTAGTTGGTCCTGTAACTGCTTTTGGTCAAAAGAAATGGGTAAACCGCTCGATTCAGGAATCTTCTTTTCTTTGATTCCATAGTGTCAGGAGAATATTTCCATGGATATTTTATTTATATGGAGAAACAAAACCTAAATCTCAAACCACCACTTACAAAACCCACACACTCCTGGGCTGTCATTGTGGTTGTGGACTCTGAACTCCTTTCTGGTTGTGTTCTGTGTGGTAGATGAATGTGTCCGATGGGGGTGCATTTTAAAGGCCAGTGGATTTAAAGATAGAATTTAGTGATATTTTGCTGAGTGCAGTCCTTGGCGCTAAACATGTCTTCGTATATTTAACTATTTTAACAATATTTAGTTATCTGTCAGTCTACTTGAGACAGACCTAATAATTTAGTTATTATTTCAAACATACATAATAGCTCAATGTATGTGTCTGATTATGATATTAGCCATTTTTTTGGTTAACTTTAGTACTATTTTTAACTGTGTGTATGAATCAGTGTATATTTAACAAGTGAGCTGACTAAATGCCATTAAATGAGTTGTCCTTATTTTGGCTTACGCCCTGCCCGAACTTTAAGTTTTCATATTGAAATCCAGCATTTAAGTACTACTTTTAAATCTCAGCCTTTTAATTTTGGATACCAAATATGGCAGATTTATTCAGGTGGCCAAGTAGACTTTTTCTGACCTTGAATGTGGTTTACTGGCATTACATTAAAAAAAAAGAGAGTCGGTATTTGCCATTTTAGAATAGCATAAGCCCATGAGATTTTCCAGAGATCATTTTTAAAGTCTGACTTGCAGCTGCCGAACATCTACATTTTTAGCTAAAAGGCATCTTCCTTGCATTCAGATCTAAGTGACCGTGGAATGCAGTGAGGGGATAGTTTGCTGTGGGTTAATCTTTGGACACTTCATAGCTGACAGGCACCAGCATCTGTGGCCTGTATTGCATTGTTCTTCAGGTCTACAAATAACATTCTCCTAAATCTGGTGATAGTTAGGGGAATGTTTACTAAGATTGGTTTTCTTTTCCATTTGCACAGTTTTAAAGCTGGAGGTAAAACATAACACAAGTGTGGTTAAAAAAAAAGATCTGTCATTCAAAAAGTAATTCATGGCACTAGTGAGGTTGAAGTAATACCAGAAACTCATGTTTTGTGTGGGAATGTTCATCAGGCCGTTTTCCTTTTGCTTAGTAACATTGTATTTGTGTGCTTGAACGTGGATACCAGGTGTTAGTTCACCTGGGCTTACTGAGGAAAGTGTATTTTTATAAGCATGTGCGTGCAGGCTAAGGCATTATTAGTGTTTTCCACAGCACAACCAAAATGTCAAAGGAGATGCTTTTGTTTTAGTATAATTTTAATGGAATCTGGACCAGAGAGTCATTTGAAAGTTGAACAGACCACAGTTCATTTATATGCAGTCAAAGAGCTTTGGGCCTTCAATATTGGATATATGATCTTATTAAAATGCCTTTGAAATCAGTAAGAAATAAAACAACTTTAAAAGAGTGGGAGCATTGAGTTCATTCTTTTAAAGAATTTATTGTCAATTACCTTATTTTTAAAAAATGCACCACATTGTTTTTGATTAAAAAATGCTTTTATTCTATGTATATATTCACTGCTGTGCAAAATACGTCTTTTTGGGGGGGGTGCAAAAACTCTATACTCAGTCATTTCAGAGCCTAATCCTCGAGGCGGCCATTTTGCTGAAAAGCAGCTCAGGCAGCAGCCGTGTGTCGGCCCAGTCTGGTTCTTGCTGAAGGAGCGTCATAATGCGTTTCCTTGCCCATCGTGGGCTTTAATCTAAATGTTTTAATGAAATAAAGTTAAGGTCAGAGAATTAAATATAAAAAGTGTATCTTGCAGACAGGACACTCATTAGCATCCGCTCGTCAGTTTCAAATCTAGGAGCCGGGAAACCATTGTAGTGTTACACTGATGCTGAACCGGTAACAAATTTGATGAAATGCTGGCACTTGTGAAGGACAGCTCATGATAATGGCGCAAACTCAACAAAAAGTTTAGTAAAATCTGTAGGAGTCATTTTCTCTCATTTGGCCTTGTTCTGTTGGTTGTTGGCTTTTGCTTGACAGGATGGAAGCATGGCACTTATCTCACCAGCTAGAGTGAGTTTAATGTGCTTCAAGTATTGAGTATGCACTCTCTGTGACATCGTGACAAAACAGATACATGGAAATGATGTAGTTGTGTATCGCTAGGAAAACTCACTCAAACTTAATACAATTCACATGAACCTGAAAACATTTTGCATTGTTTTGTTTTTTAAAATGATTTTTTAAATTTATTTTTAGAGAGAGGGGAAGGGGAGAGTGAAAGAAACATCAATGTGTGGTTGCCTCTCATGTGCCCCCTACTGGGGACCTGGGTCACAACCCAGGCACGTGCCCTGACTGGGAATTGAACTGGCAACCCTTTAGTTCACAGGCTGGCCCTCAATCCACTGAGCCACACCAACCTGGCCTGCATTTTTTTTTTGTAATCAAAATAAAAGAAGGCCCTTTGACTATTGAAAGACCTCTTTTCCTCTTTTTTCTTTAAGATGCAGTAAATCAGTGGGCCCATAATCTGAGAAAATGGGGAAACCTCAAATATTTTCCTTTAGAATTGATGGTATATTTTGATTCTTAACCACTTCTATGTAAAGTTAAATGAGATCTTTTATATAATTAGGCAACATCTTAAAAGATACGATTGGTCATGTTTCTGCCCTGCCAAGTTAAGAGAAGAAAGTCAGCCTAACAATGGGGCAAATTCCACTAATTAAAGTCATGCCCAAGTGGGTTAATATGATATAGATGTTGGTTTTAATTTTTAATAGAGCTTAAAAGGGTAATGAGTCCTGAAATGTTCTGTTTGGAAAGCTATGCTCTATAAAAGTTGCCTTTAACACAGTCGATGAGCCCCGGCTGTGTGGCTCAGTTGGTTGGAGTGTTGTCTCATGGACCAAAAAGCCACAGGTTTGATTCCTAGTCAGGGCATGTATGAGAAGGCAATGTCTTCAACATAGATGTTTCCTTTCTCTCTCTCTCTCTTTCTTTCTCTTTCTCTTCCTCTCTCTTCCCCCCACTCTCTCTTCTTCCCTTCCTTCTTCCTTCTCTTCCCTTCTCTATGAAAGCAATGAAAAAATGTCCTCAGGTGAGGAGTAAAAAAATTAACACAGCTGATGGCTGTTAATTAGATTATAGGCTTGCTGGTCTATTTGAGAAAGAACAACACTGCGGCGCCTATGTATTATTTTCAATGTATGAAGATACCTTTCTTTGGTAATGGCATTTCTGAATACCTGTCTTTCTGCTCTGTTTCAGGTGTGAATCATGGTGACAGTGAAAGACGGTGATTTACTGCTTTGGGGGGCATGTGTGTGTATGATTAAGGGATGTAAGTGCAGGACTCCAAGATTTACTTCCTTCCTGTTCCAGCGGGGATGGCCAAGGAGAGTGAGTAATGGGATAATTTATAACGCCGCAGGCCCTTCGTCAAGAGACCTCTAGTCAAAACAGGAAGATGAAACTCAGATTTCAACTGGGAGAATACAACTTTTGATACTCTCTGAGCACTTCATCTTTGCAAGCAGTAGTCTTCAGAATTTTTGTTTGACTTTTTCAAGGAGGTTTCCATGAAAAAGGTTAGTGTGTCAATATTGGTTAAATTATGTAGGTACTTGTTAACTTTTATATATATTTCCTCCATGCCTTATATTTCTTGACTGTTATGTTGTTGGGATATTGAAGAAACTTCACGGTCTAATTAGAGAACTCAGGTTCTTTTGTTAAGGTTAAGGTATTACTGAGGGTGAGGAATGTAACGACACATTTAGTAACTTTTTTTTTTGGTGGAGGGAGCTTATCAAAAACTACTAGTCTATGATTTTATATGAACTTCATTCCAGTTTTGAGGTGGCAAAATGGGTAGTTGGGTGGATGTGGATAAACAGTTTTTCCGCCAACTCTGTAGGGTGTGTGTGTGTTTAGGGCAAAAGGGTTTAACTGGCTGTGGAGAGAGCTTTATCCAGACACACACACACGCACACACACACGCACACACACACGCACACACACACACACACACACACACACACTGCAAGCTAACGTAGAAAGAATTGAATGGGGTGTTGGGTAGGTACAAATGGTTTGTTTCATCAGCAGTGACTCTAGATATAGGCTTCTGTGCCTTATTTTTATGTTTTTAAAAAATGTAGATATAGCATTTAGAACAAAAATCATTCTAAAATTCAGATGTATAATCAGTTTAGAACTGCTTACTGTTCAGAGGTTTCAGGCACTAATTAATATGATGGGATCTTCCAACGTCTTATCGTTGGTGACATTAGGTTTCTGAAAAGCGAATGCCACAAGAGAGATTTTAAAAATACTGATTTCTATCTTTCACTATGGAATGTCTTATTGGTTGGCAGTAGACTTCTTATATTAGAGATCATTAAAATAAAATGGGAAGAGTTCCAAGATCTTCCTTTTCTCCCATCTGCTCTAGGTGACTAAAACGTTCCCATAAATAACGGGTGCCCTTTTGAACTGACCTTCAGGTTCATGTGATGTAAATATTGATGGCCTTGACATTTCTTGGTATGCGCATAGTTCAGGAGACACAATATCTCCAGATAACTCAAAGCAGGTGGGTGAGTGGGTAGATAGCTATGGTCTCTCACCAATCACCATAATTCAGAGGGGCCCAAGCCATAATCTTATTTCTGGGCTCTGGGCTGGGAGAATGTCAAAAGCAAAATCATCTTCTAGTTCTTGTCCTCCTATAGGCCTTTATAGCCAAACCTTTCTGGATTGGGCCCACGTTAATCTGGCCCACTAAGATGTTTTATAGGAGAAATAAAATGTAAGTGACTTGTTTTTTTCCCCTTTAAAATTGAGGACTTAGGTCCTACCACCAGGGTGTTGCATAGATAGCTAATTGTTTGGGCTCTGGAGCCAGACTTGCTAGGCTCAAATCCTGGGTGTCTAAGTTTGCAGCAGTGTTACATTAGGCAAATAATTTAACCTATGTCAGCCCTTGTTTTCCCATCTATAAAATGGGGGATAATCATTTATTAGAATTAAATAAGAGCTATCCAGTTGTGTTCAGCACTTCAGTAAAGATTTCTTAAATGTTAGTCATTAATAAACTTTCAGGTATCCTGTGCCTGTAGAGACTAACCTTCAAAACTGGTAAGACTTACAACTTAGGAAAATCAAATTTTATTCCTTTGGAAGTCCACACTCTTAGAGTATATATATATACACTCTAAGAATATATATATATATATACTGAATATATATATATATATTCAGTTACATGAAAAGCATATAAGCATATCTTGGGGAAAAAGAGTGACTATAGCACTGACTTTGCAAAAATGGTTAAACAAGTTTTATTTTGCTACGTGTTTTAAAGTAATTTTTCTGGTTTTATGGGCATGAGAATATTAGAATACTTGCTCCATTGTATTGTCAAGAATTATTAGTAGCTCTAATTTATACATGTATTGTGCTGCAGTTGTAGTTGTAGAACTACCCCCTGCAGCGATTATTATAGTGCTTGAGAGGCTGGAATTACTGCATTCTGTTTTGAGTATTTTTTTTCCACTAAGAAGCAGGGGCACCATGAGATGCTACTCACCCATCTGTCTGTCAGAGCATTTGTATGTGTATTACCTGAGCACTTAGGCGCCACTGAGAAAGGGGGTTTAAAATGGGGAAGAAAGTGAAAATATTGCAACTAAAATAACATGATGGATGTTACAGAAGCCTCTTTTCAAAGAATATCTAAACGGATCCTAAAAGCAGACCTGGCAGTCGGTTGCGGCGCTGTTCACTGTTGTCTTGAGGAGGCCAAGCCCAGCCCACAGGGCTGAAACTGTAGTACAAATCTGGACGTTTTCCAGGGAAGTCCAGCAGTGCAAGCTTCTAGTTCTCAAATTCAAGGTGCAGGGGGAATCCAATTTACAAAGCAAGTGCTCCCATTGATTGTGAACTGTTAACATTTGGTAGATCCTGAAACAGCAACTGATTAAAGCCTTCAGTGCTCTGTGATTATAACTGTGGCCTTCCCTGTTCTGACCCTCTGAATTTGTGTGTTTACTTGTGCGGCATTCACTAAATGAGGAGGAGAGAGCAGAGTGGGTTTTTCCTGGAGAGAACCACTAGAACGGTGTTGAATTTGATTGAAATATTATTTATTGATTACTGATGTGTTCCAATACCCAATGCATGGCCCTGTCCCTTAAAAACACGCCATTCGCCTAATTCTCCGTTTCCAGATTCCACCAGATACAAAGACACTCTGCACTGGTAGAGAGGGAAGGTTCGAGGTGCACTTCACACCTCTGGGCTCTTGGCCAGCTTTTCTCCTTTGTATTCCTGAGCACTCACCCTCTTTCATTCCACTTGGGAGGTAAGATGGTATCCCCCGTTCCCATATTTGGTTGTCTTAATTTTTTCCCTAGACGGCCCCCGCCCCCAAGAACATGTATTTCTATAGGATTCTGTTACCCATATGAGAAGAGTGGGGTCTGGGCTCCCATAATTCTCTGTTTCTCTGCATACTTGGAAGCCTGTGGTCTATTGGCTGTAGGAGAGTCAGGGGGTGATGGGACTGCAGAGATGGACTTCATTGTGTAGTTGCAGAGACCAAGGCCCAGAGAGGTGAAGAAATTTCAAGATCCTTAGCTAGCGAATGTCAGCACAGTGCCTAAAATCAGTGCACACTTCTGGCTCTTCCACTACGGCATACTGGCGGGGGGTAGGGGGGTTGATGATAGGGTGCAGGGTCGTATCGTGGTTAATGGATTGAAGGGGACTGACTGAGGAGTGGAAGAAGAAGGGTTTGGAGATAGAACAAGAAACAGGGTTTGTCTGAGATTATGTTAAAGGGCTACCCTTTGGTCAGGAAGGGTGAGTCTTTTTTCTCCAGTATAAGAGACAAGGAAGAGATTAAGAGCATGATGAAGCTCAGATATTTTTCAGTAGTAGTTTGCCTTCTATTGAAGCCGTGGAACAATTACTGTTGATTCATCATCAGGTAAGCTATGGTAATGAAGTCTGGAGAATTTCTGGTTCTACCTTCTTGCCTCCTTTGGTCCCTGTTACCTTTTGTTTTGCTAAAAGAAAAAGCCAGGGAAACACTTTCCAGATCTGATAACTGCAGAGATCTCTCGTGAAACATCTGGCTCCATCCCAGGTTGAGGTCACACTGTCTGATGTTAGTTGGGTTCATGTCAGCATGTCAACCAGAAAGCAAGGTGTGTTGCGTGATTCCTTTTTGTTCATTTAACAGGAGTGGCTCTTTGGTCAGCTGTGTACTTTGTATAATTATGATCATTCAGAAGCATGTGTGTTTCTTTTATTTTTGCAGTGGATAGTTTTAAATTCAGGAGGAAAACATTATTTAGTTATAACTGATATTGTGGCTCTGGCCTTACCTGTGCTCACTCATACTCTTACATTCAAAGTTGTCTGGGTAAGTGTGGAAGTCCCGTGTCCTGGTTTCCTGCAGCTACTTTTCATCATTGTTTAAAGAAGCTCTGGGAAAGACCTTGTTCACTGGGAAGACTTAGTAGTGTTGGCCAAGCAGCCGTTGCTGGTGCCTCATGGGATCAAAATGATAAGTCTGTGTTAAATATACGTATATCTGGGAATAATTTTCCTGACAATAGCTAATGATTATTGACTGCTTACTGTGTGCCCCGCACCATTGTAAGTGCTTACGCATCTTCAGCGCAGCCCTTTGGAGTTTGCGCTTTGTTAACTTATTTCACAGGCAAGGAAATCAGGGACAGAAGTGAACAGACAGGAGACTTGTACATTTTCAAGGAGCTTATGGCAGAATTAGAAAATTAATGCTTTAATGATTCATTCAACGAGCTGAATGCCTACTACATATAAGCTGAGTTATAAAAATTTATGGACCTCCTATGCTTTTCCAAATGTGCTTGCAATCAAATGGAGGAATGTTTATGTAAACCAAACTTCAGAATGTGCTAATAGAGGGGAGGAGGACTCCAAGGAGGGCATGCTGACAATCACTTGGATTACCTTCCAGTTGAACTCCTTCTGGAATCATTTGGAAACTTAGGGCCCTTTCACTGTGTTAAAAGTGAAAGCAGAAACTCAGGAAAAGTCATTCACCAAAATCTGCGTGCCACATTGAGTATGTGAACTGACACCAGTAACTCTGTTAGGAATTGTGTTGGCAGCAATAACATTAAGTAACTGTGATAGGTGACATCGTTGGTGTCTCAGCAGCTAAATTAGTACCTTGGGCATTAGTACCTGTGACCTTGGTTCTCATTGGCAGACATCACTGAATGGGACTGAGCAGGAGAGGAGGAGAGTGGCAGATGCTGTGTGATAGTGAAGACAGTGTTCGGGAGCTTGTCAGTCAGTCAGCTCCTGGGACGTCCGTGACATTTACTTACGCTGGTGAGGATACATGGATAGGACGGGAGAGTGTTGGCAATCGTAGAGAAAGAGAATCCCTAGTAACAGATCTTCACTGCAGTTTCGTGTGTGCTTTGGGGACATGAATTCCGTAAAGTGCCATTTAGCAGGTGTTTGTTCTGGCTGCATCACTATGACTGGGTTTTCTGTTTTGAAAATGGTGATAGTAATAGAATTTACCTTATTGGGTTGGTACAATATTTAAGTAAGTTAATATAAGCCAAGTGCAAATAGTGATGCCTGTAAACCATTGTCTAAGTGATGAAGAAGTAACAGCAATTAATCCTTGAGATTCAACATCTTCAGGCATAAACCACTCCGCTGGAATCTAGAGAAGGCTTTTTTTCCAAAAGGAGATGTACAACCTGATAAAGGAGATAAGATATACACAATTGTAAAGGTAAATTAACTCTGCATATCAAATTTTTATCTATTCATACTTATCCAGCCTAAGATGTCCTTTTGCTAGCTGTTTTCTTGCACCCTCGTTCTTTGCCACACCAGACAACACAGGTGACCCAGGTTAGGTTCTCATATGTCTTCGTGGGTCTGCATAAGCCATTCCTACCAGCCTAAAATTCCTTTCTTCTTTTATCTGCCTGCTGAAATGGAATCCCCTCTGCAAAGTCTTTCTTTCCTGCCCCGGCCCCTCATCAGCTTTCATTGCGTTGCTCTTGGGCTTTGGACATGCCCATTTGAAAGTGGCTTTACCTGTGCGTTCCCCTGTTGGATGGTGAACTCCCTAGGAGAAATTTGTGTGAATGTTCATATTTCAGATTCTATGTAGTTCGATTCATTAAATTAATGAATGATAATTTTTCTGATTTCACTGTAAGCTCTTTGAGACTGTATCTGCTAATACTTCTGAACCTCAGTTTCATCTTCTGTAGAAAAGGTAACTTATAAGCACCAGGAACAGTGTTTAGCACACAATAAACACTAAGTGTTGGCCATTGTCATGAACATAATTGTCAGATATGTTTTCAACACAGACTTTGTGTTTTGATTGTAATTTTATTCTTCCTCATTTATATGTCTTAATCTTCCTTATTTATGAAAGGACTCTTCCTCCACTACTCTCAGACTTAGTTCCCTGGGGCCACTTACCTCCCACTAAAAAGCAAATGAAGCTAATCTCCTTGGCTTGAAATCAATTCCATCTAGACTAGAGAGGGTATGCTAATTACCTTTGCTAAGTGCTTTTTGGCCAAAGGTGTAAAAGCCTGATTTTATTTAGAGAAAAAAAATTGAAATTTCTGTCTTACAATTTGTGATCATAGAATTTGAATTTTGAAAGGCAATATTATCTCAACTTTAATGGTAAACTATTCGAAGTGGACTGAGCATAAATTTTTGATGGTCCTTGTGGTTGAAAGAATTGCAGCAAGTCATAGATTTCTGCAACATGGTATTTAATTTCATTACTTTCAATGTGATTTCTATAAAAATAATGCAAAAACTTTCCCTCTATATTGGTAGCAGGATTTTGTGGATGTTTAAGGCAAGTCATTTTTAAATGTTAAAACTTTTTAAGAAGAGTACTTAGGCTGTCAGCGTGCCTCAGTTTCTTCATCAATGAGTCTAATCGGGCCACCTGCAAACCCCCCTGGAGTGTTTGGATGAATGGCTCTGGACTTGTAAAGTGCTTTGAATTTCTTGGATGAAAGGATCTCTGTAAGCACAAGTCTTATGAAGGTATTATATGTGGGCTTTGTAAACGGCCGCACAGCTTGTTTTGCAAGAACACTAATGCACTTCTGGGTTTAGAGTTGTAAAAGGTGTACATTCAGAAGCCTCAGGCTGCATCTTGTGAGGTTCCTGAGGCATGTGTCACTGCTTGCTTACCTCTAGCATAGATTCTCTCTGCACTGCACGTAGCTACATGCCTGCGTGTGTGGAGCGACCATTTGGACTTAGAACTGCCTGCATTTGGCTCCTATGGTATTAAAAGGAAAAAAAAGCCCAGGATGTTAGGAGAGAGGATGGGCTGTGTGTTCTTGGACCCACCCGTGGCCTCACTTCCTGGGAGCTTCTGGGTTGCTGTTATAACCATGGCAGGGGAGAGCACACACGAAAGTGCTTTGAAGCTGAAGAGCTGGAGGGGAGGGTTTGCTCTGCGGACTGGCGCTGAGGTTTGAGGAACTGGATTTGAGTTCTGGCTCTGCCAGTTGCTGTCTTTACGTCGTTATGCAAGTCGGAAACTGATCCTCAGTGTCTCTTATATTGGTTTTTGTTTATTGTAGTGCCAAGGGCTAGAATGGGAATGCAGGTCCACATACTGTGCATGTACATATTTACAAGTTATAAATCAAACTGAAAAAAGGGTTGATATGTGTTCGGGAATTCTACTCTGACAAAAACCACACCTTCATAACAACCTTGGAGGCCCAGTTTGAATTTGGAGTTTCCAAGTTGTTCACAGAGCGCCATGCTGACCAGGTAGCATGAGCAGAAGCACGGACCTGATGTGCATGCTTGTGATGTGAGTCCATGTGTCTGTGCTTGAGCCACGCCTCATCCTGAGGGCCTCAGTGTAACTTATTAAAAATGGGGCCACCGCACCTCCATATGCCAAGGTTGCGGGTTTAATCCCTGGCCAGGGCACATACAAGAATCAACCAATGAATGCACAAATAAGTGGAACAGCAAATCGATGTTTCTCTCTCTTTCTCACATCAATAAGTAAATATTTTTTTGAAAAGTTTACAAAGATGGGTCCACCGTTGTGAGAATGTCTGGGGAAAACCCGCACAAGCCCTGCCAGCGAGCTTGGGCTATTTGAACAGTGGACTTCAGGGCGTTAGGATCTGGCACGTGAACCAGAAGGGGATTTGGGGCTTCCAACGAGCACGTCCTTGTGGCCAGGGACTGCTGGGCCTCCCAGTGCTTGCTGGGGTTGCCTGGAACTAAGGACTGCACTGCGCACAGGACTGGAACCAGCATGCATTGCAAAGTACATGTGATTGGGCATTTCTAAATTGTTCAGATCGCATATATGAAAAGACATTTTTTCTAGCAGAAAGGTGTCATTCTTCAGCTCAGTCCTGATCATTTCCATGTTCAGCCGTAATGAGAGCGAGAGTGTTCTCTGCAGATGGGATGATGCATTGTATTACTTTTATCTCTAAAACCTAGCACAGTACTGTCTTCTCACTTAGCACTTTGTTTCCTCATTTGACAACACCAATTAAATAAATATTGGCTACCTCTTTTTTCCTGAGCATTATTCTAGGTATGCTGGTAATAGTAGTAAGCAGACAAACATCTTATCTTCATAGAACTGATGCTCTAATAGGAGGAAATAGACAATAAAAAGGATAAATATGTAAAGTATGTAGTTTACTTAAAGATAGCTAGTTCTCTGTTCATTAATATACATTATGACTTGACATATTTATGCCCACTCCAAGAGCTAGACACTCTGCCTCCACCAGAGATATAGACTGGAAAAGAAGTGTGGTCATAAAGCAAGAACATGGTGCTAACTTGTGTGAAATACTCATGCCCTTTGGAACTGATGTTATGGAATGCTTTCTCTTTCATTTCAATTCATATTTGTTCATTCTATATTGTATTTAAGGGATTTTCCTAGGTTCTCTGAGAGGTTAAACGTGGTGAGACTTTAATCTTTAGGTATTTATAAGCTACTGGAGGTAATGTGTGAAAACCTGAGAGCAGTGCTTGTATACAACAAGCATTTGAATGTCAACAATTGTTACTTCCCTGCCTGCATCCCTGTCTCTTTTCTTTCTACTGTGTCTCCTTCAGTGGGGTAGGGAGAAATCCTGCCCCAACCAAGTCACAGTGGGTGTGTACTGAAAGAATTCTTTTCATCACCCTGGAATGCTGTCCTTGGGATTCAGTCAGCTTGTCTCCATGGGGACGCATCCATCAAGAGGGCAGTAGTGTAATTATCTCAGCTGCTGTGAAGCCACTGTAAAGCATTTGCTGAATCTGGGTGTAAATTTATTGTGAAATTTAACAAAGCTAAAGTCACCTCCTTCTTTCCCTTTCTTTCCTTCAACTTGAATTGCATTTTAAAGGTCTTCCTGTTAGGATAAGTATGCTATTTGATCTGCAGGTGAAAGGCCTGTCCTTCCTAGGTGGGGACATGCAAACACCTTCCGGAAGCAAAGAGGATGCCATGGCCGTTTACACCTCTTTGTGGGGACAGTCACGCTCTAGTTCTGGGTTTTGACAATTAAAAATAAAATAAAACAGCTAGAAAGAAAAGTATAACAAAGCGTGGCAAGCCATAATTTTGACCATCAGGAACTTCTCACACAGCTGATAAAAGAAAGGGTCAGGCAACCGTCATTGTGTAATTGTCATAATTACCCAGCCCCTCTGATATATCCCTGTAAATGTGATTCTTCCGTTGTAGTTACAGTAATGTTTGTGCAGATGGAAGTTAATTTCTGCATATGAGCTACAGGGGTGGTGAACATTCTCCGTTAAAGAAGAATATCAGAAGGCGGTTTTAGTAGACTGAATAGAAAGAAAATCACTAAATCTAATTTTGTGATTGTTCTTATAAAAAAGTGAATGAGATTTTTAAAAATCTAAAGCAGTACATTGTGGGGAGGTCCATATTTTATCCTTCAGGAGAGCCTGCATTTATACTTAACTTTTTTTTAAAGCTGTTGTGCTGCTTGCAGTTCTCTTTCTAGATAATTGTGTGATCCTGGGCAAATTTCTCAGCAGATCTGGGTCCTTACTGTAAAAGGAATGTGCTGGTTTTTGAAATCTGGGGTTTCTTTTAGATTTCATGTTCAGTGATTAAATAAAATGAAAACTACATGGTGTTTCATAACCCTGGCCATGTATTCTAGTCATTCAAGAACCTTTTAAAAAAATTCTAATTCACATGGCATAGGCCCTGTCTACCAATATATTGACATACTGATTTATTTAATGAGGTCTTGAGATATGTATTTTTTTATGAGAAAAATTTTTAATTATATTTTTCCATTACCATCCCCCCCCATACCCTTGGGATACGTATTTTTTAACAAGAGTTCCCTACAGAATAGTCTGATGTACACAAGAATTGAGAATGACCAGTTTGCTCTCAGTGATTCTAAACTGGGGAGGGTAGTATGAGTCACTGACAATTTAGGAAAGCTGTGGAATTTTTCTAGAGAAGATTTTATAGGGTGTATATATATTTTTAAAGCTCTAATTTTAGGGTTCCCATGTACCTCCTATATTTAGCAAATCTTGAATTGAGTCCAGATCCAGAAGTTGCTTCTAGGATTATGTTTTTATGAACTTCTACTAACCAATTATATAATGCCAGATACAATGGTCGTACAATGACCACTGAAGTGTCTGGTAGGAAATTCCATTGAGAGCCAGAGGCACAGGAATATGTTGTAACTAGGGAATAGTGGGAAAAGGGGAATTAATTTTTTTCTTTTTCTTTTTTGCTTTGGCCTTATTTACTGAGATCTGACCTTTCTGATAGGTTTCATGACTTCTTTGGAATGCAAAGTTGGGGACGCTAATATTTGCCACCAGGTGATATTTACTTAGTGATGTGGGAACCTAGGACATTAGTTGACTGCATGTGTGATTATTAACAGGACCCAGGAAAATGCTACCAGAAATAATGGTACTTCTGTTATCACACTGATTTTTTTTTTTTTTGCCAGTGGCACTGAAGGAAAAGTGATATTATCAAATCACTCAGGGAATTTACAAATGATAACGAGTTAGAGAGGCTGCATTCTTTCTAGTATCTCACTCTTGTATTCACAGATATCTTTCTCCCATGGAAAGATAAAAACAGCTGACCAGGACCACAAACTACTTCTGTCTTCCAAGTCTGTGAACAGCCTTGACCTCCTCCTGTTCTTATTTTAAAATGATGCTTCCTCTACTATGTGCTAATAGTTTTAGGAAGGCAGAGAAGAAAGAGTAAATACATCAGCGAAATTTCCCAAGAAATAAAGACTGGCCTTTCAGTGGGAAGAAATACATCCTTCTGTGGTTGTGGCGTTGGTGATGGTGGAGATGGGATCTCCCACCCCCACCAACATACAGCATCTTAGAGCTTTGTGCACAGAAGTGGATGCGAATTGGATTGGTTAAGAGTAGGTATTAAAACAAACAAGCAAAAAACCCCAAACCCAGCTTTTCAGTGTTCTCTAATCTGATTTCTACTTTTTCCTGTTGATTTTGCTTTCATGATTCATGCAGTGGTGCAGCTCTTGCTGGCCTCAGTCTTTATAACCTGATAGGGTTGGGTTTGGTGTTGACAGAAATGAAATGGTTAAGAAGAATTTAACTTCTTTATTTTGACAGTGTTTAAATGATGTTTTATGGCACCCTCTGAACTATAGTAATGCTTTGTAGAGTGGGTATTTCCATGTATATTCTAGGCTTAGCTTTTGAAATGCCAGAATTGGAAACACAAATTACTATCTCACTGTTCAGAGTGGAAAATGTTATTTCTGCAGGTCATTAGGAGTCTGTAGATTGGTCCAGGGGAGGATGCAATGGGCTGGGTCCTGCTTGTCTCCAGTCCCAAGCTTCCTGTTATACTGCAGTTGACCCGAAGCTAGTGACTGACATGACATCATCTTGGGTGTTGCTGGCACACACTCACTTTTTTTTTTTTCCCCCCAGTAGATCTGCACTAAATTATTTTCTCTTTTCAGAACACAAAAGAATTTTGACTTGCTTTGCATGCTTCATAGATATGTCTGATTGTTTCTGATGAGTGAAGTATTATTCTCCTGTTTATTTACTTCCAAGGAAGCCTCTGTTGAGACAATATACATTTCAATCAACTTTGTTACAGAGCAGTCTGAAAAAACCTTCAGGGCAAGTCTGGAAAGCCCCCCAAAGTAACTCCTCAGCCCCTGAAAGACAGGCCTAACCAGATACCAGCAGTTCATGTTTCTGTCTCTTTAGAGATTTCTTTAGTAACAATGAGAGACCTCACAGAATATTAAAACATTTTATTTAGAACTGAACTTATTTAGAATGTTTATTTAGAACATTATATTAGAACTGAATATTTAAGTATTTAATATTTATTTAGAATATTAAGCCCTGGCTGGTGTAGCTCAGTGGATTGAGTGCGGGCTGCGAACCAGGCATCGCAGGTTCGATTCTCAGTCAGGGCACATGCCTAGGTTGCAGGCCATGTCCCCCAGCAACCGCACATTGATGTTTCTCTCTTTCTCTCTCCCTCCCCCCCTTCCCTCTCTAAAAATAAATAAATAAAATCTTTAAAAAAAAAGAATATTAAAACATTTTATGTAGGAGAGGTGAGCAAAATTCTCCAGGCATTGCTCTCTTCCCCTGAGTGGGTCTGTCTGTCCGTCTCCCTGGGAGGGGACAGCAGCGCAGGGCAGAATCGCTTTGCTTAACGACAAACAAAAGCTCAGGCCAGCCTGGGGTGTCGGGGGCCTCAGACTGTGTGTTCTTCTCCATCTCCTGGCCCCTTTTATAATGTTTTGCTATTAAAGATTTCTGCTAATAAGACTACTAATAATTTGAATTTCAGATGCTTTAATAGCATTTTTTTTCTGGATTCTGGCAGTGGGATTGAATATTTTTCTAGAGCCTTGGGCGGGTGCCTCTTGTGCCTTATATTGGCGTTTGAATAGCTAAAATTTGGCAGACCCTTCCCACCCTCTCCTTCTTCACCTCTGCCAGCCGTCTTGTGCACTTAGAGGTGAGCTAGTTGGACTTACATGCCCCAAAATTATCATAAGGAGCCCTGCATTTTGCTCAGATTTTGTAATTCCAGATCCCTTTCTAGTTCTGACTCTTCAGCTGCTTTCTCACAGATACTGAAAACAATGTGATTTCTTGTTACAGTATTTATTTCTGAAATAGTAGATGGTACTGTATTGTATCCTTACACCACCTGTTCCAAGAGAAGTTAATAGCCTATTTGTGGCATACAGATATATCCACAAGGAAAAAAAGAAAGAAAGAAAAAGAGCACAGCAGGGGAAGTCTGTGGTTGCAGAATAGAGGAGAGGAGTGCTTAGTATGAGTGAGGTTTTAGGGTTTCGATTTGAACTTTAGGAATATACAATACAATATACAGATGATGTAATACAGAAGTGTAACCCTAAAAATCTCTATAATTTTATTAACCACTGTTACCCCAATAAGTTCAATTTAAAAGAAGGAACTTTAGTAGAAGAGTATCTTCTGACTTCGGCATCTATTGCATCAGCTGCTGGCATCCTACCCAGGCTGGAGTGGGCAGGAGGCAGGCCTGTTCCTAATTCCCCTCCAGAAGTGGAGTTCATTGCTGATGGAGGAACATTGCATAATTACTGGCTTTTTTGATGGTCATTTTGGAACAGTGGTTTACAAACTTTATGTACACTTAAACTTTGAATCTGTTTTCAATCAGTACTCTTTTGCCAAGGAAACATTTATATAATATGATAGCATTGATAAGAATATACTTTCCATATTTGATCTCATCTATCCCCAGAGACTTCAACAACTCATATAAATCACTGACTTCTACCCCTTTGCCTCTGACCCTTCGGCGCATCTAAAACCCACATTCCAGTTTCACAGCACTGCTTCCCGGACCAGGTGTCCAAGGGCCACATCCCATCAAACACAAATGTGTTCAAAACTAATCTGTTACCTTTTTCCCCCCCAAATTTTTCCTCTTGTATTTTCTATCTTTAGAATGTGTCCATGTTAGAAGCTGAGATTTACCTTTGCCTCCTTCTTTGCACTCAACTGGGTCACTAAGTTTTTTCAGTTTTATCTGCTAACTATCCCTGGGCTCTGTCCTCCCCTTTCTATCTCCATGGCTACTGTGCTGGTTCAGTCTCATCATTTCTTGCCAGACAATGGCAGTAGAGGCTACCCATCTCTAGAGTTAAATTTCTATAAGAAATTTCTTTAAAAATTTTTTTATTTATTTTATTTTTTTTATAGAGGGGAAGGGAGAGAGAAAGAGAGAGAAACGTCAATGTGTGGTTGCCTCTCATGTGCCTCCTACTGGGAACCTGGCCTGCAACCCAGGCATGTGCCCTAACTGTGAACAACCAGCAACCCTTTGATTGGCAGGCCGAGCTCAACCACTGAGCCACACCCTCCAGGGTTCTATAAGAAATTTCTGATCACTTCTCTTCCCTGCCTCAAATCCTCTAGGGCATGTAAGACCCTCCCAAACTGACCTTTCTAAGTCCTTCTCCCACCTTTTCCTTCTTCCTCCTGTGTTTCAACTGTCCTAATGTCTAGTAGTCTTATTAAGAAATAATATTCTTTCGCCCTGGCTGGAGTAGCTCAGTGGATTGAGCGCGGGCTGCGAACCAGGCATTGCAGGTTTGATTCCCAGTCAGGGCACATGCCTAGGTTCCAGGCCATGACCCCCAGCAACTGCACATTGATGTTTCTCTCTCTCTCTCTCCTCCTTCCTCCCTTCCCTCTCTAAAAATAAATAAATAAAATCTTTTAAAAAAAAGAAATAATATTCTTTCAAATTCCTTCTGTGCTTGGACTCATCCTTCCCTTGGTTCCTCCCCTCCTCCCTTTCTCCTAGAAACTCCTTTGTACTCAAAAATGTAGCCCAAATGTCTTCTCTGTGAAGCCTTTGTCAACATCCCTTTGTCTTTGGCCCCTTTGTTATAGTGAATGTCATGTTAAGTTGTAATTGTTTATATGTCTGTCTCCCCACTGAACTGGCTATTTCTCAAGAGCAATGACTATGTAATGTTTGGCGCTCATATAGTCAATAAATATTTGTTGAATGAATGTAAGCTGATGGAGGCTGTGGGTGTTGAACTTATATTTCTTTTTATGTGGATCATTGTGAAAATGCGTATTTTGCCCTGGCTGGAGTGGCTCAGTGGATTGAGTGCTGGCCTGTGAACTAAAGGGTCACTGGTTCGATTTCCAGTCAGGGCACATGCCTGGGTGGTGGGCCAGGTCGCCAGTGTGGGGGAGAGAGAGGCAACCGACTGATATATCTCTCACAGGCTGATGTTCCTCTCCTTCCCCCTCTCTGTAAAAATAAACAAATAAAATCTTTAAGAAATGTGTATTTTATGCTATTAATAATACACTATTTAGTTTTTGGCACATTTTCTTTTTGCCTTTAAAATAACTACGTTGACAACTATTAGAGATAAGAATCTAATTTGAAATTAGAAAATTCATAAATGCTGGCATGCTACACTTAAAATATGCCATAACCAATTTCTTTATTTAACAGAATACCCTCTGCCTTTATTAAGTCAAATTTTATTTCCTCTAGATTCAAATTCTCCGGAGTGTGTCAAGTGTCTACAGGTCATTCACATTTCAGGAACTGAGATCCTTTCGATGACAGAGTGTCTGAACTTATTTGCAGGTAAAAGGATACCAGACAAACTGGATTAGATCAAGACATCTAGAATCTCACCATTGACTTAATTACGTTTTATAACAAGGGGTCCTTAATTGCTGTTAATGACAAATTGCAAGATGATGAAGGGAAAACTAGAATGAAAGGGATCCTATTGACAATATTAATAGTTTTTTAGTGACTTATGAGCAACTAATTAAGGAATAGTCCTGTATTCGGTATGGGCTTCCAGTTTCAGAGTATGTCTCAAGTACCCGTGCTCCGTACCAATACTGGCAGTAGTGCTGCAGGCATAGACTGGGTCTAACTTGTGATTTTCGAATTACTTAGTAATTCTAGAGACTTCACTTTCTCTCGATTTTTTTTCCTTTTTTTTTTTTAGTGCGTGTTAATATAAATATTCATTTGTAAATATTCATACAAATATTCATATATACAGTAAGGAGAAACCTCCTAATTTTCATCTCCTCCCAGGCCCCACGAGGACCCACCGTAAACAACCCACCCAGCCTGCTTACTACTCACCCTTGTCAGGGGGAGGGCGGGCAGCCACTGCTGCTCCAGCCTTCACCCAAGGTCACAAAGGAAAGGCAAGGCAGGGTGGGGTGGGGGATTACAGGCTTTTCTGAGTCCTGGCAGCCCCACCATACTGTCCTGCCCAGGCTCAAATTAAATTTGGGGAGCTGTTTATTCTCATGCCCATCTCTCACCTTGGCCACCTTCGGGCCATACCAGCTGTCTTGCTTAGGTTCTTTCTAGGTTGGAAGTGCCTTTGATGGGCTTCAGGTTACAGCCAGTTCTTACAGAGGGAGATAAGTCTGTTTCTTGCAGAAAAATGCCCTGAATTCAACTGTCCCCATGACCAAAAAAAAAAACAGAAAGAAAAAAAAAAGAAAAGAATAAGAGGCATGCATGTGTACATACATCCACACATACCTCACTCCATGTGTACAGACAGGCTCTTCCCAAATCAGACCCCTCTGCCTCCCACACTGGACTCAGGCCCCTAAGGATGGCACCTGCCTCATCTCGTAGGGCCAACGCTGGTGGTCCTGGCCACAGAGAGCTGCTGTTTGGTGAAGAAGAGCAGAGGCTACTGGGCCCGAGAGGGTAGCCTGTACCACCCCAGTAGCAGGAGAGGGAGGGCTCTAGGCATTACTCAACACTCACATCAGTGAGCGGAGGTGGAATGAATGGTACAGCTAACCCCTGGTCCAGTGGAGCCATGGACTCCTGCCCCTACTCCATGGCTTGCGCTTGCTCTGGCCCTCTGCAAGGGTACAGAAATAGTTTGTTCTCGGGAGGGAAGCCAGTGTGATGGGGACAGTTACCTTGCCAGGTCTGGGTGCCTACAAGCAAGAGCAGTAGGGTGTCTCTGCTGAACAGTGGCAGGCAGCCCATCCTGGGAAATGGTAAAGGGGCACCTTGCATGGGGCAGATGAGGAAGCCAGAAAACCGGACTATGGAAAGCCCCCATGATCCTGCCAGGGGCAGCTGGAGAGGTGCCGCTTTGAGGGCTATCAAACGAAATGAATGGGCATGGGTGGGCTCCAGGGTGGCAGTGTCCTAGGAGGTTGGCACTAACAGGAGTGGCAGGCTGGGCCTAATAGGGCCCTTAGCCAAAAAGCTGTGGTGAGCCCCTGACTTGGGCACCTGACAGGGACTCCCCACTGCTCTGCTCAGGAATGGGGCACTGTGTGTGTGCATAAGAAGTGGGTGCCTTGGTGTGAGTTCTGGTCCAGCCGCAGACCTAGCTGTACTACCCTGCTCAACAGGTTGGCTCCGCTCTCCCCCAGGGCTTCTCCAGTGGGCCAACATATATTCCCCCTTTTTATTTTTTGGGGAGGTGGGAAGGCAGAGGGTTAATTTCGTACAAATTTATGTCCCACAATCAAGCTTTTAAAAAATAGTCTCAACCCTGGCTGGCATAGCTCGGTGGATTGAGCACGGGCTGTGAACCAAAGCATTGCAGGTTCGATTCCCAGTCAGGGCACATGCCTGGGTTGCAGGCCACGGCCCCCAGCAACTGCACATTGGTGTTTGTTTCTCTCTCTCTTTCTCCCTCCCTTCCCTCTCTAAAAATAAATAAATAGAATCTTAAAAAAAAAGTCTCAGAAGAGGATGAGGAGGAACACACAACACACATTTTTTGAACTCACGCACACCAAACAGGGACAGACAGGCAGCAGACCCTCACGCACACCCAGGCTGTACGACCCCTTGCAGCCACTCATCAGCCGGTCTCCCACCTTGACTCACACCCCCAGGGTGCATTAGGGTGTGGTAACAGGTAGGCAACTGCGCCCTAGATCCTTGATTCTAGATCCGTATCCCCAGCTTTCAAATCAACCAACACACTTTCCTGAATTTTAATGTACAGTAGACCTGATTAGAGATAACTTTTAAAAATTTAAATATTATAAAAATACATATAAATGAACTAGTTTAAGAGTATATATATTGAATTTTAATTTCCAAATATTTGGAGATAATTCTTATTATCGATTTCTAGCTTAATTGCATCATAATTTGAGAATACACATAGTGTGATTGCAATCTTTTAAAATTAATTGAGCTTTTCTATGACCTAGGTTATGATCTCTCTTGCTGGGTATTTAATTTACTCACGAAGAATGTGTGTTTTGCTGGTGCTGGAAGGAGTGTTCTCTCTGTGTCAACTAGATCCCGTTGCTCGCTCGTTCTTCGTTCTTTGCCATCCTCGATTTTCCAGCTCGACCTATTACTGGCGGGGAAGTGCTGATGTCTCCAGCTATAATTACAGGTTTATCTACTACTTTTATATTTGTCAGCTTTGCTTTGTGTATTTTAAGTTCTGTTTTTAGGTGCGTATGCATGTAGGATTGTTGTCTGCTTGGTGAATCAGTTCTTTTATTCTGTGGTATTTCATCTTTACCTTGGGTAATTTTCTTTGTTCTGAAATCTACTTTGTCTAATATTGATATAATCATTCACTCCATTTTTCTTTTTTTTAAAAAGCTTTTTAAGATAATTGCAGATTCCACATGCAGTTGTAGGAGTAAACTCTTTACGTAATTTCTTGTGATGGTAACATTTTACAGACTATAATACATTATCACAACCAGGAAATTGACATTGATGCAAATCACTGGTCTTATTCAGACTTCTTCAGTTTTATATGTGTGCGTATTTAGTTAAGTGTGATTTTATGACATGTATAGGTTCATGTACTTAACACCACAAGGAAGATACAAACCAGCACCCTTCATGTTGCCTATTGACAACCACACTTCTTGCCCTTCCCCAGTCCCAGCCTCTAGGAACCACTAATCTCTTTCCCATTTCTAAAATCTCCACTTCAAGAATGGTACATAAATGGAGTCATAGAACATAACTTTTTGGAACTGGCTCTCCACCCCCCCCCCCCAGCATAATTCCCTGGAGATTCGTTCAGCTTTTTGTTTATATCAACAGTTTGTTTAGTTTTATTGCTGAGTAGTATTCCATTGTTTAACTCTATGAGAAACACTGCATTGTTTAGCATTTTCCATAGCGGATCCATCATTTTATGTTCCTACCAGCAACATACAAATGATCCATTTTCTCTATATTCTTTCCAGAATTTGATGTTGCCCTTATGTATATATTTTAAAGATTGTATTTATTTTTAGAGAGAGGGGAAGGGAGGAAGAAAAAGAGGGAAAGAAACATCCCTTTTCTAGAGACACATCTGTTGGTTGCCTCTTGCATGCCCCAACCAGGGATGTGGCCCACAACCCAGGCATGTGCCCTCACTGGGGAATTGAACCTGCGACCTTTTGGTTTGTGGCACAATGTCCCACCCACTGAGCCACACCAGTCAGGATTGATGTCACTGTGTTTTGCCTTAACCATTGTGATAAGCGTGTGTTGATATCTCATTGTGGTTTTAATTTGAATATCCCTGATGGCTAATGATAGTGAAGATCTTTGTATGTACTTACTGCTAGTTGCATATCCTCTTTAGTGAAATGTCTCTTCATGTTTCTTGCCTATTATTTAATTGGTTTTGTTTGCTTTTCTAGCTTTTTGGTTTTCATTGTGTCTTTTTATCCTTTTACTTTTACCCAACCTATTTAAATATATTTGAAGTGAATCTCTCCTAGATAGCATATAGTTAAGCCATCTTTAAGATCTAGTCTGACAATCTCTGATTTTTAATTGTGTTTAGACCTTGCACATTTAGTATAAAATTAGCGTATTTGTAGTTAAGTTTACCATTCCATTATTTTTGTTTGTTCTCTATTAAAAAATTTTTTTTTACTTTACTGTTATGTGTTGGGTTATTTGAACACTTTTAGTGTTCATGTTATTTAATTAACTGTAATTTTGACCATATATTTTTTGTGCAGCTTTTTTTAGTGGTTGCTCCATAGATTAGAAAAATAGGCATTTAATTTTTTAACATGTACTTATCACTTCCCTGGAATGTAGAACCCTTACTCTGTAGGTCCCTGTACACCTCCTCCTCGATGCCCCTGCTGTCTCATGTGTAATCTCTACACGCACTGAACATCCCATCAGGCACATTCGACTTTCAACCATCAAGTGTATTTTAAACTGCTCAAGAGGAGAATAGACTATTATATTCATTCAGATATTTACCATTTCTGTTGTTTTTCCTTTGCTCTTGTTACTCACTTTGTTCTAGTATCATTTTCATTCTGGAGGAAGTTACCTTTAGTAATTCTTTTAGACCAGGTCTACTGTGAATTTTTAAAGTTTCCGTTCATGTGAGAGTATCTTGATTTCACTTTTATTACTGATAGATGTTTTTACTGGATATAAAAATCTGAGATTATAGTTGTTTTGCTTAAAAACTTTTATGCTACTTCTTTCTAGCTTTGATGAGTTGTGTGAGATATCTACAGTTATTCTAGTTGTTTTTTCCCTGTTGTAACCTATCATTTTATTCTGGCACTTTGAAGGTTTTTTCTTCTTTTTTGTATTTTAAAAAGATTGTGATAAAACACACATAACATAAATTTACCATTTTAAGTGTTTGGTGTGGTGGCATTAGTTACAGCCACAGTGTTGCACAGCCACTTCCTTATTCCAGAATTTTTTCAGCACCCCAGATTTCGTGTCCTTAACAGTTTGTCTTCGCATGAATTTTGGGGTTCACTCTGTTTGAGATTTGCTCACATTCTTGAATCTGTAGGTTTATGTCTTTTACCAGAATTGGCAAGTTTTCCTCTCTTGTTTCTTCAACTGTATTTTCAGCATACGTTTCCCCCCTAATATTCTTCAGGGACTCTGATGACATGAATGTCTGACCTTCTGTTACTGAATCACATGTCTCTGAAGCTCCATTCACTTATTTGTTGAACTTTTTTCCTCCCTGTTGTTCAGATTAGATAATTTCTGTTGATTTATCTTCCATTCCACTGATTATTTTCATCTGCCATCTCCATTTTGCTTTTGAGTTCATCCAGGTAATTTTTAATTTTGACTATTGTCATTTTCCAGTTCCAGGATTTCCATTTGTTTCTACTTTATTTTCTGTTTCTTTGCTGGGACTTTTATTTTAAAATTTGTTTCAAGCATGTTCATGATTAGCCATTTAAACTTTTATATATAAGCTGCCTTAAAGTCTTTGTCACGTCATTTCAACATCTGTATCATGCCAGCATTGGTGTCTGTTGACTATCTTTTCCTATGTGAATTGAAATTCTCATGGTTCTTGGTATATTGAGTAATTTTGGAATCTATTCTAGTCTGGATATTTTGAGGATTAGATTATGAGACTTCAGTTGTGTTTAAATCCTATGGAAAAATTTTTCTTTTTAAAGCAGGAAATTGAACTGGTTAGTTTCAGGCTGCAAGGTCCAGCCTTCCTTTCCCAGGGGCTATTCTTTCAATATCAACTGACTTTTCAAAGTCATTGTAGTAGTCTGGTTCTGTTCAGGGTGTGCGTCACACAGGGTCAGTCTGCAATTTGTGCAGTCATCTATTCAGTTCTCAAAATCTTTGGTATGCTAATTACAATCTGATTCACACATTTTTAGCTTGGTGATGATCCCTGGAAATCATGAGCGGTGTTAGAGGGTCAGTTTCTGAGCAGCTCTGTCTCTGCACTCTCCCTGGCACATTTAAGTTCCTTAGATTCTTTAGGCTCTGCTGTGTACTTCTCTGGGCCAAGCAGCAGGAGGACAAAGTAAGGAAGCCACAGGGCTGGCATCAGCCTCCTGCAATCACAGGTCCAACAAATGGATGGAAAGAGCTCCTTCCCTCAGAGTTTTACTCTTGTTGACCTACACTACTGGAATGGCCTGTGGACAAGGGCCTCGGAAAACCAGCAAAAAAAGGAAGAAAGAAAAAACAAAATTAGGGAATTTCCACATTCTCATGAATATTCATAGTATTAGTTTTTATTCCATGAACCAGAATTAGAGGCCTTCTAGAGATTTCTCCTTCATCTTAGTGCTCAGGTTTCTATGTTTCTAGCTACATTAAGTTTAGGCCAGAGGATACTTCTGGAACATAAATTGTGTAAACCCTCGGCCACTTCAGAGTCCAGTGGTCTTCTGTGATTTGCCTGCTGCTATTTACTTGCTGGAGTTTTCAGATAAGGAGCTGCTTTCTATCATTTTTCTAGGGTTTTTAGTTTTATTTAGTGGAAGAGGTGGGTGAAGTATGCTTACTGCATTTTACTCAGACCCAGAAGTCTGACCTCTACATTTTGCTTTTTGAACAAGCTAGGGGATGGCATTGATTTCCTCCCCCACGATAGCAGTCCTGCACGTGAATGGTGAGCACTGTGTTAATTTTTGCATTGTTCATTAGCCTTACGTGGCTTTGCAGTCTGAGTGATCATGAACCATAGTTAGGTTTTTATGTATATACGAATATAATTATCTAGGTAAGGGGGTAAAAATTTAAAGGTATATAACACACAAGTGTATACATATATATGCTCACATATACATAATAATGATTTTGATGAGCTTAAGTTAAAATCAGACTAATCCTTCAGTGATTATGTAATTGTCTTCAATTCGAGGAGTACATGCTGTGCTTGATAGTCATTTCTGGTCCAAAGGATTAAACATTAGTAATCCAAGAATGAATCTCTGTCAAATGTTTGAGATGGACACTTTAATTTTTCTACTGCACCATGTCCCATTTTCTTGACAGTGAACAGAGAGGAAACTTACAATAATGGTTGAGAACAGCTAAAAGGAGTTAGTGGTAGAGTTAGAAAACTATGTTTTGAATAGTAAAATTTAGCCTGTTTTCAAAATTGATCAGAAGATGAGATTCTGCTGCTTTGTGACTTTTAATCATGGATCAACCAAGGCAATGGAACGTATTTATATATTTCAACAGAGAAAACTTTAATACAGGGAATTGGGTTTAAATTATTAAAAGTCCTGGAGGAGCAAGGGCAGCTCAGGGACTACAGGAATATGACCGCCGCAGCCTGAGTGTGTGCCCGTCTGTCCTGAGACTGTCCATTCATTCAGTCACCACAGGAGAGTTTGGCTCGCTGCGGCGCGCACTGCGTGGGCCTGTGGTGCAGCGCTGGGCACAGATCGGCCGCTGATATTGCGCCGAGGGCCAAGGGATTCCACCACCTCCAGTTTTATCTGTCTCTCACTGACAGAACCTAAACCTAGAATGCTGCTGGCAGAGGAGTCTGAGAAATGTAGTTTTCAAGCTTCAAGCCCCTATGATAGCATTAGAGCTTAGAAAAATAAATGTTTAGTTGCTTGACATTTTAAAATTTGTTTTTATCATATAATGTGTTGTCTGGTAAATAAGATTCTACGCCACTTGAGGGCAGGAATTGGTTTCATATTCTTTATAACTCCACAAAGCATACCATAGAACCTTGTGCTTGCTTAGTATTCTTTTCCTGTAATTTTGACCCAAATGCCAAATGTGCTTTCAATGAGAGAGCGATGTTATTTATCTCTGGTTGGTTCCAGAACCATCAGCTAAAAAATATGTGGGAGCATTTTTTTTAGTCCCTGGTGCAACAGCCAGAGATATTTAAGATTATATTCCATAGACCTCTTGGGTTAGGTCATTGGTATATATCACATTTCTCTACTTTTTATAGAACAAAATGATCTTTCTTACAAGATGAAGACTTTAGAGGCGAAAGCATGTACAGATAGGTCAATTAATAGTTACCAGAGTGGGCTCGCATCTGCTGTTTAAGGGGCTGTTCTGTGTGTTCTCTGTTTAGTCAGGCAGAGGGGAAGTGTCTCATTACCCTCCTAGAAGTAGTAAAAAAAAGATCAAAGCATTCTGCTGTTTCAAGACAAAACAAAACAAAACAAAAAAGCCCAATCTTTTGTACTGTAAGTACAAAAAATAATTTTTAAAAAAGTCACATAAAACCTAACTACTTAAATACTGTAGAGAGTTTGCATATTTCTAGTGGGCCTGTTTTCAGTCTTTTCCTTTTATGGTCTGTTTGCATAGATTATTGAATTTTCAAGAGGCTTTTATTGCTGTGTGATATTTTACTAATTAGATATGCCATGATTTACATTTCCTTATTTTTGAACATTTTTTTTGCCACTATAAATAATACTGCATAACATACTGTGCCTAAATTTTTTCATATTGGTCATTATTTCCTTAAGAAAAAGTTACAGAAGCAGAGCAACTGAGGACAAGTAAAGAAAGCATTTTTATTTGATATTGTAAATAATTTTTTCCTTTGAGAGGCTGAAAAGTACACAAATTGTGAGTTTGAAGCTCACTGATTATTACAGATTCTCTCATAGGCTGCACTGTGTCATTGCCAGCACTTGGGAAACCACTGTCATGCCTTCCCCTAGATTCGTTTTTTTAAATTATTTTTAATCCTTATCCAAGCATAAGTTTTTATTGATTTGAGAGACAGAGAGAGAAAGAGAGAGAGAGACATCTGTTGCCTCCTGTTTGCTCCCCCACTGGGGATCAAGCCCCCAACCTAGGTACGAGTGCCCTGACCGGGAATTAAAGTAGCAACTTCTTTTGGCAGATGGGTCGAGGCTCCAACTAACTGAGCCACCTGGCTAGGGCCCCTTAAATTAGTTTTTGCCAGATGTTGAGGTATATATAAACGGAACGACTTTTGAGTTTGGCTCCCCTGCCCCCCATCCTACCACACACATACACACACAACACCATGTTTGAGAGGCTTAAAGATGTTATCACATTCATTTTAGTCACCATATAAAATTAAGTTATGTGAATACTATTAATGGACATAGGTTGTTTCTAGGTTTTGGTATTATGAATAATGATGTTATTCACATTTTAATACAAATCTTTTGATGGATATGTGTATACAGTTTTGTTAGGATATATACACATCCACACACACATACCTGCCCTATGAGCAAAATTGCTGGGTTATTACGTTTTCATCTGTTCAACTTTTAATAGGCATTACCAAACAGACTTGGAAGCTAGTTGTGCCTTTTTATTAGCACTAAAAGTGCATGAAGTTTCTTATTGCTCTACATTCTTGTCAGCATTTGGCTTTATTAGACTTGTTCATCTTAGCTATTCTGGTGGGTGTGCAGTAATATCTCATCATTGATTTAATTTGCATTTCCCTTTAATGGCTAATGAAATTGACAAGCTTTTCTTATATTTAGTGGACATATTATGACCTTCTTTTTGAAGAACTTACTCAAATTTCTTGCCCATTTTTATTGAATTCTATTTTTTGACTTCTAAGGGTTCTTTGTGTACTTTGGAAGTGAACCCTTTGATAGTGAGTGTGTTACAAACATCTTTGCCCACTCTGGTTTGCCTTTTTGCTCTCATAATGATGCCTTTTGATGAAGAGAAGATATTAATATTAATGTGCTCAAATTCATCAGTCTTTTTCTTTGTGATTAATGTCACTGGTGTGCTATTTAAGCAATTTTTTTTCTACTCCCACATCATGAGCTATTCTGTTTTCTGAAAACTTCTATTATTATTATATTTTATTTTTATTTTTTACATTTTTTATTGTTGTTCAAGTACAGTTGTCTCCATTCCCCCTGCACTCCCTCTACCCCTGCCATCCCCACCTCATTGTTTCATTTTCCATATGTAGATATACAGTGCACTCACACCGCCTTTTATGTATGCTCTGAAATGAAGGACTTTTCCAAGATGGGCATAAAAATCGAACCAGACGTTTGTTGAAAATACCGTTTTTGTCCCAAGTGCCCTGCAGGGCCACCTTCATCATAACTCAGCTCCCCACATTTGTAGGCTCCTCTCATCTCGTGGTGGAACATGAAATGCTCTTTATGACTCACTCCTCTTCAGGCTGGTTCTCTCTCCTGCTCTCCTCCCCTCCGGCGGGGCTCCATACGCTTGGTTATCTATCTCTGTGGTGCTTTGCTGGAGGAGTTTAGTTGGAAGATCTGTACATGCCTCTCAGACCAAGAATATGCAATGTTACCACTTCTGCCTGGTTCCTTTATGAATTTGGCATTCAGGTAATGTTAGTCACTTATCTAAACATAACTAACATTGTAGACTTCTTTAACAGTTCTATAAAACTTGTGTGCTGTGGTTTTTAAAATGATTTCTCATTATTTATTATATACATATTGACTCAAATAATTTCTAGCCTTAGTTTTTAGCTCTTAGTGACTCCCTGCCCCACCCTCTGCCACCAGAACTGTCTGAAAGAAGAAAGGTGGATTAATTTAATATGACCGTGCCTTTCCATGACCTCTTTTCATTGTTTGTTTGTTAAAGGCAGTTCATAGTCAGTAACATTATCAACAGTGAAAGAGGTAGGGATCCTTGTGAAGAGCCGGGGAGGAAAAGGAGCAGAGAGGTGGACTAATCCACACAGTAATTAGCCTGTTCTTGAATAATCTGTGACCAGCTTTGAGAATGGGGTAGGAGTGCTTTGGAGGGTTTATTTTATGAAACTAACCTTAAAATTCATCCATTTTTCATAGATATATTTGTATTCTCTGATTTTGCTTTTGGAAGCCTTCAGGTAACCTCTGTCACAAGCAAGCATTAGTATTTTGTTTCTTCTCATATCCTGATATAGGAACTTGCAGAAAAGAAAGCTTCATCAAAAAATTGTCCTGAGTTTGCTATATTTTAAAAAATAATTAGGAATATTAAAAAGAAGCAAGGATAAACATTGCAGATAGTGTTTCAGAAAGAACCATTAACATCTTTTACTCTGAACTAGTTGGTCACTGTGCATGTATGTCTTTGCTAAAGGTTAACTAAATTGTTTAGACATCATTAATGGTTGTACATTCATCTACTCGTATGTACCCGGCTGATTAATGTCCTAGATTTCTGGAGAAAATTCCTTTAATTGCTTATTATAAACTGAGAGTGGCTAATTTTATGAACAAAATTGCTTTATGAAGTTCTTGGATACCCAGGGAGTTAACTAATATCAGTCTATGTGAAAGAAAAAGAGCTCTTGACTCTTTGAAATGAAGAGGAATTTAGTTTTTCACTATGATTGGTATAACCCTGGAAATTTATGAAACTGTTTTCCTTTTTTTTTGCTTCTATGACCACATAGCAGTGCTTCAAACACAGGGTATTATGTTTTTAAAAACAAGGACTTGGGCCCACAGGCATTCAACTGGAAAGCTTCTAGTAACAGCTGAGGTTTATTGAATGCTTGCTGTTTTTTCTAAGTGCTTTACGCATATTACATTTTTATATTTTCACATTAGTTCAATTAGGGAGGTATTATTATTCCTGTTTTGCCCTTAGGGATGTTGAGTCATGAAGGAGATAAAGAACATGGCCTCAAGATCCTTGGTAACTGCAGAGGCCATGTAAACCTGGACTTAAACCACCAGTCTAACTGGCTTCAACTCATGTGGGTTTTTAAAAATTATGTACAGATTTTATTTATTTTTAGAGAGAGGGGAAGGGTGAGAGAAGGTGGGGGAAACATCCATGTGAGAGAGAAACACTGATTGACTGCCTCCTGTACGCACCCCGACCAGGGACTGAACGCACATCCCAGGCATGTACTCAGACTGGGAATCAACTAGAGACTCCTTGCCCCCCATGACTTCGCCCAACCAACCTACCCACGCCAGTCAGGGATTTTTCTCTCTTTTTTAATTGGAGTATAATTGACTTACAATATTATTAGTTTCAGGTGTACAGGATAGGGATTTGACATTTGACTGCCTTGTGAAATTATCACCACAATGTCTAGTTACCATCTGTCACTGTACAAAGTTAATACACTGAAATTGACTATACTCTCTGTGCTGTGCATTATACCTCCATGACTTACTTTGTGTCAGAAGTTTGTACCTCTTGGTCCCTTTTACCCATTTGCTGCCCAAACCCCCACAACTGCCAATCTGTTCTCTGCATCTGAGTCTGGATTCCTTTTTGTTTGTTTTTGAGATTCCATGTATAAGTGAAATCATTGGTATTTGTCTTCCTCTGCTTGACTTATTTCACTTAGAATAATACTCTCTAGGTTCATCCATGTTGTTGCAAATGGCAAGATATCATTCTCTTTATCACTGTGACACACACATCACATGTTCTTTATTCATTTACCCACTGATGGAAATAGGTTGTTTCTATATCTTGGCTACTGTAAATGAACACCACAGTGAATACAAGAGTACATATATGTTTTCATGAATTGTTTCAGTGTATTTCATAACATTTCACCCAGCAAAAGAGTGGAAATGCCCTGTGTGTGTGTGTGTGTGTGTGTGTGTGTGTGTGTGTGTTTCTGACCTCATCCCAGATTCTCCAGGGGAGGAGAAAGAGGCTGGTTTGATCAGTGCCTCAGGGGCTGGAGTCTGGAGTCAGCCTGGGGACAGATGCACAGTGCTGCTTCTAGTGTAGCTGGGGAGGGCTCACTAGACAGAGTCATTTTGCTTGTACCTCATGGTCCACTTGTGACCCAAGGAGGGAAGGAAGCTGAATTCCTGCAATGGGGTAAACCCAGGCCTGCTCTTGTCCTTGGATTTGGTCTCCAAGGGTGCTGGATTTCTAGCCAATGCATTCAATTAATTCTCCCAGTTTTTGCTTGCTCATTTAGTCTTATGGTGGGAGTGATGACTGGAGTGTTCTCACTGGGCATCGAGTTCCTTGTGGACTTTCCTCACAACTGTCAGTCATCTTACTGGGTATCGCTGGTGTTTGCAAGGGTCCATGGTTCATCCTGGTATGTCTTAGAAGCTCAACAGTAGAGAAATGATCATCAATTATGTCATTTCTACATGATGGAATTATAGTGTTTTTCATGATTTATTTTCCATTTAAAATTTTTATTTTTCAATTACAGTTGACATGCATTACTATTAGTTTCAGGTGTGTACCACAGTGATCGGACATGACATAACTTACTAAGTGATCGTCCCGATAAATCTCATACCCATCTGACACCATGCATAGTTATTAGAATATTATTGACTATATTCCCAATGCTGACTTTATATCTCCAGGGCTGTTCTTTAACAACCAATTTGTAAATCTTAATCCCTTCACCTTTTTCACTCAACCCCTCTAATCCTCCCGCCCCATCCCCCTCCACCTGGCAGTCATCAAAATGTTTTCCGTATCTGTGAGTCTGTTTCTGTTCTGTGTGTTCTTCTATTTTGTATTTTTGATTCAGTTGATAGATATGTATTTATTGTCATTATTCACATTTTTAATCTTTTCTTTTTAAAGAAGACCCTTTAACATTTCATGTAATACTGACTTGGTGGTGATAAACTCCTTTAACTTTTTCTTGCCTGGGAAGCTCTTTATCTGTCCTTCAATTCTAAGTGTTAACTTTGCTGCTAGAGTAATCTTAGTTACAGGTCCTTGCCTTTCATCACTTTGAATATTTTGTGCCAGTCTCTTCTGGCCTGGGGAGTTTCTGTTAAGAAATCAGCTGACAGTCTTATGGTAGCTCCCTTATAGTGATCTAATTGCTTTTCTCCTGCTATTTTTAAGATTCTCTCTTTGTCCCCAATTTTAATTATGATGTGTCTTGGAGTGGGCCTCTTTGGGTTCACCTTATTTGGGACACTCTGTACTTCCTGTATTTGTATGTCTATTTCTTTCACCAAGTGAGGGAAGTTTTCTCTCATTGTTCCGAATAGGTTTTCAATTTCTTTCTTTCTTCTCCTTCTGACACCCCCATGATGTGAATGCTGGCATGCTTGAAGTTGTCCCAGAGGCTCCTTATGCTATCCTCCTATTTTTAGATTCTTTTTTCTTTTTGCTTGTCTCTTTAGGTATTTTTTTCTTCCTTATATTCCAAGTTACTGATTTAATTCTCGGCTTCACTATTCTACTCTACTGTTGATTGCCTGTAAATTGTTCTTCATTTCAGTTAGTGTGTCTTTAATTTCTGACTGGTCCTTTTTTATGCTGTTGAGGCTCTCACTAAGTTCACTGAGCATCTTATAACCAGTGTTTGGAACTCTGCTTTTAGTAGATTTTTTGTCTCCATTAAGTTTAGTTCTTTTTTTGAGTTTTGCTCTGTCCTTTCATTTGGGCTATGTTTCTTGGTCTCCTCAATTTGGCAGCCTCTCTGTGTTTGTTTCTATGTATTAGGTAGAGCTGCTGTGAGTCCTTGTCTTGGTAGAGTGGCCTAATATAGGTGGTGTCCTGTAGGGTCCAGTGGCATAGCCTCCCCTATCACCCAAGCTGGGCACTTGAGGTGCATCTATCTTGTGGGCTGTGTACACTCACTTTCCTCTTGTAGTTGAGCCTTGGTTTCTGTTGGCAGATCAATGGAAGGGATTTACTCCCATCAAAGTCAGCTGCAAGGACTGCCTATGTCCTCAGACTACTCACCACTGAGGAAAAACATCCGTGCAGGGGTCCACCCAACAGAGCAAGACTTATTTCAGCTGGGCTCTGGTGGCCCCTGAGCCCCTTCAGTGTGTCAGTTGTAGAAATTGTTGGGTGATGATACTTTGACGTGGTCTGAAGCTCTAGATATGCTGGCTCTTGGGGCTCCCAGGAGGTGCAGGCCAGGATCAGCTGCTGCCTGTGTTCTGCTGAGGCTCACCCAGCATGAGCTACAAAGCAATCTGGAAATAGCTGCTACTTGTGCTGGGCTTGGAGGTTCCCAGGGGAGGTCAAGATGGTCAAGACCAGCTGCTGCCAGTGCCAGGCCCTCAGCCACTTAGCAAGGTGTACAGGGCAAGCTGAGGCCAGATGCTCCTTGTTTGATAGACTTTGGGAAGATATGAAGCGTAAGCAAAGAACAGACCATTTATATAGAAAAGCCAGTGGAAACAGTTTGGGTGGGCCAGAAAGTTGGGTGGTATGGGGCTTCAGGGAATCACTAGGGCATGGCGAACAGGGTGAACCAGGTTGATGGAGTCTCAGACACCCTCAGCTGAGGGCTCTGTGGGAAGAGGGCTTACCAAAGGGGCAGTGGCCTCTGCCAGCTCTTCTGTCTGAGAGAAAGCTGACCCCCAGCTCTCAGCCTGATGCCACATACATTCAGTTCCTTGCTGTATATCTCTGGTGCTTTTCAAGCTGCTGCCCTATTGCTGGAATTCAGAGTGAGTGAGTCTGAGTTTTTGTACAGGCCCTTTGGAGGGACTGCCTGGGACTCCAGAAGCCCTCCTCAATCCTCACTGTTTTTACATACAGAAATTTTGGAGACTTCTCTTCCTGGCACTGGAACCCTGGGATGGGGGCCTGGTTTGGGGCTGAAACCCCCTTGCTCCTCTGTGGGATCTCCGCAGCTGAGACATCCCTCCCAGTTTTTATGTGCCACAACTGGGGGTGGGGACAACCCTGTCCATGTCTCCGCCCCTCCTACCAGTCTCAGTGTGGCTTCTTCAGTTCCCTCTTTGTAGGACTTCCATTCAGCCAGATTTCAGGCAGTTCAGAATGATGGTTGTTCTGTAGTTTAGTTGTAATTTTGATGTGCTTGTGGGAGGAGGTGAGTACTGTGTTTACCTTTGCTGCCATTTTGACCAGAAGTCAAGTATGCGTATATCTGCACGAATAAGTGTTTTCATTTTCTTTAGATAGATACTCAGAAGTAGAATTGCTGGATCATGTGGTAGTTATATTTTTTACATTTTGATAAACTTCCATGCTGTTTTCCATAGTGGATACACCACTTTTACCTTCCCACCAGCATTATGTGAGACTTTTCATTTCTCCCCATCGTTGCCACCACTTATTTGTTGTCTTTTTGATAATAACCATTCTGACAGGTGTGAGGTGGTATATCTTTGTAGTTTTGATTTTCATTTCCCTGATGATCAGTGATGTGGAGCATCTAATCAGGTGCCTGTTTGCCATATCTGTATGTCTTCTTTGGAAAAATGTCTGTTCAGATTTTCTACTCATTTTATTGATCTGATTTTTTTTTTTGCTATGAGTTGTATACATTTTTAAAATATATTTTGTATATTAATGTCTTGTTAGAGATGGTTTGCGAATGTATTCTCCTGTTCAGGAGGTTGCCTTTGTTTTGCTGATGATTTCCTTTGCTGTGCAGAACTTTTCAGTGTGATGCAGTCCCATTTGGTTATTTTTGCTTTTGTTGCCCTTCCCTTTGTCTTTGCAGTTAGATCCAGAAAAGTCACCAAGATTGATGTCAAGGAGTTTACTACCTGTTTTCTTCTATGATTTTTATGGTTTCAAGTCTTACACTCAGGTCTATAATTCATTTGAGTTAATATTTGTGTATGGTGTAAAATAGTGGTTCAATTTCATTCTCTTGATTATTGCTATCTAATTTTCCCAACACCATGTAGACTGTCCCTTCCCCATTGTATATCTTTGCCCCTTTGTTGTAAATTAATTGACATATATTAATTTGTCAATATTAAGTTCATTTCTGGGTTTTCTATTCTTTTCCATTAACCTATGTTTCTGTTTTTATACCAATACCATAACTTTTTGGTTACTATAACTTTGGTGACATAATTTGAAATCTGAGAGTGTGATACTTCTTTTTGCAAACTGCTTTGGTGATTCAGGGTCTTTTGTATTTCCCTACAAGTTTCTGAATTATTTGTTCTAGCTCTTTGAAAAATGCTATTGGAATTTGGATAGAAATGTTGAATTTGGAGATTGCTTTTGGTAGTATGTCTATTTAACAAAATTATTTCTTCTGATCCACGAGCATGCAGTAACTTCTCTTTCATTTGTGTCTTCTTCACTGCCTGTCGTCATTGTCTCACAGTTGTCAGTGTATAGGCCTTTCACCTCTTTGGATAATTTTATTCCCATGCATTCTTCCTGCTGCAGTGGTGAATGGGAATGTGTTCTTGATTTTTCTTTCTGATAGGTCACTGTTCTGTATAGAAGTGTAACAGATTTTAATTTTGTATCCTTCAACTTAATTGAATTCATTTATGAGTTCTAACAATTTTTTGTTGGAGTTTTCAGGGTTTTCTATAGATAGCATTATGTTATCTGCAAACCAATCCATGTTTTTGACTCCAGGTTCAGGGTTCTTGTTGCTTCACAGTAATGCCACACAATAATGCTGCTGGTGATGATTTCTGTGGATGGAGACAGGCTACTTTTTTTTTAAGATTTTAATTTATTGACTATTAGAGAGAGGGATAAGAGGGGGAGAGAAACATCAGTGTGTGAGAGATACATTGATTGGTTGCCTCTCACATGCCCCTACCTGGGGACCTGGCCTGCAACCCAGGCATGTGCCCTGACTGGGAACAGAACCAACAGCCTTTCAGGTCTCATGCTGGTGCTCAATCCATTGAGCCACACCAGCCAGGGTGACATAACCTACTCTTAAATCCTGAATTGAATCACCGGTCCTGACTGAATCACTGTTCCTGTGCCATTCCCAGCATGGTGGTAGGGATTGAAAATACCTGTTGAAGTAATTCGAATTTAAATCTGATTCTGTTTTCTCCCATCTCATTTTTGCTTTCACTGTTAACCAATGTAATCTCCCTGCTGCTTTTTGGACATAGTCTCATCCTCTCTGGTTGCTCATATCCTCATATCACTGCTCTCCTTGTTGCAGTCCATCCACCCAGAAGGGCCACCTCATGCTGCATGGGAGTCATCGAGTTACTCCTTCCTTTTCCGACTGCCCACAGACTTCACTGCCCCTGTTGAATGTTTCCTCATAGACTCCTCTGGCTTCTTTATGTTCTGTAATGCTTACATGTGTGCATGTTGTGGTGCGTTTCCAAACCCTAGATTTCAGGCGGCTCTGTGACTACTTTATGTTCTTTTTTCACATGTTCACAGTTTGTATTGGGCATCTTGATTCTGTTCCACGTACAGTTGGCAGAGCCTGTGTTGTATTAGCTTACCCCAGTGCCTGTGCCTTTATAAATATTGTTGTTCTATTGTAGGGTATATTCCCTCAATTTTTTGTTCTTTAAAATTTTAACACCTCTCTGCCTTTGGTGCTCCACAGAAGTTTTAGGATTGGTTTGTCATATTCCACAAAGCAGCATGTTGTTATTTTTGGGCATTGCATTTTATTTGGGGGAGAATTGAGATTATTCTTCAGTTTTGAATTCATATATATAGTCATGAGCACTCTCCCGCTCCACTTATTGAAGGTTTACTTTGTTTTGTACATTCTTGGTATGTATGCTCTGTAAGTGATTGCATCCATCTTTTTAAAAAGTGTTCTTTCTAGGAATTTTATACTGTTTATTGCTTATTGTAAAGTGGTTTATTTTTCCATTATATTTTCTGAATGACTTTAATGATTTATAGCAATGCTTCTATTTTTTTCGTGTTTAATTTGTATACAGGCGCCTTGTGAAGCTACTTAATTTTCTATTAATTTTTAGAGTCTATTACCTTCTCTACATAGACACCATATAATTTACAAATAAGGACAGCTTAAAATTTTTTGTACCCAATTATTTACCTATTACATCACTATTTTATTTCATTGCTTATGATTATTAGTGTAATAATGAATAAAAGCAGTTACAGAAGACATTTTGTCTTTTTCCTAATTTTGATGTTTTGTCAATAATTATGATTTCTTCCATAGTTTTCCTATTAAAATTGCAAACTTGAATTATACTAAAGACCAAAAAACACATGTCAACTACAAATCTACCTGTCTTTCATGAATTTTAAACCTCTAATGGTAAATAGCACTAAGACTATGTTGTTTCTTCCCTTCCTCAAAGGCGACATACAGGGTCCAGGAGAGGTCATGCTTGCGTGAGTGTGGTCGGTGGGTAATAATGTGGGTGTAATAGTCTATAGTTTTAATTTGAACATTTCACCTAAAATGTCATATGGTGTACTTGAGTGTGCTATTGCTAAATTACAGAATTATATGCTTATGATTACATAATGAAAGATTTTGTAATAATAAAGGGGTGTTATTTGTGCCTGACCCTGTATATTATTTTGTAAACACAAGTATTAGATGGTTATGTGTTCATGGACTATTCCTTTTATTATTATGATGAGTCACTTTTAACTCTTTAGATATTTCCCCTTAAATTCTGCTTTATCTGATATTGATATTAGGACAGCCACACTTTCAGTTATTATTTGCTTGTTATATCTTTTCTAACCCTTTATATTCAGTCTTTCTTGGAGTGTTGTTTTAGAATTCTCTTTTTTAAGCCTATCTGAGATTGTCTTTTAATAGGTGTGTTTTGTAAGTTTAATTTTAATGTAATTACATATGTATTTTGACTTATTTCCACTCTGTTACAGCTCATTTAGTGAGTCCTGTTCACCATTTTTTCTCCTTCATTCTTTTTTTCTCATTTCTTGATATATGGTTCCATAAAACTTTCCCTAATTTTTTTCCTCTCTGCTGAATTGACAGGAACAGATGAAATTTCTGATGTTTTTCAGTGATTGCTTCTAAGTGTCTAAGATCCTATGTGTTCAATAACTAAATTTTTCTAATGAAATCTACAGTTACTCAGTATATTTACTGCTCTCCTGACTATGAAAAGGACTTGTGTCCTGGCTGGTGTGGCTCGTTGGATTGAGCCAGGGCCTGTGAACCAAAGGGTTGCTGGTTCGATTCCCAGTCAGGGCACATGCCTGGGTTGTGGGCCAGGTCCATAGTAGGGGTCACGTGAGAGGCAACCACACATTGATGTTTCTCTCTTTCTTTTTCCCTCCCTTCCCCCTCACTAAAAATAAATAAAATCTTAAAAAAAAAAGGAAAGGACTTGAGCATGCCTTCACTACCCACCAAACAACCAACATCTTGTTTTTGTTGTCTGAAGTTTTAACTTTACTCTTTTAAACCTAAAAGTTTAGTTAGTTTCTCAGTTATCATTTAAATTTACTGATACTTTGTCAATTTCTTTGTTGTTTCTTATAATTGCATGCTTTTAAAAAATATCTCTTGACTTCACTTTTTATTTTACATATGTGTATCCTTTAATATTTTGCTTTTTGTTTGCCATCATTTTTCTGGGTCCTTTTTCCCTTTTCCTGTTAAAGAAATTTAAAAAGATGTTATATACTATTTGATATACACAATTAACACACACACACACACACACACACACTGTGTGTATATATATAAAATGAAGCATTATAGTAAATGAATACCAATTGATTCATCACAGGCATGTTTACTGCAGTTTACTCTACCTGTCTATAACCCTTTACTTCCTCCCTGGAGGAAACCACTAATCTGAATTTAGTGTTCCTCAGTCTTTTGTCTTTAAAAACACACACATTGGATTTTCAAAAATAAGTTTAATAGATTTAGTTTTGCTTGTATTTGAACATCAGAAAAATATTATCACATTGTGAATAGTCTTTTGTGACTTGTTCTTTATTCAAAATCATGTTTCTAAGATTCATTAGTATTACCTGGAGTAACTGTTTTTCTTTTGTAGCTGTGAATACTACTACATTATTGGCATACACTACAGTATATTTATCCTTTTGCTCATTAGTGGACTTTTGTGTTTTCTCTGTCTCTTTCTCTTTTTTTGCTGTCAGTGGTGGTGCGGTTATGAACACTCTCGTGCATGTCAACTGCTGCCCCCATTCAGGGGTTTCTCTTGGGCATCCACCTTTTCCTGAAGCTGCTGGGTATGGACTATGCCATCAGGCACTGAGCAAACACCATTGGCTTAGTGAGCTCAAGTCCAGCATCCTGTGGCCTAGCCCCTGTTGCTAGTTGGCATTTCTGGCCTGTTTCTGGTCCATGAGAATGTTCATGATTTTTGTTCCTCTGGACTTAAGTGTCTTTTACTCTTTGTGATGTGTTTGGAACAATGGGATGTGTCGCTCGCCAACTTAAGGCACCGCCATAATTTGAAGTCATGGTCATTTTCTTCTTACATATTTAGTGGTCACTATGGAGACACTTTCTGCAATTACAAGGTTGTGTCCTTCTTGTGGTGAAGTAGCTGTAGTTTTCACAGACTGTATTTTTGTCCATAAAGAATAAAGAGAAGCAGTTTTACTATTCTGAGTTTAATATATGTCATTGTTGTTCACCTGAGGGTGATTTTGTTCCCAGGACATTTGCCAATGTGTGGAGACATTTTCAATGGTCACACACAGGAGGGGTTGAAAATACTACTTGCATCTAGCACCTGGAGGTCATGGATGCTGCTAAACATCCTTCAGGACAATGAGCAGGACCCCTCCCCACAACAAAGAATTAATGGCTCCCCTATGTCAATAGTGCAAGGGTAAGGAGCCCTGATAGACATAACGGTAATCCCTCGTTGTGTTCTGCAAGTACCAACATTAATATTTGATGTAGTCAACATTTTTTGCTTTTCTTCCCCAGGCATATCTTAGGAAGTATGCCTTTGGAATGTCTGGATAATAAAGCTAATGAATGACTTGTATAATTTCAATAAAGTGTGCAATTAGGGTGAAATGAAAGATTAATTATCAGGAAGTAACATGTGCTGATCCACTCAGTTGTATGAAAAAAGCCAGGTTTAATTTCTGTTTATACCTGTAAATAAAATTCTGTAAGCGTTGATGGGTGTTTTCCTGTCTGGAGCCTCTTAGGACTACCACTTTTTCTAGCCACCTCAACTCTTAATCAGGAATGAGTGGGAGGGAGGCATTCCCATACACATCAGGAATAGTTGGGGGAGGGAGGATTTGGTCCATGGATTTCCCTGAATTTGGGGGAAAGACTACCTCCCAGTACTTGATTGGCCCCAGTTCACAACAGGGCTATCCAATAAATGCTGATGAACAGGAATTCCTGAAGTCTGATTTGCTTCCTTTCTGTGCCAGGTCTCCCGCAATCCACCAACTGTTGAAACCTGAGTGTGGGCTCTGACAAAGGGAGTGAAGGAGGGGCACGGAGGAGGAAAAGGCAGATAACAGCCGAATGTAATCAGCATTTTATTACCGTCCTCAGGAAGTAGGAATGGGGAAAAAAAGTAGGTTGGAGCAAGGAAAGTTAATTATGTGAGGTTATTTGACAGGAAATTACTAAATACAAACAGACAGAAGAAACACATTTTAAAGCAGGGTAGGAAATCTCAAGTTACTTTGCTGTGTGTATTCAAAACCCCAAAGCAAATTCTGAAAATAGCAGTTCAAACAAAAGCTATCTTATCTGATAAAAGTATTTCAAACACAAAGGGAAATTTATATATTGGACAGGCAATCTTAAAATAAACCGATTTTGTTGATAGCGAATTTAATTGTGGGAAACCCCCTCAGATATCTGAATTTATGCTGTAAATGTTTTGAATTTGTTTTGAATGTGGCATTTCATTCTGTAAAGGTGTATCGGGGTGTGTGTGTCACCCTGGAAAATTGTGTGTGTGTGTGAAATGAAGTGAAAGTACCTGTGTGTGTGCTCCTTTTCCGTATTTTAAGAATTTTTATAAATTCAGTTCTGTATTAATAGGATTGCTAGGAAAGAGTTATATCAATAAACAAAAAGAATTAGTGTTATCTAAAATATTTACTTACAGAGGTCATGTTGTAAATGTTTTAGTTATTTCATAATTGATTAGTATAATATTATTTGTTGTTGCTTTGCAGCTGTTTGGAAAGTATGCAGAAGTTTTATAAATCAGCCAAACATATTTGATAGATTTTTTTTAATAAAGTGATTAAGGAGCAGGACCTTTTTCTACTCTTAATTACTTCTAGTTCTGTTACGGCCTGCCGCCGAGTGGCCATCGTTAAAGACTTAGAGAGGAAGACCCAAAGCGGCTGGTGAGTGTTCTGGACCTTTTAGTTAAGGCTGACATTCTCTCTCCCCTCTCTTAAAAAAAACATGTGTGTGTACTCACTTATTTACATTTATATATGGTTTTTCTGAGGAAAAGTAGAAGAAAATTTATTTGCGAGCTCCCTGTAGTGGGATTCTCTGAGGATTTTTAAAATATTAATAGTTGAGGTATTGAAAAGCCATGCCATGGAGGTAGAGTCTGGGTGAATGTAAAATCACACAGCCTGTGGATAAAGTTACACATTCCAAGTTCAAAGAAAAAGCAATATTTTGAAAACATAAATGGAGCTCAAAGTCTGCATTCCTTTTAAAAGGCCAACACCTGTGGAAGGAATGCAGGTTGTTTCCACTTGACCTTCAACTGTGGAGCTGGGTGAGGTGCTTAGATCTGATGGTGGTCGCGTAGGAGCACCACTCAATACAGCAAGGTCTCCCAGGGCAGCACCTGTCCTGTCTGTTGTCAGGAAGGGGAAATGTGGCAACAGTCAGGAATAGTCAGAGAGTGGCTCCTAACCTCTGCTTTGAAGAGCTTGCTTTGTATGCCACAAAGTCCCGCAGTGATGGATGAGTGGGTGTACGCAATGCAGAGTAAGCCATAACCCCTCTAAGCAATCAGACTTGCATTTTGTAAGTCCTGAGAAACCTCGGGCAGACAGCATGAGTACACTTAGACTGAGTCCTTTGTGAGTCGTCGTTGAAGATGTTGCAGTTATCATTGATGTTCCAGACGGATTCTCATCATGCATAAATCATTGCTTAGGATGGAATTAGCTGCCTTGAGTGGTGCTCTGCTCCTTTAGGCTGCTCACATTAGTTCAGCAGTTTATGGTGGTGTCTGAAGGACTAAATGCACGCACAGTTCAACCTTGTGAAGAAAGTTACACATAGAACATTCTCTTTGTATAAGGTTTTTGTAAGTCCAGACAACTTTTGATGGAAAAGTATATTGGTTTGGCTGATTTGGTGTTTATTCACTAATTCCTTAGTTGTTTATTCAACAATATTTCTTAATTGCCTTCTGTATGCCAGGATCTGTTGTCGAGGCTGGAAATACATTGTGGAACCATGGCTGCTATTGTCTCTTCTTAGAACACATGGTTGACCATTGCATAGTCCTGCCTCCTCTGTAATCTAGCTTTGTGCTGTTGGGCAAGTGACCATTTCTTTCTGCCTCAGTTTCTTTGTATAAATTAAACGTTCCCCCCCACCCCCGATGACCTATAAGATCCTGTTAAGTGTTAACATTTTCTGGATATATACTTTTGTTGTTAAATATTTTTATCTCCATGACGTAGCTTGGTTCTCTAGCAAATGACTGATATGGTGGTGCTGAGTAGGTGTAGATGGTTATATTCGGATCAGAATCCTTGACTGGAGTTCCACATGCACTTATCTTCTGAGTTTATACCACTTTTCTAGGTGCCAGCTGTTTGTCTGGCTCACATATGCATGCAGTTTCTTAAAACTCACCATTATTTAAAAAAGAAAGCATAGATGTCCATTGATGCTGGAAATATTTCAACAGCTCTGAAGTGCAGTCTTCAACACAAAGGACCATTGTCATATTAATACTCTGCCGAGACATTAGCCCAGAGCGGTTGAGTCGTGTTTAGCTCCCGGCCAGGGCTGGCCGACAGAACTGTGCTGGGGATGGCGTTACTGAAGGTTGGGTCTTCCGCATTTAATATTATTGGTAATGTGGATGAACTCAACCACTGATCATAGCACCTACTTTTGTTAAGTGAAATTTTGTTGGGATACTCCTTTTATCTATGACTGCTTTGGGGCTGTAAAGGCACAATTGTATAAATAGGACAAAATGTATGTGGCTCACAAAACCAAAAATGTTTAGTATTTTTCACAGAAGGTTTGCTGATACCAGGAGTATAGGATATGCTTTAAAGTGTTAAGCTCTACATTTTAAGGTTGTGTGGGACCATAATGTACTTCTGTTTTCCTTCAGGAAACATAGTTTATATGCCTTTTTGTGGGGGGGGGGATATGCCTGTGAGAAATAAGCCTTGTTAATTTGTAACTTTTTTGAGATAGCAGAATTGGTAACTATAAACTCCATAATTTTCACTCTTTTGCGGGATTATTAGTTTCCATGAGTTGGATCTGTAGTGGCCTTGTCTGCTTTAAAATCTAGGAACCCTAAATTATTGCTGAAGCATTTTTATTCTGTTAAATAATTGGCCCTGTGGAGCCCGAGACCCTAGCTGCCTCCACATTCCAGCTGCGAGGAGGGTAGACGAAACCTCAGAGGCGCAGGAGCACCTGGAGACCAGGCTGTGACCTTCCCTAGTTTTCTTGTGTGGCATGCGGAGCTTCAGGGCTGACGAGTCTGGCCTGCCAGAGTGCTGAATTCAAACTGGAGAAAGCTGGCATCGGTCTAAATTCAGGCCATTTGTTCTGAAAGCCAGGCCCAAGGTAGCGGGCTTACCTACAGTGGTGTAACACCCGGAATGCCAGGGATTGTGTCCGAGTGGCAGGTGGAGGGGGAGGAGGAAACACTGGAGTTTGCTCTCCGTCATTCCTCAAGGCCTCAGAGTGGGTTTGTGTAGACATGCAGTTTCATTTTAAAAGGGTTGAAATGTCTGCAACCACAGAATATATCACATTGTGGGGAAAATAAAGAAGTTTTAGGATCCGGCAGCACTGCCTTTATGGGTTCAAATTTGCCTTCTATGAGTAGTCTTCGCACATAATTTCTGAATAAATATTGGTTTATTTAAAATGCAGGCTCTTTGGTATTTGAAGTGAACCAATGAAAAATTTGTTTGACTGGAGGCTTCATGTTTACAGCCATATTACTGAGTATTCTTAGTTTACTTCATCTACATTTAATGAGCGCCTTGTTAAATACTAAACGTTTCCTGACCGCTATGAGCTTACATTCTACTGCCAGTGACTGGTAGGTTAAATACTCTTCTGAAAATGTAACAAATGCCCAATAAGGCACACATATGGATCACAAGAACATGGTGAGGAGTGGAACGGGGTCAGGGCTGTTCTGAGACGGTTCCCATAGGAAGAGAATGCTTTATTCTGACCCATCTGTGGGGATATTCTTCCCTTTGGAAGGGGAGTACAGTGGTCTCCCCTTATCCACGGTTCTGCTTTCTCTGCTTTCAGTTTCCTGTGGTCAGTGGTGGTCTGAAAATATTAAAAGGAAAATTCCAGAAACAAACAACACATGAGTTTTAAATTGCACACTGCTCTGAGTAGTGGGGTTGAATTTCCCGCCATCCTACTCCATCCTGCCTGAGATGTGAATCATCCTTTTGTCCAGCGTCTCCACACTACACATGCCCCGCCTGTTAGTTAGGAGCTGTCTCAGTTATCAGATCGGTTGTCTCTGTGTCACGGCATTTGTGTGCCAGTAACTCTTATTTTACTGAGTGACGCCCCAAAGTGTATCAGTGGTGATCCTGGCAGTTTGAATATGGCACAGAGAAGCCTTGAGGCCCCTCCTGTCAGTGAAAAGGTGAGCACAGTTTGATATAATATTCTGAGACCATGTTCACATAACTTTTATTACTATATTTATTACAGTTATAATTATTTTATTACTTACTAATATCTTACTGTGCCTAATTTATAAATTAAGCTTGTCATAGGTTTGTATGCATAGAAAAAAGAGTGGCATATATAGAGTTCTGTATTCTTCTTGGATTCAGGCATTTGCTGGGCATCTGGGAACGTGTCTCCTGCAGATAAGGGGGACTAGTGCCTGTGTAAAGCGTGTATACAGGCTCCTCAGGAGGTGCCTGGGGCAGAAGCTCAGGCAAGGGTCCTGGGGCATCCCCCACCCACCACAGTCCAGCTTCACGTTGTCCCCCCGGCCTGGTCCTTTCTGAGAGAGAGACATGCAAGGGCCCACCCGTGTAAGACCGACAGTAAGAGTGAAGCAGGGGAAGCGGCACAACTGTACTGTGGGACAGGCCCAGATGCAGCCGCACCAGCAGCGCACCAGGCAGACCCCCAGTCGTCAGGGTGCCCCGCAGCCCCCAACCTGGCCTTCCCTGATAGCTTCTGCTGCTTTCCCTGGCATTTCGTAGACTCTTTTCCTTCTTCCCAGGAGATTTTTATAATTAAATGAGATAAAGGCAGGAAATCTGTAATAAGTACTAACTTCCATGTATGCCAGATTAAAAAAAACTGCCTGCGAAAACTCCAGCCCACAAACACAGCCTGGTGGGAAGAGATCAAAGGGCAGCCGCGTGACGGGCTGGTGCGGGGCTCCTTTCCCAGGAGGGCCACGTCCGGCCCTTCCTAGGGCAGAGGAGGAAGCGGTGTGCAGTGCGCAGCGCCTGGGCGAGGGCAGTTCTCAGGGATGTGCCTCCCTTCAGGCCTCCAGGAGTGTCCTGTGAGTGTGGGAATGGTGAGCACACATCTGCTTGTATTCATAAACACGGTTCCAGGAGGCGCAGTTTTAAATTACCACTCCCACCATTGCTAACCTCCCCCTTAATCCTGTAAAGATGTCAGGTCCTGATAGAGCTTGGGTGGGGGGCAGGGGTGGGGAGAGCCCTTTCTGACAACCCCCTATCAAATAGCCAGAGAGCTGGAGGATTGAGTTGCAACAGGAATACCCCGATCTTGATTTCATTGTTTTTCCTCTCCCTAAAAGGGTGGGATTGGGTTTGGAGGTGGCTGGAGAATCTGCAGTGGAGTTGCTGACACCATGTAAGGAAAACCTCCAAGGCTGCTATTCCCATATGGAAGGCTCAGCAAAAAGGCCAGCAAACAAGCCTGCCTCTGTTTTCTAATCCTTCCCGCTTCTGCTGGCGAATCATACAAAGGCAGGCAAGCAGGCAGGCAGCTACGTGGAGGGGCTGTGTGGCTCTGGGGAAGGGAAGCTGAGTGGGCTTGGCTGTGCTCTGAAATTATTACCTGTGAGTATAAGCAGGCCAGGTGACTGCTGCCGTGACTGAGGGGTGTGGAGACCCCTTCCCTGCCAGGCTGTCAGCACTCTGAACGTCCACAGCAGGGGATTTATGCTTCCTCCCCGGTCTTTCATTGCTTCTGGAGATATACTTAGCCACGACAATGCTGGTTGGGGAATTTCCCTAGGATGGGCCAGGACTTGTTTCCAAAATAACACCTTTCAAAGCACGCAGAGACTAAGAAATTAGATAATTGTGTGATATTTATAAAATGAGTTACGTTATGTTAACAAAGTCAGGACAGCTGTTTCTGATGCTGAAGTAAATAACACCTTATGATTCATTAAGTTTTGGGGCAAAGAGGCTTTTGAAAAAGTTGCTACTTTCCAGCTGAGTCTTTGCAAAAAATTCAGACAACTCACAAAGTAGGTAATACAGTTTCAAGTTAAAATGTTTACGTCTGGGTGTGCATGGCATGGTTAAGTTGTCCTATTTCACTCGTAAAACACTTAGTGAGCATTTAAAATATGCTTATGTACACGTATGTGGAGAGAGAGAGAGAGAGAGAGAGAGAGAGAGATACAGTACTTTAATGCTCCTGCCCTCCGTGAATCCTCAGCCTAGTGAGGGAGACAGATGTATAAACAGATAATTGCAATACAGTGAACTAAGTGCTAACGGAAGGATAAAGGGAATGCTATAATGGTGTGAGGGATATATCCATTTACAGTGCAAATGGAAAGGAGGGAACGACCTCACAGAGGAAGTGACATTTGAGCAGTATGCGATGGGAGAGGGAGGCTTTGAAAGCAGATAAGGATGTGGCCTTCTTTCAGCCCCTCTTTTTCACCAGCCTCCTTTTACCCCAGGGCCTTTGCACATTCATTTCCCTGTGTTTGGAATTCTTCTCCCATCTCACTTCCTTGGTTGGTCTAGGACTTTGGATCCCAAATGCCACGTTACTTCCTTGGCAAGCCTCACTTCTCCAAGTCCAGTCTTCTCTATTGTATATGCTCACGCATCAAGTACCTCTCCTTCCAAGCACCTATCACAGCTGCGTTTCTCCATTATTTGCATGGTTATGTGAATATCTTTTTTTCCTCTAGGCAGAGACTGTCTTTTCGTTGAATTTTTTTCTTGACTAAAGACATACTTGCTGAATGAATTAGATGAAAATGCATTCCAGGTGTGAAAAAACATGTGCATTCAGATAGCAGCAAGAGCTAGGAATGCTGGATCTTGGGGTATGTGAGTTATGGGAGGCAGAAGATTAGCCATTTAAGGAACCTTGACCTAACCTGTTTTGTTTGCTAGCTCATTTAATATTTTTCAGTATAAAAAATTTTTTAAGATCTGTCTCATAATTATTATATTATCAGTATCAGATGGGTTAAGTGGAAACACAAAGTGTTAAAAATATAAAAACAGATTTTTTTGCATGTGATTTGGGGGCTCAAATAGACTTTTTAAACATTGTGATTAAGGTGTGACTTGCATACAGAAAAATGTACAACATGTAATCACACAGCTGGATGAATTATGACAAGGTGAACATACCTGTAATTCCCACAGAAGTCAGGAAGTAGCAGGTGGAGTTCCTGGAGCCTGAATTGTAAAGATCAGGATGTGTGCTGAGTCGGAAGTGGAAGGAAGAGATAGAGGATTGATTCTCTGCCAGCTCTAAGGTGTGTGCTTTCTGGAGAAGAGAGGGGAGGGATTCTCATAGTGCTCCCAGTCTCACTTGTGAACTTGTGAAAGTGACATGAAGAGTAATGCAAACCCCACCATCTCTTCATGCACCCCAACAGGGCTAGTGAGTGCTGGGCCAAGGGTGGGCTGAGACACAGAGGGGCAAGAAGGTTTTTTTCCCCCTAGAGTCATTGAATTCTGTCTGTCTCCTCACCAGGAGCACTGTTTTCTAAGCACTTTCTTGGTGTGGAGCCCAGGGGTTGGGTTTGAATCTCGTTACCACAGCATGCTGCAGGAAGCATCGTTGACTTGTGGGCTTCCAGCACACTTTGTCGCCTGTGACTCGGTAGTGCTAGAATACCAGGGTCTGAGTGCTGGGTCTGTCCTCTAGCAGCTGGGTGTTCTCTAGTCATTTTTAGTTAATTTTTGTGTTTCACTGATTTATTATATGGGGATAATAATGCAATTTGCCTTATTGTGAGACTGATGCATTCATATATGTAAAGTGCTTATATCACAACCTAGTGTATAGTAAGCACTCAGTAAAAAGAAAGGCTCTTTAGCTGAAAAGACCTTGTTTTTGTCTTATAGTGATATGGGTATCCGTAATGGGCTACCAAAGTAATCGGAGGACTTTTGAGAGATAAGATCAAAGGAGACACAATAGCATAACTTTCGTAGAGGAAAAGGGACGTACAGAAGGACTGCCTTTGTAAATGATACTAAAAACAGGATGGGATTTCTAGAGCAGGACTTCGTATATAAAAATGGTGGCGTCCCGGACATGGGTAGAATGCATCTCAGAATGAAGCGGGAAGACTGGACGTTGAATGGGGATATCAATTTGGTCTTTGAAGTTGTAAGTTAACATTTGTGTTGGTAGTTGGGGAGAGGGTGCCGTGAGGATACGGTAAGAGTGGGAAAGGTAGTAAGAATGATCTGGGAAGAACAACGTCAATTCCTAAGAGAATTATCAGGGAAAGGAGATGAGCATTCATGACTCGAGTTTCTAAAATGAATGCAAGGGCATGGCTTAGAGAGTAAGAGAATTTGAAATTAACCTAGAGAGGTAAACTCAATTTTCTAGATAGCACTGAAGTAGAGAGGTACTTGTTTTTGGATACAGTAATGGAAAGACAGGAGTAAGAAAGGAACAGATACATCTGTTCACACATATGTATGTATGAACAGATGTATCTTTCTACCGCGTCAGGTGCTGTGCTCAGAGATTTCCACTTATATTTAGTTCTGAGAACTCAACATCATTAACCCCATTTCACATGTCACAGATAAGGAAACTGAGGCTGAGAATGTTAACTACCTCGGCAACATGTTAAATGCCTACTGGGGATTAGTCCTCAAGCCGAATTTCAACCCAAGAGCCCTTCTGTTCTACTATGTCACTTCTCTTTTATTTATTAAGGCAATAGATATTCATCTGTATTTAAAAACAACCTTTTTTTTGAGACGAATAAAAGGCTTATTTCTTGCTTATGCTGCTTTGAGCACACCCAAAAGGCTCCTTCCACATTATCGCATGTCCCATCCCAGGACCCTGGCTGTCAGAAGTAACCTTTTTTCATTTATTTGGGTGACATTGGTTAGTAAAATTATCGAGGTTTTAGGTATGCAATTTTATAATACACCATCTGTGTATTATATTGTGAGTTTACTACCTCAAGTAAAGCGTACAGATAGAAGCACTGAACACAGCATTTGGAAAAGGATAAAAAAGCAAGAGAAAAAAGTAATAATATTGTGGTCATATACCAAAGAGCTCCAGGTCAGATGGAGGAGTTTTTGTGTGATGTTTTTTAAAGCTTGAGTTACAAAATTAACATAGTAAAATGACACGAGGGAAGTGAGACCTAATATGTCCAGACCTTTGCAATGAGTCTTTTTCTTTGCTAGAACAGCATGTGGTAAAATCTAGACTTGTCTTTCCATAGTATTATCCCTAGAATATTAAGTAAATAACTGAAGAATCTAGGGTGCAAAGATAATTTAACAAATAAAATACAAAATTCTTTTGGGTGGCAGAAACCTGGGGAAAAGTTAACATTATTTCAAACCTCAGAACATGGAACAAAAGCATACAGTTTCAGGTATACCTCAGATACAGAATGGCTAAGAGATTTTTGGTTGAATGCCAGTTCTCACTGCGTATAGCTGTTCCTCGTAATGTTTTGTTGTGAAGTCTTTTAAGACCATGTGCAGGATGAGTTTGAAAAGTTAGTTTCTATGGGTGTTTGGGTGGGAAGATGGCTTCATATACGCAGAGTCTGCCCTAGCCTTTAAGATTAAGTTTCAACCTAAATAAGACATTTGAAATATGTAAAAAGCTTTTCATTAGCAGGAATACTGAGGTATTTTATTCATATCTCAAGTCAGGGCTTCCCCACCCACTGCTTATGCCATTTATTTTTAAAATCTTAAATGAAGGCCCTGGCTGGGTCCCAGCTCAGTTGGTTAAAGCATCGACCTGATACACCAGGCTCCAAAGTTTGATTCCCCCAGTCAGGGCACATACACCAAGCAAGCAAAAAATGCATGAGTAAGTGTAACAACAAATTGATGTCTCTCTCTCTCTCCCACCCCCGACTCCCCTTCCCCTCTCTCTCCAAAATCAATAAATAAAAAACAAAATTAAAAAAAAAAAACAGCAAAAATAAAATCTTAAATGAAGGATTTTCTTTTTGTTTTACTAAATTCCATTATGTAAGTTAGGGCCCATTGCCCTCTTGCCATAAATATCTCTTGGATATTTATGTAAAGGCTCCGGTGTCATAAATATCTCTTAGATATTTATGTAAAAGCTCTGGTGTGCAGAATACTGTGCTAAACAGTGTAGAGAGATCTCTGGTGCAAGAGTCTGAGGAGACTGTGGTATAGTGATAAATTAAACACAACAAGAAAAACCCGACGGCTATCATGGGTGATCTTGGCCTTTTCCCGGTTGGAAGAAGGCTGGAATGTGTGCAGTTGTGTGCGGTCAGGAACAGTACCAGACAATCTCTGCGCTGGAAGACCAGGGGTACACTCTGCTCTAGAAACTAACGCCGTGTCATACAAAAATGGACAAAAATAGACACGTAACAGGTGACCAGGTTTGTTAGAGGAACTTAAAATAGGTCTTGAGGGAAGGACAAAGACTTCGATGGTTTGGAAATGACGGGATGGGAATGCAAGATATTCCCGGGGCAAGGTCGGGTCAATGTAGAGCCCCCCGTCGTAGAGCCTTTCAGTGGCAGTGAGTCGCTTAGCCTTCGTGGCGGGTGGGGGCATGCTTTTGAATGTAAAATAATATTTGATGTCTTATATTGTTCTGTGTTTATTTACTTTCAATGCCTTTCAAGTCGTGGAAATAATTATTGAACAGGACAAATCAAGCAGAGACTAAAGATACTCTTCAGTCTTCAGATCTTTAATCTGATATTTTCAGATCTACTTAAATAGTCATTGGGAAGAACTGTACACCAGGCTTTCATCTGGGATTATTTTCCTTCTGCCTAAGAGCTCCCTTTAGAATTTCATTAGTTCAGGTGTTTTGGTGATAAGATCCCTCAGATTTTCTTTATAAGACTGTATTTTTTGAAGGATATTTGCATTGGTTTCAGAATCCTTGGAAGTTATTTTCTTTCAGTGCGCTAAAGGTATCATTTCTGACACCATGTCTTCTGATTTACCATGATCGTGTTGGGAGTCGGTCAGTCTTATTTTTGTCATTTGAAAATACCCCCTCCCCGCACCCCATTAAACTCACTCCCCCCACAGCTTCAATAATATGCACTTTGTGTTCCAGCAGCTTCAAGGTTTTCCTTTTGTCTTTGCTTTTTAGCAGTTTTCCTCTAAGGATCTAGGTGTGAATTTCCTGTGATTTACCTTAACTCAAGATTCATAGGACATCTTGAATCTGTGACTTGATTTCTTTGATGAATTTTGAAACGTTCTCAGCCATTATCTCTTCAGATATTGCTTATACCCTATTCTCTCCTCTCTTCTTGTTATTCTGATTTCATATATATTAACCTGGGTTTCCTGTGTTGCTTTTTCTTTTTCTGCCTGTGGTTTAATCTGCATATGTCCTCCTGATGTAGCATTCAGTGAGCGATCTGATGCAGGATCCCTAATACAGGCAGGGATTCAACTACTCCAAAGGTGGCCTTTGGTCTTCATGAGGTTGCTCAGTGTCTGGTTTCTTATGCTTACTCCCTTGGTTCAGCCCTTTGGAATCTCAATAGGAGGTCTGGGTTGTTACCAGTAGCCCTTTCCCTTAGCAGGCTGTGACCTTCAATTTTTGCCTGCCCAGCTCTGTGAGACTGCAACTTCGTAGTCTTTTGACTGTTTGCAGTAGAATCCACAGATGTGTCAGAGAAGAGGCCAACGTCAGGTTCCCTTCTCTCCACAGCGGCCCTTCAAATCCTCGTGCTTTCGTAGGTCTCTGTCTATTACCTTCAAACAGAGGCAATGTTAGTAGTGTTTTCTCTGGCTATTTAGTTCTGTCTTAGGAAGGTTGGTCTGATCTTACCTAATCCATTCTAGTGAAGTAGACATTGAAGTACTTCTTTAAGGTGGTCTCGTCCCAGGTGTTTTGACATTTTGATAACATGTTCCAATAATTTCAGATGCTGACTTGCCATTAATCTGGTGGCCGCCCTTATCTACTAGAAGTTTTTGATCAAGTTATTGGAAATTTTCTCTGTGGCCATAATAAAAACATCACAGTGTCATATGTTTGCATTTAAAGGTGGAGTTTGTAAATTTTACTTGTATTATCTCATTTAATCTTCACAACAGCCACATGGCATCAAATATTATAATTACGTTCTCCGTGGAGGCTTACTTGCAGTTGTAATTAGTGAATAAATTGGGTTTATATTAATTAACCTCTGATAGTGGAGTCAATATTCTGGAAAATGGGGGTGGCGAGAAGGGAGTATTTGAAAGGAAGTCAGAAGATTCCTGGTTGCAGGACTTGGTGACCCGCTGACCGTGGAATGAGAAGGGAGTGATCACTTTTCCTGGATAAACGGAGAATAAGATGGTTCTGCCTTAAAGAAAGGGACTATATTAGAAGGAGAATTAAGGTTTGGTAGGGCCAATAGTGAATAAAGAAAATTAGCGCTGAATTGTGCTCCCAGCAGGGGGCAGTTCCTGTGTCAGAGCGAAATTGTTATTCGGGCATGTTGAGGATGAGGAGAGGAGAAGAAAAGGAGGTAAGGCGGTGCTGGGGGAGAGCCTATAGTAGAAGCGGCTTTCTTTCCTCTTCCCAACCCTGTCCCCCCAACTCCTCCTGTTTATTGAGGGCTTACAAAGTGCCTGGCACTGTGCTTTGCTTGTATATACATTCTAATTTAATCTTTAACCCTATAATAAAATAGTTATGTTGTCACATTTCAGAGCCTTGTCCATATATATGTCAGGCTATGATGAAGCCACTGCCTCAAATGAAGTCAAAGGGTGGAGCATGAAGTTGATCATGGCATTGTTGCCTAGAACTGAACCTGAGGGGGTGCTTTATTGTTTCAACCTGAACACAATTGGCCAAGCCAAGTGTGTGTGTTTTAAGCTCGTGTAGGCGGTAAAAGATGGATGAGAGGCTGCCTGGAAGGTGGAGAGACCAGAACACGGGGAGGAAGAGTTGGGGCTACTTCGGCAGGCTTGTTGCACAATCAAGTCCTCTCCTAGAGTGGAACCAGCAGGGGCTGGTGTGAGATTTCAGGCTGGAAGGGTCAGGACTTGGTGACTGTGAAGACGTGAAAGGCAAAGGAGAGGAATGTAAAGGTTTCAAGCCTGGTGACAGAAGTTCCCTCTTTCCTGAGTCTGCCCTTTGGGAATTCTTACACTCCCAGCTCATGTCCTGTCCTTTAAGACTCCATTCAAATGCCTGTGCTCAGCCAAGCCTCTCCTCCCACCCCTCACCTCTCTCGCAGCTGCCCTAGGATGTAGCTCTTCCCTCTTGTTGCAGCTTTCCACGAAAGCTTGACTTCCAGTATAGTCTGTGATTCTCTTTTCGTTCCCTCCCTTCTTTCCTTTCTTCTTTGTTCTGTAAAACAAACCTCCCCACCAAAAATAGAAACTCAACCAACCTTGTTTTGGGGTACGTCGTGATGGGCAAAAGTAGGTTAATAATAATAAATACTATAGTAATTAGTAAATAATGATAGAAGAATAAACTGTCTCACGTACTCTCAACCGTAAACCTAGTTTTGCCTCCCTGTGTATTTACGGAGCACTGTGTTGAGCTTTTTTGAGCACAAGGGAGTTGATTTCTTTTTTTTTAAGATTTTATTTATTTATTTTTAGAGAGGGAAGGGAGGGAGAGAGAGAATGAGAGAGAAGCATCAATGTGAGGTTGCTGGGGGCCGTGGCCTGCAACCCAGGCATGTGCCCTGACTGGGAATCAAACCTGCGATGCTTTCGTTCACAGCCTGTGCTCAATCCACTGAGCTATGCTGGCCAGGGCCTACAAGGGCATTGATTTCTTTAAGATTTAATTGCTATTACCTAATGCTCAGTATGATACATATTACATATTGAATAAGTGAGTAAACAAATGGGAAATCATGATGCTAGTGCAGAAATAAGTATAAATGAACAAAGTTCACACCAACATAGAATGGAAATCAACTGTAACTGACTGGATTGTCAAGTGGTGATCTTCCTTTTTGTATTTTTACCAAAAAACCCCCCAAAACAAAGCCTACATGAGTTTTAGAATATTTCACCTGTCACTACTCCATTGGATAATAGTCAGCTTCACAGACTATCTATTTTGAGACAATAATCAAGAAAGAGAAAATCAACAAAACATGCTGTATCGTACTGTTATCTATGGGTCCTCATTCTCTGTTAACTTCCATTTCCTTAGACAATTTCCTTTGACCACTTTTTGTCCAAGTATTTGCTTGATAATGTTCTGCTTGGTAAAGGTTCTGGTGAACTATAAAATGCCCAAATATTGGATAGTAGAAGGGCGAGAAAGAGAGCAAACACTTCACAGAATGGCCCCTTTGCTCCATGGAGTTGAATATGGTGGAGTCCCAGGAAAGGACCTCCAGGTTTGGGAAGAAGACAAAAATGGGGTTGCACAGAGCTTGGGATTTAAAAGAGGAGCTGTGGAATGAGGGTGCAGCCAAATTCATTAATTTACATCTAGGTTGAGAATTTTTATATTAGGAAAGAAATGCCAATAAAAACAACTTGCCGCCTCATCTCAAATCCAGCATTACGTGTTTAAGAATTAAGGCCCTTAGCCGGCAGTCAAAGCTTCTCAGCAGGTTCGTCTTGCGGTAGGGAACTTAACCAGCCATAACTGCAGCATTTTTTTAGCCACACTTTGAAGGAGAATCTCAGCTCTGTGTTTAGTTATTTGACTATCTCTAATACTGCAGGAAGGTTAGCATGTACTTAATAATTTTTAAGCTCCTGGGACTAGGCTGGAATTGATTTTATCTGTGATTTGTCCAGTGACAAGCACACTGTTGAAGAAAAATAAATATTGACTATAATTTTTGTTCATTCATGACCAATCCTAAATCAAAGCTGTGGAAAGAGTTTAAGTGGCTCTTCCCAATCCCTGGGACTCATAGCTTTCTCTTACCATTTGACCAAAGGTGGTAGCTGGACCCCAGTGCGGCCCTGGGGCGGTGAACTTAAGGGAACTTAGCCTTGCCCTCCCATCTGGCTTTAAAACATGATGTTGCTATAAGACTAGGGAGAGTAGACTTTTTAGTTTAAATCTCTCCTTTTCCCTCACGTAGGACTCCATATTTTAGATTTCATGGATGAATAGGTAACCTTAGTGAGTGATTTGAGACTACAGTACATAAAAATGTGTCAATAGTTCAGGATGACTGATAGCTTCTCTTGCAACTGAAGCTACCTGCAATTTTTTATAGTCCTGCAACATAAGCCATCTTGAACAGATAATCAATTCTATTGCACAAACAGTCACTTCTGTTTACCAAGGAGGCCCACTTTCTCTCCCCAAGCAGGACTGTAAAAAAAAAAAATAACCTACATAATCCAAATGGTCAAAACTTCTGAAATGTTGGCCCCTGTAACACTGGCCGTCTGCACCTCTTCTCTACACTTCGCGCCTGTCTTCCATGACGAGTTAAAGGCCAGTGGACTCATTCGTGCAGCTGCTATACAGATCAGCGAGAGCTTCGATGGCCTGTTCATTGTATGCATGCAGATACCCACGCGTGACTATTTCAGTCAAGGCGTTATTTTGTGCCCAGAATTTTGGTCTTCAAAGCATTAGAAGAAAATTAATTTTTCTCCTTAGAAGAAGTATCAGACTGCATTGAAACAACAGTCTTTCTACAGAGGAATTAATTTTTCTTCAGCTACTTTCTGCATTTCATTGAATTAAGAATTGTTAGAGTTTGAATTTGAAATCTGAATTTTTAGTGAAATCTGAATTTCACTAACAATATGCTTGTGAAATAAAGTTTTTCATTAAAGCTGACTTAACTTACAGATAAAAAGTTCATCTATTTTTCATCCATTAAAATGCCATTATACTGAAGAATTAGTGATGCTGTGTTTACTCATTTCTTCAATGCGGTACTCAACAGTGTCATATTGACCATTAAAATATTGAATAGTACCCAAATAAAGTCATTCATTTATCTCACAAATACTGAGCTTTGAGTGGGTGACAGGTACTGGTTTTAGGCGCTGGGACTAGGGATCCAGTATTGAATGGGACAGTTAGGAGGTGACAATTGAGAACGTACCAGGGTGTCCAACCTTTGGCATCTCTGGGCCGCACTGGAAGAAGGAGAGCTGTCTTGGGCCACATGTTAAATACACACGCACTAATGAAAATGGGTGAGCAACAAAGTTTTAAAGTAAATTCACGGTTTTGTGTTGGGCTGCATTCACGGCCATCCTGGGCCTCGGGTGGCCCTCTGGCCGCGGGCTGGACACCCCTGATGTAGGTTCTAATGACCTCAAGTCTAAAATTTTCTTAGTGGCAGTCGGGCTACCAACAAATAATAATTTTGAAGGCATCGCTAAATCTGAGAATTTCACCAAGAGGGAAAAAAATCAATAGTCATAAAATATCTTTTTCATATTTGGGTTTCAGCTTGACATACAGTTATTACTTAAACTCACGTACTTTTGCAGTGGGGAGAAGTGGCACGCACTGTCAGAGCCACTGGGTCGCGTCTTTCCAGTTTCTAGCGAACAGTTTAGAAACCATATAGAAGTCTCATATTCAGACTTTTTAAATCAATTCCCAGTGGAAAGCCAGCTTGGGGAGATACATATTTTTCCCCATGTTAACTTGGCCCTAAAAGGATCCTTCAGTGACCCGGCAAACCGCTGCCCAGTTCTCAGCTCACGTCACTGTTGTCAGATGCCACGAGAGCCCAAAGCAGTGGTTCTCAAAGTTCGGTTCGCAGGCCCCTGAGATCCCTGTGACCTTTTCAGTGGATCTACAAGGTCAAAGCTATTTTTATAATAATACTGAGATGTTATTTCTCTCACAAGTGTACCGTGAAGTTTTCCATTGTACATTTGGAATGTCTGCATAACTCAGTGAATCGGTATTTTCTAAATGACCAAAACTGCACGGGGGTGAAGATCAAGTGCTGAATAGGTCAATGGGTTTTAATATATCAAAGCGTGAAAAGTTCACCAATGTGGGTTTAGAGTTCTTTAATAAAAACTACGGTTGTCGAATTTTGGTATAGTATCAAGGAAAAATATCCAAAATTATCTGAAAAGGCTATGATATTATTCCTCTCTTCTCCGACTAAATACCTGTGTAAGAATGGGTGTTCTTTTTGTACTTTAAACAAAATATCACAACAGATTGAATTGCAGCAGTTAGGATACTGCAGCTGTCTTCCATTAAGCCAGGCATGAATAAATTTGCAACAATGTAAAACAATGCCACTATTCTCACTACGTGTTTGGGAAAATCTAAGCATTGTTTATAAAAATTTATCATTTATGTTAATACTAATGGCTTTTAGAGTATGTTTTAATGAATTAATAAATATTAAATAATTATTAGTTTTAAGTTGTAACACAGTAAATATTGATAGATGTTACCTACATCTAAGAAGAGAAAAAGTTCTTTGGAGTCCACAGTAATTGTTAAGATTCATTAGGAGATCTTGATGTTAACCAATTTGAGAACTCCTGGTTGAGAGCAATGTGTTAGGAAATGTACCTTCAGAAAGGTAAGTGTAGAAGTGAGAGTTTGCCGCATTTCCATTGCCTGGGATCCAGAGTCGCCCCCAAGTTCTCCTTTTGAAGCTGCTGGGGAAGTTTAGTTTGAGTCTCCGTAATGGCTCAGGGCTTCCCGCTCTGTGTGTAGTGACAGAGCAGGAAGACAAAAAGCTGGTACAGTAATTTAGTCAATAGAGTCCATTTTTAATCTCCAGTCTCCTGTGTGCCAAAGTCATGAAATCCTCTAGGGCCATTTAAGAATTTCAAACTACAGGTACTGAAGATGGAGCCTTTTACAAGGCCGGCATGACATTTATTCTTGGAGATGCAGCTTGCAGCTCCGCATGCTTAAAGGAAATCAAAACTGCTTATCTGAAACATCTTCATCATCCATTTAGAAATGAGGAATTCTGCCTGCTCCACTTCCATCCCCGCAGGAAGCTACACCCAGCTGCTTTCTCAGTCTGGACCCGTTCTCAAGGTCACCTATGTAATTTTTTTCCAAGCTTCAGTGTCCTTAGTCTTCTCGGAGATAATAGCGCCAAGCCCATCAGTCATCATTTCCTCGTCCTCAATTTTCTTTTTGGCTTCCTGCAATTTTAATCCCAACCCTCTGCAATTCCTTTCCATGGAGGCTTAAGTGGCCCCATTTACAACCAATTTTCAGCTAATATTTGATGCATTCTTTTAAAATAAATGCAACTTCCTCCCTCTTCAGGCTTTCTACCTTTGGACCTAATAAAATCATAGGCCCGATTGTGGGCTTGACACTGATATTTTTTGTTTCATGATTTTTAAAGAAAGATAGATCTTTAGAAATGGGAGTTAGACATTTGTTCCTGACAGGCTAATTTCAGAATCTAGTGCTGGCATTAGTACAGGGAAAGAAATTACTCTTTCATGTGTGTTACACATTGCAGCAGTTCTTACAAAGGGGACAGAGTGGGAGGGAAGGAGGGTGGGGGGACGAGTAAAGAAATCGTGCATTTTTCTGGGGGGCCGCTTCCTTCTAACGTTTTTTTTTGGTTGCCTTATCTCAGGCCCCTTCTGTAAGCTGATCCAGCTCATGTCGGCCTGACACATGAACCATGCAAAGCTTCTTTTTAAAGAGATTTTAATTCCTGCTTGACAGGCTAGGCTGAAGCCTGTGAGCGACAATAGGTGTGTTTTTTTTCTTTTCTTTTTTCTTTTAAACAAGAGTGAAAGCTGCAGTGCATCTGGTATTTCATTGAACACTACATATTACACACACACACACACACACACATTTTTTTTTTCCTGGAGAAGAAAAAAAAACAGTAAAAAAAAAGCTAAGCGTTAAGTAATAAAACAACTCAGTTCGCCAGGAGTCACGTACTGAGGAAAGAGAGCCACCATTTCTGGCCTGCCTGAAGACTGTTTTTGTCTCTCATCCACTTTCAGTCTTTTAAGGGTTTTACCATGTTACCACCTTACCATAAAATCATCTCATTTCTTTATTTTTTTAATCCTAGTCTGAAATTTCATTCTTCATTAGTCTTTGGTGGTGAAGTATCAGCATATCACATCACACAGGATAAATGACGTCTTCAGACCCAAGATATCTGGGCAAACTGACTGTGTCCAGTGGCCTGGTGGGGGAGGAGGACAGCTAGAAACTGGGATCAAGCCTTCAGGACTGTGTGAAGCCAAATCCAGAAAACTAAGTGATTTGGGAGTTGCCTAATGTCCTTCTGCAAATGTGAAGTGAGCTCTGTTTTATTTGCAACCATGGCACATTTCAAACAGCTTTCATTTCCCACCGGTGGCGTGCATTGCGAGCAATGTTGGAGTCTGAAAAGTCTGAAAGGAATGACGATGGCTCTGGTAATGGAGACCGTGATGGCAATGCTGTGACAAGGGTGGTGACAATAGAGGAGCTGTCGTTTATTAACTGAGCCTGGTGCCAGGCTTCCTGTTCAGCACTTTACACACTTTTTTCTCACTCGATTTGCATACCAGCTCTGAGAATGCAGTGCTGTCATCTCCATTTTACAGAGCAGGGGCAGGAAACGAGGACACCAAAAGCTGGAATGACCTGCTTAGTACTGTGCTTCGGGTAAGCTCGGTGCCAGAGCTGATACCTTGTTGCACAAAGTTGGTTTAATCAGCTTATTGACAGAAACTATTTACATCAAGGGAAAAAGAGCCTCTTATAACAGTAGAGTCCAGCCCAATTTACATAATATTTTTATAAGCTCTCTCAATGTTTTCAGTATGCTGATGAGGTAGATGGTCTTACCCCTACTTTGCATTTCTTCACATGCATGGTGCTGTGGTGATTGGTGTTGCATATGATGACTTGGAGGAATTCCGAATATTAGTTCCTAGTTATGCGAACTCTGTTCTCAGTTCGGCGTTTGAGTGTTTTATTAACATTCTCATGGAAGAGACTGTCCTCTTGTAATTACCTAAAAACGGCTTGCTACATTCACGGGTATACATTTTTCTCACAAAGGCTTACAGTGTTCCATGTTTCTCAGTGGACATATCTTAAAATGAGTATTACTTATTTGCAAGAGATTTTCAAAGGTAGCATGATATTCTGATCTGGAAAGTTAGGAACCTAAGTGGGCGGGGCTGGGGGGTGCGTGTTGCTCTGATGATCTCTGTGACTTTGAGTGAGGCCCATGACCTTTCCTGGCCTCTCTTTCCCCATCTTTACCAGAACGGGGTGAAATGTTCGGTAAGAATATATTAGAATTCCTTTTTATCTCTTTTGTAAAAGTTAGTGACACCTTGTTCTTGAAATTGTTGTTGTAACTATATGCACAATTCTGTATCTTACACACTCCGAAAAACAGATGACAAGTGACTGGAAAATGACTGCGAACTGTATTTCCCCCAGGGCTAGGGACCAAGGTGCTGCATTGCTGTAATGAGTCTTAGGGTCTAGGTTATGTTTTTATCAGATTACCGAATCTCAAAAATTTGATATTGCCTGCCATCTTTTCTTGCTTGCTTCCTTAATTTCTTTCTTCCTTTTTCTTTTTTTAAATTTATTTTTTATTTTTATTTTATTTTTTTAAGATTTTATTTATTTATTTTTAGAGAGGGAAGGTAGAGGGGGAGAGAGAGAGAGAGAAACATCAATGTGCGGTTGCTGGGGGACATGGCCTGCAACGTACGCATGTGCCCTGACTGGGAATTGAAGCTGCGATGCCTGGTTCGCAGCCCACGCTCAATCCACTGAGCTACACCAGCCAGGGCTCTTCCTTCCTTTTTCAATAATTTACTCAAAAAGCTTGAGTGAGCAGGCCCAGTGAGACCCGTGAGCAAATATATTGAAGGTAATGGGTGCCAGACTTCATTCTGCCAGAAAGAAGGCTACAAATATAAAAAAGGAGAAAGCGAGAGTGAACCCTGTGCTGTGTACTGGAATTTTAGGTGTTAGTGTACACCCAAGAATTTCTGTAAGTAAAAATTATATCAATAGAGATGTCAGTATGGAAATGTTGCCGTGTGTGTATGTACGTGAGTATGCACGTGTACATACGCACACGAATGAAGCCCGGTGGGTCCCCGACTCTGCTCGAGGGAAGGGCCAGGATGTGGGGACACCCGGTGAGCATGAGCACATTTGTTGTCCGGATCTGAGGCTCTACGTACCAGTCTTCGCTAAAAGGAACCACAGATCTTTGAAAAGTATCTATTTCTAGGGCTGGGGGAGGGAAGGTGCAAAATAAGTTTTCAATATCTTGTTCTGCAAAAAAATGTAGATATTTTCAAAGAATGATGGGTAGATGCCAGAAGAAGCCAGAAGCCAGTTTGAAGGAGTTCCCACTAGGCAAACCTGGGAGTGTCTGAGCATCAAAACAATAATGATTTTATAGGTTGTATCTCCAAACAAACCAGGTGTCCTTGGGGCCATACCGATATAAATAAATACGTGAATAAGTGGGGTAAAGAGAAAGTTTTTCCTTAAAGCAGGATGCCATGTGATAAATAGAAAGACTGTTGAAAGTAGAAAGATGATGATTTGACATCATTATAACAGTTCAGGTAAGAAACATCAGTGGATGCTAAAACTAGTGAGAGCTGGATGGGACCAGGGTATTTGTTTGGCCTTGAAGTGTCACCCACAAATCTTATTATCAAGGGCAACATATTGCCTGTACTGGAGAAACTCAGAAGGTTCAACCTTAGCCGAGTGCTCAAAGTCACCATCACCAATGATGTGACAAACTGACATCATGTGTCACTCGCCGGGATGTAATCAGAAGGACATAGCATTGTTTCCCAAAAATGTAATCCTTGACTTTTCTCATGAGGAAACCCGACTAGTTCCAGTGTCAGGGGGCCGTTCCACAAAATAATTAACCAGCAGCCTTCAGTAACATAAGCACAGTGAAGGCTGAGGCAGGGCTGGGTATCGCTCCAGATTCAACGAGACTGAGGAGAGCGGACAGCGCAGTACAAAGCGTGGTTCCTACCAGATGCTTTGGCTAGAAAGAACATTATTTGCGTGGTTGGCTCCACTTGTGGAATCTCCGGGTGAGAGAACATGGAAGTTTTTTGAGCAGTTCCTACAACTTTTCTGCAAGTTTGAAATTCTTTTGAAATAAAAAGTTAAGTGTGAGTACAGGAATGCTTAGCTTTTAGTTTTTACTCTATTGTACAAAGTTAAAAGAAATAGTTTCTGAAATCTATTTAATTCTTTATTTTATTTGTATAAGAATCTTACAGGGTTTAACCATTAAGTCAGACTTTTAGTTTTGGATTTTTGTGAAATTGTTGTGGAGAGAAGAATATAGTTTCATGAAATCAGGGCTTTTCTGGTCACGTGGTATGGTTTGTATACCTACCCGAATTCACTCAAATTTGACTGGGAGAAAAATCAGGACATTAGAGTGTCTTAGGGGCAAGACTATGAAAATGATAATAATGGTGAGGCATTTTAGCATAATGGTATTATGAATGGGAATAGGAATTCAGACAACCTGGGCTCAAGTCCTGCCTCTGCCAGTTACCAGGTGTGTGACATTAAGTGAACTAACCTCTCTGTTCATCTTGTTGGTAAACGAGCTAATAATAGGACCTAAGTCATGTAGTTGTGAGGACTGCCTGTTACCAGCGAAGTACTTGAAGGGCACTTGGTGTAGAGTAAATGCTGTGCAAGTGTTTATTATTACGAGTTGCTACTATTGCAGCTGCTAACACAACACCTGTTTATGTAAAGACTAGAGATGCTAGTTCAAAGAAATGTCATTTGGTAGTTGAAAACCTGGTCCCTCCTCACACAGGTTAGTACTAACATCTTGTACTGATCCTTTGTGATGCTTCTCTGATCTCCAAAGCCAGCCCCCACCCTTAAGCACCCCTTAGGATTTCTTTACTGTTTTATAAGGGGAAGGCCACACATTTTAAATGTTCAGGAAGAAAAGTGGAAATAAAGACAGGATCAAAGCAAAACACAAAGAAAGCAATATTGGAGAATCAGAGAATCAAGATCCAAAGAGAAATGTTTGCTTTGGCAGAAATACCCAGGAAATATGATGATTGCAGGTCTTATTTCAAGGTCACATATTGAATCTCAGCATGTTTACATATTTGCAAATGTAGGTAATCTTATTCACCAAAAGGAGTCAGCTCACACAGAATATCCCTGAAGAAAGGGAGTTGTACTGCTAGGCACCTGCTCCAGCCTCTTAGGGACTCCATGTCCCTAAAGTGTTTCCGATCAAGTTCATGACATACTGTACATAATAATTAAGAGCATTAAACATTATTCATTTTCATTTATTTATACTCTGCTTCTTTCCTAAAAGACTTTGAAAAAAACTGAATTATCTATTGACCTAATAAGACTAAATCATCCAGGATAGACCAGCATTAACAAAGTATGAAATGAAGGAAGAGACCAGTTGGCAGAGTGAGAGGAGAGAGACTCCGAGCAGTGCCTAGAGGAATGGGTAATGAATGACTAATCAAAGATGAAAACTTACCAGAAATGGAAGAGGTGAGGGCTTCACGGAATATGGCCTTTCTTTTTGCACCGGTGTGGAATTTTAGACCTAGCCATACATTAGAGGTCAACTAGTTGAGCAGACTCAGGCATAGCTGATCTTGAGAAACATCTGAACACACAACCCATGAGTTGTAGCTCTGCTTAATTAAAAGTTAGACCCAGGTTCCTTCCCCTTAATTAAGTCTCTTTTCCTTATATCATCCTGACTTAGAATATTTTGAATTTTGGATCACATGTATATATTTCAAGAAACACTAGCAACCAATGAAGAATAAATGACCTAGAATTCCTCATACCATCTAAGCTTTAGGAGTCTTTGGAAGTATGTCAAGGCAGTCTGTGTAGTGATTTAAGAACTCAGAACCTACAACCAGAACCTCTGGGTTCAAATCCTGAGCTGCTACATTTTTCATCTGTAAAATAGTGTTGGGATAAGAAACAAATGAGCTTATATGTGGAACAGTACCTGTTACATACAAAGCTTTCAAAAAACTGTTAACTACTATATATTTGTCTAATAAGTAGAAGTAAACACTGGTACTTTTTGAAGACTTGGGACATTGACATGACCTGGTGGTAGCCATATAACACCTTTTTTTCATACAGTGCTCTAATAAATCATTTGCTTTTGTCCATAGGTACAATTGTTTGGTGGCATTATTTCCTTTTCACATTCCATGGACATCTAGTTCTCAATTTGGAAGGTTTTTGCAAAATGTTCAGTGTCTGACTTAATATCAAAATTACCAGTGAAGGTAAGCTAATTTTATTCATTTCAATGCATGGAAAATAAAAATTAACATGTTTTGATCTGGAACATATCAAGTTAGAATCTTTTTTTTTTAGCGTTGAAGAAATTGTGAATACAAATTTTAAAAAGGGAAAAATAAGATACAATGAATAAGGAGAAAAACTTGTTTTCCCTAAGGTTATGAAAAACTTCAATAAAAGCCATATTCATTTCAATTTTTGAAGTCTACAGAACCTAGTTGTTGAAATAATATCATAAAATATGAGGAAATTACAAGTAAATCAAGCTGGTTACTGCCAGACAGAGTAGGAAAGCGGAGTAGGACTGCCTCGGGGATGTAAACGATGCCGTGCAAAGCAGCGGGGAGTGGAGGAGAGCCTCTCACACTCTGGTCCAGGGACCAGGAGGCGGGGCCTAAGAGAACGTCTGTTCTGAGACCTCCTGCTCGCTTGGTGCCTGAGTCGGTTGTTTTATACTGTTGAACATGGAAGGTTTTTTGTTTCGTTTTGTTTTAAGCGAATCTGGAAAACTTCCAATAACTGGCTTACTTTCCAGTCATCTCTCTTTTCTTTTCTCTATAGAGCTTGCTCTTTACCTTCTCCATTCACCTCAGACCTCCTGTCTTGCCACCTTGCCGCTTATTTATCTCAGAGTCAGAAGAGAAGCTGTAGTTTCAACTCCCTTAGCTCAGGGGTGTCAAACTCATTTTTGCTAGGGACCACGTCAGCCTTGCGGTTGCCTTCAAAGGGACAAATGAAATTTTAGGGCTGTCTAAATGGAACTACTCCTTAACAGTTAAACGAGAGTTCGGGGCTGCCGCCAGGTAGAAACAAGGTGTCAGGCCAGATAAAACAAGGTGGAAGGCTGGATTCGATCGGCGGGCCTTGTGTTTGCCACCTGTGCCTTAGCTTCTGTCTGCACAGCCACACAAACAGGCTGCACCGCCCTCTGTGCCTTTGCCCTAACGGCAGGTGGGCCATCCTCTCAGTTCCCTTCTTTCCATTCGATGCAACATACAGCAACTGCCCTCTTCTCTTTGTCACCTACCATTCTTGCCACGTTCTCCTTCTTTATTTCTTCCTTTTTATCTGCTCATCCTTATTTCTTTTTTATTTTTAATTGAATTATAATGCATATTCCTCAAAATTCTCCATTTCAAAATGACAATTCAGTAGTAGTATATTCACAAAATTGAACACTATCACCATGGATGTAATTCCAGAATGTTTTCAGCACCTCAAGAAAGAGACCCCATACTGAGTTACAGTCACTCCCCAGTACTCTTTTTCTCCCCAGGGTCTGGAAACCACAAATCTGCTCTCTGTCTCTACACATTTGCGTATTTGGGACATCATAAAAGTAGAATCATACAATTTGTGGGTTTTTATATCTGGCCTCTTTTTGTATAATGTTTTCAAGCTTCACCCATGTTCATACATTCTTTTAGTTTATATCAGTGCGTCATTCTTTTTTATGACTGAGTAATACTCCATTTGGGAATGTAGTACATTTTGTTGATTCATTCATCCATTGAGGGACATTTGAGTTGTTTCCATTTTTTGGCTATTTTGAATAATGCCACTATGAACATTCGTATACAAGGTTTTATGTGGGTGTGTGTTTTCAGTTCTCTTGGGTATATATCGTCCAGTGAAGTTACAGGGTCGTAGGGTAATTCTACACTTAATAATTTGAAGGAACTGTCAAATTGATTTCCAAAGTGAATCATTTTACATTCCCACTAGCAAAGTGTGGGGGTTCCAGTTTTCCACATCCTCCCCAACACTTGTTATTACCAATGGTTTTTATTAAAACAATCTTAGTGAATGCCAAGCAGACACTTCTTAGTCTTTTTGGACATCACTTCCACTGTAGGACTCTTCTGAACACTCCTAACTTCTCCCCTCTTCAGGGGATGTTGAAAAATCCCTTCCATGTATTTCCATAGCACCCTGTGCTCATCCTTCTGTCCTCATCACACTGAATTATAATTGTCTGTTAATTTTATCTCGTCCGATACATGTGACCGTATTAGGAAGAATGTGTTAACTTTATCTCTTCCATTGCACGTGAATGTGTTATTTCCTGTGGCATATCCTGGGATTAACACAGTGTCTGACACAGTTCTTTAGCCTTATCTTTTTTGGGCAACGGGGCAAATGGAAATATGCATTGGTATTCCAGTATTTGTTAGCTGATATTTAGTGGCATGAAAGAGGAGACAGGATTCTTTGACCTGTATGGTTATTTAAAAAAGTACTTTTTCTTTACTATTGTGCTAATACAGTATAGCTCCTTAATATACCAAGAAGTTGGAAAGAGAGAACTGAGGATACTATATGATATCGCCTTAAGGGGAAAACACCTACATGGCTTTCAAAATATAAATCTAGCTATCTTTGCCCATTTTGAAAAGCATTACTGATGGAGAACTGATTGTGTCCTTTAAAGAAAATACTGCTGGTTACATGTAGTGGACTAAAAACAATTGCCAATGTAGTTTGACATGAAAGAGAGTGTCATGAAATTTGTAGACTTTCAAAGCTAATGCCCAGTTCTGGTGGTGTTCAGTTACAAGTATCGGAAATCTGAGATTCATTAGCATCAGAGTTGAACAGATAGGGATCAGTGCTGGGGTTAAAAGCTGGAAGTAGAATTAAACATAATTAAAGGCTTTTAACAAGTTTGAATTAAAAAGTACAATTTGAAGTTTGACTCATAGTAAATTATAAAGCCCTGTGCATATGTACAAATTAAAAGACATTAAATGAGTTCTTTTGAGAATTTCTCTTCAAAAATCTGTTTTCAAAAAATCAATATTTAAGTAATTTTGTTTCCAGTCGTTATTTTATTCCATAAAGACTTGTTCTATTTTAGTGTTTTAGATTATTCTTAGTTGAAATGAGACTATCCTTGGACTAGATAGCCATTTCTTTATTCGATAGTGTTTTCAGTGTATTCTTGGCAACTCCATCCAGCTTCTATGCTGGGGTTTTTGCATGCTTCTGGAATGAAGAGGAAAGGGAGGAGAGAAAGAGAGAGAGAGAAACAAATGTAAGTTGGCCCTAGATCAGTGAGATAGTATCAGATGAGGCCAAAATGAATTTGGCAGATGCTCTTCTCATGTTTCCCACTCGAGCACACACATATTGTTACTTGGAATGCCACTTGCATTTCTTTCATACTTAAAAGACTTTTCTTCAGCTTCAGTAATAAACTTTTAACTTCAAATAGGAGCCAGGAATGAATGTTGAGGCTTTTTTTTTTAAGTGTCTAAATGTGCTTAAAATGGACATTTTGCTGTTAAGGGGTCATTACTAAGTAATGCAATAGATTCATTTAAAGCATAGGAATGGAAGTGTGGAGGGGCAAAGGTAGTGAAAGGAGCAGTATGTTTAGTGACATGCAGATCTGAGTTTGAATCCACATTTTTCACTCAGTAGGTGCATGACTTCTGCCAATTGATCTGTCTAGCTTTCCTTATACGGAAAATGGGCACATTAACTTTTACAGTGTTTAGTGGGCTAGTACATAAATTTAATAACACAGAAGTCACTCAACAAGTGGTAGCTGTTTCAAAATTATCTTACTGGAAAAAATGGCTCAATAATTCTTAGAAGAAAAGTAAATTTTCTTATCAAACAGTCTTTTTAATATCAGCTGGGCACTATTCTCATGGTGTTCAATTTAGATATCAGTGGTAGTTCTATTTTCCTGGTTCCAGCATGTAAACATGGTGAACAAAAAATGAAAAGAAAAACCTCTAGTGTTGGAACAGATAAACTTGTATAGGCAAAATAGTACAGTAGCATGTAGTAATAGGTATTTAGTGTTTATTGAAAAATGTTTATTTAAAGTTTATTAAAATTGAATGGGAGTAGAAAGGATCCATTATTTTGTTTCTTGTGGTATTTATGTCACTGAAGACAACAGAGGAGGAGCTTTTAAAAATATGTAATTTATCTATATTTTCAGAAGAAATATATGTTTATCTCCTAGATGTCTCAAATATATATTTACATATGGACTATATGAGATCTGTAGATATTTTAAATTATATGATATATAATGTTTAAATTGTATAATATATAATTTAATATAAAATATAGTATATATTATATAATTTACATAAACATGTTTAAATTATATCATATATTATGATATGATACATATATCATATCTCTAATATTATATATAGATATTGTATATATCTTTCTCTCCAAAGGAAAGAGAGCTAGGTAACCTTCTAAAAAAGTTCATTCCCATTATTTTTAAAACATTTCTTTAAAAATAAGCTTAGGTCACAAAAAAGTGCAAAAATAACAGCATTCCCATGTAGCCTTCGCCTACCTTCCCCTTCGCTAGTATCTTGAACAACCATGGTAAATAATCAAAACCAGGAAATTTTCAGAACTTAACTCATCTACTCTCTTTAAATAGAAGAAATTCTTTAGTTCTCATTTAATTATACTTAAGCATACTTTTTGAGAACCAGTACACTTAATGTAAAGGCATTTGAAGTAAGAACACCTTCAGTTAAACCTTGGCTCTGCTACTTACTTTTATTCCTGTGTAACCTGAGGAGTTTTCTTAGCATCCATGGCGGTCTGTTTCTTCATCTGTAAAAGGGGAAATCATTTCCCTTGCAGAATTGTTGTAAGGATTGGCAGTTGTGTGTGCTCAAGAGTCTTTTCAAGAAGTCTAGTTTTCATTATTATTGTTCTCTTTCTGTGTTTTCATCAAAATTGGAAGTAGCTGGTCATTATCTTTAATGAGGTATGTGTACTTTTGCACTTCGTGAATACTTGGGAGTTAAAGGACCGGTAACCTGTAATATGTTAAAACAACTTCAAGGTTCCTCTGTGTTCATCTCTTTCTACTGTACCTGCTGTATAGCGCCTTGGCTTTCCTTTCTTTTCCCCTCCCTTACCTTACCTGTACAGCCAGCTCATCTCTCTCTACCTTTTTCTACCTGATAGTTCAGAAGTCATTCCTCTCGTTACACAAATTATATTTCTTCTCCAGGTGTCTTTTGTTCTGTGGATTCAGTGTAACCTAGTAATTTTTAGATGTTTGTTTGTTTTATTTTAAATAACGCTTAACTTCTGTTTTGTAAGTAGTTGATTATAGCCCTAGGTAGAGATGCCTGTTTTAAACCCAAGCTTATACAACCAACCAGCTCCTGGTGAGCCCCCCATAATAGTTGCCCCCCAGGGAACACTGCTTCCAGTGGCGTGATGTGGGCTTACAGTGCTGCCGCCTGGGTGTCTGCAGAGAGGGCAACGGCGTTCTGTGTCTCAGCCCATCCACACAGTCTCATCTCTGTCCTTGGGCTTGGCTGTAAAGGCACGGAGTTCAGGGCCCTGCTCCTCACTGTACTTGGTCACTTCGTTTAGCCCAGAAGTGCCTAACCCTACTTAAATACTTTAAAATGACTGTTTTCTGTATTGGCCATACATGTGTTTTTTGGTAAGACCTTCTGGTCTTACCCTCAAAAGACAGTTATCAGTTGATTTAGAATAGAAATTGTCTACTTTTAATTTTTATGTGTTGAGTTGCAGGTTGGGAAGAGCCAGGGACCTTGCTAGTCTCTTCTGTAGCATCTCCGCCTGCTGTAACCTGGCTTCCTGCTCTCTTGAAGTCTGTAATCTACTCCTGTTTCCAAGTGTTTTTGTTTTATGATTTTGTTCCTTTGAACTTCTACTATTTTTGTATTTTCCAACTTTCTATTTTCAAGAGAGGAACTATATTTTCTTATACCTACATCTTATTCAGATGTGTTTAAGGAATGTTTGAAAACGTTCCTTTATGTTTGAAACTATCTCTTTTATGCTTTAGCAAGTGGCATATCGTTTCCTGCTTCAGTTTTGGCCTTAGGCCGACCAGCCAGGGCTGAAGTGTGGGGTGAAAAGTTCACCCTCCGGAAGTGCTGCTCCGGGCGGAGTCACGTGAGGAGCAGCAGCCTCGCAGAGTGGTAATTCCCTGCGGATGCTTCTCTGGGAGAAGGCAGCGCACGGGGCCTTTCCCTCGGTTCTGCTTTATGTGCTTACATTTTTAATGAGTGCGTGACACTATTATTATTCCAGGAACTCATTATAATGCCCTTATTATCGCCTAGATCAGTGTTTTAAAATAGAAAGTTGTAACCCATTGGTAGGTTATACAATCAACTTTATAGAGCTCAGCATTTAAAAAAAAAAGGAAATAGAAAATGTGAACAGTGCTTTGAGTATAATTAGAACATGTTCTGTAAAGCTTGTCTGATGCCACATATATACATGAACATATAAACATACTTTTTCGTGTGCTTGTGCATGCATGGATGTTGGCATTCAGACACTCCCTTTTATCCACAATTCTCTAGGTACCACTATTCGGGTACCTAGTGTTCCCAGTATATGTACTTGTCCGTGAACATGTGTATATGTATATGTTTATAAGAACATATGTATATGTTCTTATAAAATACATGTTTTCTTATTTCGAATTTATTGTACCTGCGTTTTAATTTATGTGTGTTATGTGTCTTATTTTGTTTTTATTTCCTTTACTCAGGACTGTGTTTGAGGCATGTGAATATTGTAATATATACATGTACTCCATTACATCCGACTGCTCGTGGTATGGCACAGTGTGCCTGGAACACAACTTACTTACAGCCTCTGCGGTGGGCGGATTTTCTTGTTGTCTCACAGGATCAGGGCTGCTGTGGACGGCCTCAGACGTGCCTCCTGTTGGAAAATACTGAGGGACGTTTATTTAGGATCTAGACTGACAGTGGAATTGCTGGGCCGTAGGGCATACGACTACAGCTCGGATACTACGAACAGTATTAAGGTCCCAAGTTCTCTCAGATTAGCCCCAGAACGACTCACCAGGCCACACTCCTCCCAGCGGTACAAGTGTTTACATACCCACACTCTTGCCGATACTTAGCATTACTAAGTGTTCTAAGTTTCCTCATTTCCATCTAGTGGGTGTAAAATGATACCTTTTTGTCTTATTTGGCTTTTATCTGACTACTGATGAATTTGATCAGCTTTTTATATGCTTGCTGTCTTTTGGATTTTTCTCTCCTGTAAATTCCCCTTCAAATTCATTGCATATTTGTCTACTGGAGATTTTTTTTTCCTGCTGATTTGCAGAAGTTCTTTATATATTCCAGATATTCCATAGCTGGTTTTAGGCAAATATTCTCTTAGTCTGCCATTTTTCTGTAATTTTGTCCATTATGTTCTTTCTGTGAACAGAATCTTAATTTTGACATAATTTAGTTTATCAATTATTTTACTTTGGAAACTTGGTGAAATAAGTTATTTTCTGTCCTTCTGTTATAGAATTATTTGACATTACCTATTATATTAACATTATGGTGTTATCTTTAATGTTCAGGTCTTTAATCCGGCCGAGTCCATGTGTGTATGTGGTGGCAGGTAGCAGTCCAGTTCTCTGTCTCTGTGTGGTGTTTTGTTTCCTCAGCAGGCTGGTACCACCTTTGTCCCCTTCACTCCTCCACCTCCGCCCGTGCTGCGTTGTTAATGGAGCTTGGTTGTATATATATCAATATCTAAGTGAAGTAAGTCCTCCTTACTGGTTTTCATTTTCCAAGGTACATGTGAACTTTATCTTTCCACATGAATTTTGAAGAACCTATTATGTTCCTCAAAATACAACTGAAATTTTAATTTAGATTGTTTTGAATTTATACATGAAAACAGAAGAACTAACATCTTTTTAATAAGTTGATCCATGCAGGAGCTTTTACTGTCTCTCCATTTATTCTGTCATCTTGTACAAACTTTACTGCAGTTCAGGTTATTCTCCATAGACATACAAGGTATTCTTGTTAAGTCCTGTAGTCAATAGAAGATGAAGATAAACAATACATATAACCCATAGAGTGATTCTAAAAATAGTTAGAGAACCCGAGGGGTGAACAGTTATTACATTAATAATATTCTTTGATCATGGGTTATTTGTGCAAGAAAAAATTTTAAAGATAATCTTAGTTACCCTCACATAAGACAACCCATCCCCAGTGAGTAAATGACTCACTCACGATTACAGAGTCAGATAATGAGAGGACCTCAAATTGAAATCAGGTTTTCTAACTCCTAGTTCATTACTTTTGCCAACAAGCCGTGCTCGTTGGTCTCTGGTATCTTGGCATGTAGTGTATTTTCCTCTGTGGTAGAATTCATGTTATAGTTTGCTTCCGTATCCAGAGAAATCAACTTCGCATCTCAGTGATGCTGACAGAAAGAATGGTCGACCTGCAAAAGCCATATGACAGAAAAGGAAAAAAAAAGCCTTTTGAAGAGCATACTGTGTTCTTTTTCATGATGGTGAGTTAGCGTTTGGGCCCCTGCATTCTAGCTGTGGTTGATACACCCTCTAAAAAACATATACAGTGGTACTTGCACAAAATAATTGCCACACATTAGCATGTTAATGAAGTGTTGGAGTGTTAAGCATGGCTGGCACACTGAAGGAGGAGAGAAAGGGTCTGTCTTTGCTGCTGCGTCAGCCAGACTGCACATCAAATGGGGGCGGGGCTCAGGGTGACTGGCAGGGCGTTATTCATTTTTGACGTGCTCTTTCTTCTTCCCCCCACGTGCACGCTGAAATTTGTTTTTTTGCTGTCTTTAACCCATCTAATGTTCCCCCAAATAAGTTGGTTTGGGGACATAAATGAGTGCTCTTCCTTTTTTCAGACAGACAGCAGAACATATAAGGGAATAATTACAAGACTAATTCCTCTGTTTTAATGACATCAATTGAATAACATTAAAAAGTCAAAGCCCACATGATTGCATAGCATTTTAACTTGGCACATTTGAATCTAAATAACATGCCATTTTGCTTTGAGCTTGTCTGTGTAGTAGGGCCATTAACTTAAAAACCCAAATTGTGTGTGTGTGTGTGTGTGTGTGTGTGTGTCTGGGGCCGGTCATGTTGGTGGGTGGCAGAGAGAATTCTTGAATGTGTTCTGAACGTTGGCAAGATGTCAATCTGCTCTTGTAGCCAATACAGACACTGCTCTCCCACGTAGGGACCGTGGACATGCTGCTGTGCTGCCATGTGGGCCAGCGATTCCAAAGCCACATCTTAGGGCTCAGCCTCTCTTCTAGACTTCAGTTTCTCATTCCCCCCACCTGTCAAGATTTCTTTACCCAGCTGTTCCCTGCCTACCGACTCCCCATCAGCTTGACACATCTAAAACCAAGTTCATTGTCTTTGGCTAAAACCCAGGTTTGCTTTTGAGTCCTCTATTTCTGGAGGTGTTAGAAGCACTCTCCCAGGCTGGTAGGCTTATGCCTCCCATCCCTAGCCACGGAGTCCTGATCAGCACTGCTATACAGTGTCCCTCCTGTTTGTGCCATTCTTCCACTCCTGCCACTGTCCCTTAGTGAGGTGCTAATCACTCACACCTGCAGGCTTGTGCTCATATCGCTGTCTTTTTACCAAGCTGCCCTGCATGGTTCAAAATTCTCCTGGGCTCTGGTGTCAGATGTGACCTATTATCTGTTCTTGGGAAGCTTACTTAATAACTTTTATGAGCCTGTTTTCTAATAACAGTAACAACTTGAAGAATTATTTTGAAGATTAAGGAGATATAAATACCAAGTGCCAAGCACGGTTCCTGGCATGTAATAGGTGCTCATCTTGTACCATCCTCTGCCTTGATTTGTTTCAACAGTGACCTCTTTCTTTCCTAGACATACAAGTTCCTTCTTACTGTTTGTCTCCGTAGCCCCCCCTTTGTCAGCTCAGAGTTTACCTTGCCTGATTATCCCAGTTCAAAGCAGCCTTGCCCTGCCCTGCTCCATCACTCCTGCACATTGCTTTTATATTTGGGGCTTTTTAAATCTCTTTATTTCTTTGAAATTATCTTGCATCTATTTGTCTAACTTTGGCTATCTGTCATTTTTCTCCCTTCATTAAAATGTGAGCTCTATAAAAGCACAGGCTGTATCTGTTGGCTTTGCTGCTGTGGCCCAGAACAAATGAAGGATTTCTTTGTAAGGCTCCTACTCAGAACACACAGCAGGTGCCATAGGAAGAGGCCGGGAGGAGGCTCCTAAACGTGGAGATATAGACATATAGGAGATGAACCTACGTTGATGGGCCTTTGTATTTTATACCTAGAAGAATCATCTTAGGGGTAATGAGTGTAAGGAAGGACCTGAGTAACTCCATAAAATTAAGTTTTTCTTGCCCTGACTGGTGTGGCTCAGTGGTTGGGCATTATCCTGCGAACTGAATGGTCGCAGGTTAGATTCCAGGTCATAACACATGCCCGGATTGTGGGCCAGATCCCCATTTGGAGGTGTGTGAGAGGCAACTGATGGATGTATCTTTTGTACATAAATGTCTGTTTCCTCTTTTTCACCCTCCCTTCCCCTCACTCTAATAAATAAAATCTTTTCAAAAACTAAGTTTTTCTTTGTTGGATCAAATAAACTTCATTATGGCTATCCCATTCTTGGCCTTGAATTTCTTTCAGCCTTGCCTTCATCCCTGCCCAGGATTTGGCATGCCTTGTCTATTACCAGGGCCTTAATTCTTATTTGTAATCTTACTTCATTCTACTTAACCCTGCTTTTAGTGACCACAGATTCAACCTTGCTAGAAAGACTTGGCCTCTTCCTGGCTCATGCTCCTCCCCAGCCTCACTCTTCATCTCCGTAGCCCTAAAAAGGCGTGCACCACCAGCCTGTCATTTTTCCCCATTCAGTGGACACATAATAAGCACGTAACTTGTATACTGTGTGAGGCTGTCCCATTTCAACTGTAGTATTAAATCAGAGTGGACAATAGCACACTTACCCAGCCTGCTGTGGGGGTGGGGACTGTGGTCTCCCTGTCTCCGTGACCTCTCCTTCCACCCCTACATTCTCATTTCCCTGCCTTTGAATCTTCCTAGTCTACCACTGTGTGTACATTTCTTTGCTGCTGAGAAAAATTCAGTGCTTCTTCATCTACCCTAGGATAAACTTAAACTTCTTAGCTTAATATTCAAGGCTTGCCCCACGTGGGTTCCACCGTTTGCAGTCGTCACTGCTAAGTAGAGCACTTTGCCCTGCTTTACCCAGGCCCACCAGCTATGCGTTTGCACTGAGGTGTTTCAGCTCTGTCACAGCTCTGTCTCTGTCTGGAGTGACCCTGCTGCTCAGTCATGCATTTCAAGACCGTGCTGTATTTCAGTGCATAATTCAAGTCCTATGCCTGCAGAAGCATCTCCAACTTTTCCTATTAATCTTCTCCCTCCCACTCTCCCTCCCCTTGAACTTCACCTTCTTCTCATTGTACTCTTCATTGGGTGGTAGCTCCTGCTTCTCACAGTGCTCCTCATCTCACTGTGAGTATGTGGGGTCCCCACTCATCGTGAAAGCTCCTGAAGGGAAGGAATTTGATTTTCTTCCTTAAAAAAGTTGTAAATATTATAACTGTTTTCAGTTATTGCTGAAGATGATAATGATATTTGCCATTTTTCTGGGCACCGTCTCTCGCATATTGTGCTGTATGTTTTGTATGTATTATCTCATTTAACTTTCCCATTACTCTGTGGCATAAAACATGTATTTTACAAAGGAAAATGAATTTATTCAGCTACTATTTGAGAAAGTCTAGTTTCGAAAGTCTGTCTGATTTGAAAGCTTGTGCTCCTTCCGCACCCCAGTGGTGGTGGCCCTACATAGTACGTATCTGAAACTTTGGGATAGAGGTCAGAAAAGGAGAATGAGCTTTTTAATGTGGTTTGAATACTCTGGAGCCTGTTACCACAGAGTGGGAATAGCAAAGGCAGGGAAAGACTAAAGCCTGTTGGTGAGACTAACACAGACGCACATAAAATTCTTCTCTGTGTAAGACTGTTTTTGTTCTTGTTCCCCCATCAGAAGATGAATGGGCAGCCAGTGCAATTGAATCAGGTCATGGGAAACATTGACAAACAGATAAGGTAATATCATTGATAATATCGGAGATGTATTTTAGTCAGTGGTTTTCAACATTCCCTTAAACTTGTTTCACTAGAGATGTGTGCAAGTAAGAAAATGATTGATTGTTGACTTTTTCTTCTTCTGTGCTTTCTTGGGAGCCAGACTTGTTTAGTGGAAGGATCACAGCTTTACAGCAAGTTCACATGGTTTTGGGCTTATGTTGAATATAAGAGGAGAAAGACCTGAGTGTAATTTCTAAAAACTTTGTTGTGAAATGAAGCAATCCAATCTCAGCCTTTGATTGTCTTTTAACATCTAGCAAGTTATATATCCTTCTATCATCTTTATTTTGTGCTTTTGCAAAGGCATACATTCTTCCATGTTTTCATCCAAATGATTGACCTAGGACATTCACTTAACATCCTAAGAGAGAACAAACTGACAAGAACCAGAGGGGAGGTGGGAAGGAATGATGGGGGGGAAGGGGGAGACTTGTCAGGAACATGTGTAAAGGACACTTGGACAAAATCAAAGGGGGGTAGGATCAAGGGTGGGAGGTGGGGATGGCTGGGGTGGGGGGAGTACCAGGGGGAAAATGGAGACAACTGTATTTGAACAATAATAAAAATGTGGAAAGAATAATAGAAATAAAAAAGAAAAAAGTATATTAAAAAAGGCTTTAAAAATTAAGTATAACCTTAGTAATAACAATGTCTGGTATTAATTATTTGGATCCACATTATCATTTTCTATACTTTAATTATTACTATCATAACTTTAAAAGTCCCAATGAATAGACACCAAGTTCATAGAACCTCTGAGATCTAACTAAATATTGATGTCAACCTTTTAAAAAATCCTCACCTGATGCTTATGTTTATTTATTACCTCTAGAAAGAGAGGAAGGGAGAGAGAAACATCGATGTGAGAAAGAAATATTGATTGGTTGCCTCCCATATGCACCCAGACCAGGGATTGAACCCACATCCTAGGTATATGCCCTGACCAGGAACCAAACCCACAATATTTTAGTGCATGTGACGATGCCTCAAGAAACTGAGCCACCTGGCCAGGGCTAACTAATGTCAAGTTTTGATGTAGTTTTGTATGATAGGAAGATCATGGGAATAGAATTTCTCAGATATTTGGGGCAAGTAGTTAACTCTCCCAGGGTCTAGATTCAAAAAGAAAAAAAAATTAGAGAATGAGACGAGATGATCTCTAAGGTGTCTTCAGGTTAGCATTTTTCAGAATCTATGGCTCCGTGTCCAATTCTGGCCTCATTAATCTCTCCTCCAAAAGAAAAACTAGTGTCAGCAACATCAGAAGAAATAGAAACAGTATGTTTATAAGAATTATAAAGACTGTTTCTTTACTCTGTGTTAAAGACAGCAGTGTCTTTGATCATCAGGAAATGAATAGGATGCATGAAAGGGACTTCTCATCCTATATGATATGAAGTTAAAAAAAACCAGACCTGGATGATAGGATTCTACCTGCCCAGACATGGCCAAGACAGTGTTGGAAACAGGGTGGTAACTGTCCCACAGCCTTTAAAACTTGAGGTAGCCAAAGATAATCTTACAATCATAATATGACTAATGGGTATACTTTATTGTTTGCTTTCAGTGTGCAGGGCCTTACATCCAGGATCGACTTAGTGTTAAGTCAGTATTAGTATCTCCATTTTTCAGGTAAGAAAACTGAGATGTGACTTCCTCATGGTCACACACAGACTGGTGGACTCACTATCCAGTTGTGTCTAGTTGTGTCTGACCACTGATCCTGGGTTGTTTCTACTGGACTCGTTTCCACCCATACCAGAGATTCTGCTGGAAGTATCATTTACAGGCTCAAGATCGAGCTCTCTCTGCAGTTAGCTGTGTATAACGTGTGTGCTGAAACTCACTACCAGATCTTTTCTGGTGTTATGACTTAATTAAATGTGGAATAATAACGAAGGCACACTTCTCTTGGAAGTGTGAAAACACTGTTTACACCTGACAAAATCAACTCACTGTTATGTCTATCAAGGCATAAGAATGCAAATTGCAAAGTGCTAGACAGAGGCCTTTTCTATCATCTTATTCTTAAAATTAGGTAATACCAATGGTGTAAAATGAGTATTTTTTCAGTTGTACTTTTCTTTCCTAAGATACTCATGGAGCACCTGGTAATCATTTTTACAATTATGTATTGCCTAAATAAAGAAGAATGTATTTTTCTTTGCAAATTATAGTATTGTATGAAAAAATACTATAATTTAATACTTATTATTTTATTTTAAAATATTTTAAATTACAGACACAGTATTTTAGAATATGGACTTTGTTTAATTTAGATTAATGCCTCCTGTCAGTTTTTACCTTGGTTTACCTTGGTTCCTAAAGTAGTTGCCTTAGAGCCATTACATGTTTGGTCTTTTAAAACTGAAGTTTAACTCCAGTTGCAAAATTATTTTTTTATTCCAGAATTTTGAACCAGGGCTTAAGCAAGGACTTGTTTTCTGCTGAGTGAGATTTCTAAAGGTGTGTTGTCCAATATGGTAGTCACTATTCACATGAGGATCTTTAAATTTAAAATAAAATCTAACATTAAAGAAAACTAAAAATTCAGTTCCTCAGTCACAATAGCTGCATTTCAAATACTTGGTAGCCACATATTATTGGACGAGGCGCTACTAGTTTGGGAAATGCAGGCGCACAGCATTTCTGTCATCCCAGAAGGTTCGTTTGGACAGCCAGGACCTAGGCTCTTTGGGATGATTTTTTTTTAAAAAGACTTTCGCCCTGGCTGGCGTAGCTCAGTGGATTGAGCGCAGGCTGCGAACCAGGCATCGCAGGTTCGATTCCCAGTCAGGGCACATGCCTAGGTTGCAGGCCATGTTCCCCAGCAACCGCACATTGATGTTTCTCTCTCTCTCTCTCCCCCTCTCCCTTCCTTCTCTAAAAATAAATAAATAAAATCTTTAAAAAAAAAAAAAGACTTTCATTTTTTTTTTTTTTTTGATAATTTAAAAAGTAGCACTATTCTTTGGAGCAGGGTAGGTCTCACAGCAAAACTTAGGGAAGAGCTCAGAGATGCCCCGTGCACCTCTGCCCCACGTGCACAGCCTCCCTGCGGTCAGCGCCACCCGCCAGGGCGTGTGTTCACTGGGACCGATCAAACTGCTGTGACTCATCATTATCACCCGAAGGCCATAGTTCACGGTATTGGTCATTCTTGGTGTTGTTTTATGAGTTTGGACAAGTGTGTAATCACGTGTATCCATCATTATGGGACAAAGAATATTTTCACTGCCCTAAAAGTCCTCTGCGTTCCATCTCTTCATCTCTCTCCACCCTTCCGATCCCTGGCAATCACTAATCGTTTTACTGTCTCTGTAGTTTTCCTTTTGCAGAATGTCCTAGGGTTGGAATCATGTAGTATGTACCTTTTCAGATTGGCTTCTTTTGCTTAATAATGTCCTTTTAACTTTCCTCTATGTCTTTTCATGGTTTGATAAATCATTTCTTTTTTAGCTGTGAACAGTAGTCCATTGTCTGGATGAACCACAATTTCTTTATCCATGTCCCTACTGAAGGACATCTTGGTTGCTTCCAAGTTCTGGCAATTGTGAATAAAGATACTCTAACCATCCATGTGCAGTTTTTTATGTGGATATAAGTTTTAAAACCCCTTTGGGCGAATAACCAATGAGAAGCACTACTGTATGGTAAGAGAAGACTTTAGCTTTATAAGAAACTGCCAAACTGTCTTCCAAAGTGGCTGCACCATTTTGGATTCCCACCAGCAATGTTGGAGAGTTTCTGTCATCCCACAGCCTTCCCGTTCTTCGGTGGTGTCAGTGTTCTGGATTTGGGCTATTTTAGCAGATGTGTAGTGTTAACTCATTGCTTTCATTTGTATTTTATGACGTAGGATGTGGAACATCTTTTCCTGTGCTTATTTACTTTCTATCTTCTTTCATGAGGTGTCTGGTCATTTTTTAATTGGGTTGTTTTCTTATTGTTGAGTTTTGAGAGTTCTGTGTACATTTTGGATAACAGCCCTGTATTAGATATGTCTTTTGCAAATATTTTCTCCCTCCCTGTGGCTTGCCTTCTCATTCTCTTGACATCGTCTTTCATAGAACAAAAGTTTTTGAGTTTTTGAAGTCCAGCTTATTAATTATTTTTTTCACGGATTGTGCCTTTGGTGTTGTATCTAAAAATTTATTGCCATACTCAAGGTCTCTGTGGTTTTCTCCTGTTTTCTTGGAGTTTTATAGTTTGGCATTTTACATTTAGGTCTGTAATCCATTTTGAGTTAATTTTTGTGAGGGGTATGAGGTCTGTGTCTAGATTTTTTTTTCTCTGCATGTTGACGACCGGTTTTTCCAGTACCATTTGTGGAAGAGACTATCTTTGTTTTATTGTATTTCCTTCTCTACTTTGTCAAAGATCAGTTAACTATATTTATGGGAGTTTATTTCTGGGCTCTCTGTGCCGTTGCATTGGTTTTTCAGTTCTTTCGCCAGTACCACACTGTCTTGATTACTGTAACTTAATGGTAAGTCTTAAAGTGGGTGGTGATGATCTGCTTTTAATAATCTGTTTATTTGGATTAACACAGTATGAATTAGGTTGTTGCCATAAAAGGTAGCCAGATATTACAGCCAGTAGGGATTGGTAGGGGTAGTGTGCTTTGTAAACTCTGATACAGAGTTCTAATTCCACATAGCTAGCTATGTATTATGTTGTTTGCTTTAATATATGTAATAACACTGACCACTGTAATTTCACCTTGTTTCATAATTGGTATTCTAAATAACTATAATTATATTAAATCATTGCACTGCTGGTTTTGATTGGTTGTACCTTTTGTGAGTGGATCTGGTAAGGAGTAGTCAAAGACTCAAACTAATTTGGTGTAACATCCTAACACAGAGTCTTGAGTTACCGAACTACTTGTTTAAGTTCATTTTGTAGTCAAGAGATTGCCCTACAGAAACTCACTCCCGAAGGCCGCAGGGAGTTCCGCAGACTGTCTGGTGGCTGTCTGTCCAAGTTCCTTGAGGCAGAGAAAGGAGACAACAGATCCTTGTTCTTTGACAGCTTGATTGAATGTATTCAGTCCCAAGTTTTGAATAATTTGTTTAACTAGAGATATTTTGCACAGTGAATAAAATTTCTTTGGTATGAAAGTTAATCCTTATAGTATCTTCAGAATAATTATAACTCTTGCCAGATCTTTATGTCTACTGTCCAGCTCTGTGTAGGTGTCCAGATACCTTTACTATTTGAGAATAAAACTCTACTCTGAATTTCTGATTTTTCATCCCTAGTAAGAGCTAGGAAGTATAGAAAATATGTGTATAAAAAAAGATACAGAAGATGATTGGCTTTAAACAGCTTCTCTTGATATTGCTCACTGCAAGTATACAATATTTGACCAATTTTCTCTAATTCTTTTGTTTCTCATTTATTAATGAGTAGAACAATGTATAAAAATAATTCACAAACTGAAGAATTAGCTCAATGGTAACTTTAAAAAAATTTCTGGACAAACATACCTCCAAGGCTTATGTGAAAATGACCTTGAACTTGGAGAACAATTTATTCTTAACCAGTGATTGTTGTTCTTTAAAATCTTTTATGATTACAAACATCCTCACCTAAAATTGTTTGCTATAAGTTAGCTTAATATAACACTTTTTGTTTTAGTAAGGCATCATTCTGCCTTTTCTTTTTCAACCAGTCCCCATGCATATTAAAAAGGTGAAGGAAATGGTACTCACCTCTTGTGCCCCAGCAACCCACCTCCTTGCAGAACTCTATTTATGGAGCGGAGTTGAAGCCTGAGTGAGTGGGTGTGCTGGTGCCTTCAGTGATGTAATCTTAGCTTCCTGTGTTTGGGAGCTTAGAAGGGTGTCAGCTGTTTATTATCCTTCCACATTCTATCCAGTTCAAACCTGGTCCCGTTAACACTTGGAAAGCCTCTGTAGTCATTAAGAGTGCAAGCCACAGAACTGATTCAGCATATGGCTTCGCAGTATTTACTACCCTAAAAGTTTTCTCTGCTTAAATCATAACCTTATCTCTTGTGCTTGCTGTGCTTGAAATTGGTTGGCCCTTTTGAGATTGGCAAACTTTAGGTTGTATTTGTTTTGTAATCCAGTGTAGTTCTAAGTAACAGAAATAATTTAGTTAATATAATCACTTCTATTTACTTTTCCTTTTTTTGTGAATGATTTCCCTAGTCTTGATGAACAACCAACTCAGCTGCCCTTCCTGAATAAAACTGCAGTAAATGCTGATTTGGCCCTGTGGTGGTCCTAATTTGTTTGCCGTGTTTGGAGGCTCAGGATGGAAACGTAAAATGGGTGACTCTAGGTTTCAAAGTAGTGGCTCATCCATGTGAGGCTGGAATACTTTCTTAATGTAAGGAGTTTAGAGAACTCCTTAAAGAAGGGAGAGAGGCAAATACTCAAAATATTGAGTATTTATTATTGAAATAATACTGTGAAAATTCTGGATGCTCCTTATATTCTGTGTGCAAGGAAGCCGTGGACACATATGAAAGGAAAAAAATGGATATCGCGCAGTGTTTGAAAACGCAAAATCCTTTGTTCTTAGTCCCTGCTTGGTATTATGGATTTTGGAGAAAACAGTATGTATTTGTAGTTTTTATTTCTATTTAACTTGATTTTCTAATCTTTCATATTTGGCCAGCTACGTTCTGAGAACATATTGTTCACATGTTCTGATGCTGTTTGAAGGCCCTCTGAGAGACAAGAGTTGATTGAAAGCTTTCAGTTCTACTGAAGTGGGTGGCCAAAGAGCTGGAACCGAACAGCTGCCGTACACCCATTGAACTTTTGTCATTTATAAATTATTTTCCGTGCCATCTGGAGCAAGAATGGTGCCATGGTTTAGAGGAACTCTTTGTGGGGTGCGTTCATATCCAGTGCTTATATAATTTGCTTATTACCACACTCTACTGAAGTTTTAAAATCTTTATTTGCTTGGAGGCTTCAGATGCAAATAAATACGAGGGATTTCTTTAAATGTCAGAGCAAAGACGCGACCTCCACCCCCACCAACATTTCCTCCTCCCTCTCTCCCTTCCAGTGGCTACATCCTGCCTGCTTTCAGCTCCAGTGGAAAATACATTAATCCCAGAGCCTCCATGAGGTTTCCTGTTTGATGACATAATCAGAAAACCCTCCTCACATTGCCCTTGGGGTGGCTGCTTGGATGTTATGTTGTCTTGGTGGGCGTAACTCAGCCTTCAGAAAAATCAGCACAGGCCATAAACTCAGAGTCTGAAATGCATTTATATCATGTTAAAAGAAATAAAGCTGTGGACATGTCTGCAGCACTGGTAGGGAATTTCATTAATCTGCAGCTTCTCGCTGGCATGGAATGCATTAGCTGGTGACTTCTATGCATATGGCACCAGCTGGTGCAATGCCACCAGCAGGAGGTATCTGAACTGCTTCAGTGTAAGCTGTTAAACCAAATCTTGTGGAAAAATACCACAAACTAGACTTTGGTAGTGTCAATGCAAGTCAGATCCCTCATCCTACCCACTGTACTTGTTTACCTAATGAGTTTTGCCTTTGGTCATCCATCACAGGGAGCTGGGACAAAGAAAACTACTAGGAAGAGCCAGAAAGAGAAGAAGGGGTTAACATTTTAAAATGAAAGGCAAGATGGCATCTAACATGTAAAACGGTTTGGAAAAGTTCTGAAGTTAAAAAGTCGTGAGGCAGAAACCTCAGTAGCTATGAATTAGTTGGATAAGGAGAAGCTGTGATATAAAAGTTGAACCAAGAATATGATATTTAGATGCCAAAGGGCATGTACAGCTTCACAAGTTTAGAAGTTATTGGCTTCGACAGTTGAACATATGCTCAAATATGGATTTTTCCTCCATGATTTGGAGAATTTTTCAAGCTTTTTGTTGTTGTTTTGGTAGGCTGCCATAACTATCCATTTGGTTGACTTGGATCTGGTATCTCCTGCCTTGGATCTTGGAAGTCCAGGCTTGATTGGCATTTGATCAGGATGAAAACTAGGAGCAGGCCCCTTGGCAGGATTTAAATGTTCTAGACGCAAGCTACCTCCATGACTATCCCTCCTGTTGTGTCAGACTCTTATGTCTGCTTCAGGGGGTACCGGGAAGAGAAAGAAAAGATGTTGCCTCTTAGCGTTTCATTGAAAGGACGAAAAGAGGAAGAAGAGGGCTTTAGCTTCAGCCCCAGTGAACTGAAGGCCTGGGAAGGTGCCAGCATTTTTACCTTTTTGGATCAGAGAAGTCATTGTTGGGTTTTCCATATTGTACCCTAAGCAACAATATACCTTTCACAGGTGCTCCCCATGTGGTTGGGGAGTCTGGACTACATAACCCTAGAATGAAAAAGGAATTATATTCCTTTATGGATATTGTGAACATTTTTGAATTTTATAAACCACTATCAAATGAACTCTAAAACTTATAATTCTGAATTTCAGGTTCTGTGGTTTGTTTTCTTATATGAGGGGGTACTCAAAAAGACCCTGGAATTTATTTATAAAAAAACTGTGTATTTATTCTTACATGTTTAAACTTCAGTGCACCATTTGATGCAATACAGCTGTCAAGACATTTTTCTCCATGCTCAAAACAGGTTTTGAACTCGTCGATTTTGATGTCCGTCAGTACTTCTGCCATTTTTTGTTTCACTTCTTCCACTTGGGCAAACCGTTTCCCTTTGAGGACTTTTTTTCATCCAGGGAAGCAAAAAAAGTTACTTGAGGCGAGATCAGGTAAATAGGGAGGGTGGGGCAGAGGGGTCATGCTGTTTTTTGTTAAAAACTCCTGGATGGTCAGCTTGGTGTGGCCAGGTACACTGATAAATCACCCATCATGAAATGGGCAAACACGCTGAAAGAGTCTTCAAAAAAAAAATTCACTGAAGTGGAATGCAGCCTCTCACAACAACACCAACTGGTACACTGACACAAATGGGTTCCTGGAACACTCACCTAGCAGGGAAGCCTGCACTACAAGGACCTGTCCTCCAACAGATAATTTATTGTGTTTTTTTTTGGGGGGGGGGTCCCTCTCATATAATGCTATAATGGCTACATGTCCAAACAGTGAGCATGTAGTTCATTTAAACATCATACACTTTGTACTAGAATAATGTTATCCCCTACTCTCCTAGATGGGAAAGGATCTTAAGTATCACATCTGATGGGTGAATCACTTTTATATTGATAACGTTTCTTCCAAATCTCATCTGAGGTGAGTACAGCTGATGACAGAGTTTCCACTACTTTCCCAACTCCATTTAGTCTTTGGGTACCTCACATGTTTGTATCAGTCAGAAATCTATCAAGTTTCCATTTATGGTGACTTTGCACTGTACCAACCTAGTTAAACTAAAACTGTAATTTCAGATGCCCTTTCTCACTCCTCTTGTGTGGTTCTTGGTTAAGCTTGGGCACAAGAAAAATGCGTGCAAGGTGTTAGAGGTGGAAGGGAAGGGGCAGACAGTTTTCATGCTTTGAAGATGGATGTAGGGAGCCAGGCACTGTGTGGCTACAGGCATTGCCATTCATCTGTGGGAGCTGCCCTCGGGTCTCCCCTCCTCCATCTCCTGTGCCATCTCTGTTGGCTTTTCCTGGTCCTGGACAAAGTGTGCAGATCTGCAGTCAAGGTACCTTTTCCACCTCATTATCCATGTTGGGGTCAGTGAGATACATGTTTTCCTTTCTCACCCCCACTTCATGACCAGCTCTTCTCCTCATGCCCTTCCTTCTTGGAACTATAGCAATTCCTGTCCAAACATTGGACACAGCTCCTACAATTACATGAGATTTAGTCCCTTTAATAATTCTCTGACATATCACCTGCAGTGATAGATGTAATTTCCTGAACAAACTCTAATAAATTATTGTTCTGTTTCTTCCCTCTCATGGCACACATAGTCTAGCCTGTGACGTATATTTGAAGATAGCTGTTGGTCTCTTTTCATTCTTTGCCATTGTTGCTGTTTTCTCTAATTCAACATCTATAATTCCTTCTAGCATTCATGTTACATGATTTTTTCTTCCCTCATCGTTGTGATAAGTGCTTCCTAGTTTATTCTCTATTCTTATAATCTACCTAAAATGTTGAATGCTCTTGCCCAGGTGGGTTGTGACCAGAAGAGTGAAGGGATGACTATGATCCTTTTTATACAGTCTACATATAGAGTGTAGCTCGGTTGGATGAGCAAATTTCCCATTTCACAAATCTCATTGTGCTGACTTTTCAGAACTTCCGTATGACGAAATGCTCCCCACCTGGATATACTGGGACTCCATTCATGCCCTGTCATACACATTTCCCCTTAGTTCTGTTCGTGCGATCTGTTTGGACCTGCATCTGTACTTGTTTCCTGTCTCAGGCTTTGGTCAAAATATGAAGTCAGAAACCATGAGGTTATGTCCTAGCTCTACAATTTTTCTAGCTTTACTATTTGAAATGTGTAATTTAACTACAATATCTCAGTTTTCTCAGTTGTGAAATGGAAAAATAAAATGTTTAGTTTTTAAATAATGGTTGTGAAGATAAAGAGTAATAGTGCATGTAGGTATTGGGGTACAAAAATAATGCATCATTCAAATATTCATTTTTATTTAGCAATCTTAAAATGTGATCAGTATTCCTCCTCAGATTTCCTCCAGGTCATTGGTTAAAAAAACAAAACAAAACAGTGAAGCAACAAGATTAAGGACAAAACACTGTTTCTAGGGACCTTGCACAGAATGGCAGTGGTTGGGTGCTATGCCATTTGGTTCCAACGTTTATTAGTGTGACAAAGTGCCCTCACATTCAGCCCGTGTTTTTACATCTTGTACTTTATCATGAGAACCTTTGTTAGATTTCTTACTCAAGTTCAAATATATTTTGCTCAGCATGTTCCCCTGATCTACTAGCCTACTGACCTTGTCAGAGAGGGACACGCGGTTTTTGTTGTCCCTGTTGAGCCCACATTGTGTGCCAGTGTTTTTATTTTCCTTTCTGACTTGACACAAGCCATTCTTTTAACAGTTGGCCAAAGATCTCGTCCAGGGTCAACAGTAAGTGCACTGGTGGTGTGTAGTGTTGGGGTTCTCTCTTTATGTTTTTCCTTCCTGTCTTTTGAAAGTGCGAACTTTATTTTCTTCATTCCAGTCTTCTAGCACCAATTCTTTCCCTGTAAGTATTTACAGGAGGGAAATTCAAGGGCAATCGACTTCTTGTCTGAGTCCAGGTTGCAGTCACATTGGCTCCTCTGGTCTTGGCTGAGGTGGTGGGAAATCCTGAGCAGCCGTGACCTCTGTTTACCATTTTAAATTTTAAGTTCAGAATGAATAGTTAAAATCCGTGGAATTAGAAACGGATGCCTAAATATTACAAATGCATTTTAAAATCTAGTGTTGTGTTCGATTCCCTCGTGAAAGCAAAACTAACAACATAAAAAGCCAATATGTTATTAAGGATATTGTAATAATACAATTTTATTGTTAAAAATGCTGGACTTTTGTAAGCAAAGAAGAGCCTGATAGAAACCCACTAAATGAAATTTCACTTGGCCCTGTTAGTTTAATAAGGACATGGACAAATGATAAAATGATTTTGCTCTTAAGGTTTTGTTCAAAGCAGTAATACTAATAAAACTAGCTATTTTGCAGTTACATTCTGTGGTATGTATCAGACGTTTTACATTTATTACCTCATTTAGTACAATTATTCTGCAAAGTAGGGGTTTACCACTTTTGGAAATGAGAAAACTGAGGATCAGACAACTTTAGTAAAATGCTTAACAAGCGCCAAGCTGGAATGTGAATCATCTGATTCCAGAGTTGGAGGCTTTTCCATTACACCACAGTGTGACTTTGAATGACATTTTCCATGTGACTTTTAAATTTTTACTTACTTAATATTATGATGACTCTGCTGAGTGGCCTTTAACTTGGACCATGCCAGTGGGAATTGCTTTAATAAAGCTGTTATATTAATAAGTTGAGTGATCGTTGAGTTGGACTGTTTATATATTTTAGATTAAAAACATTTACCAATGAAAAAGGAGCTGCCTTTTTCAATTGCTGGTCATAAGTGGAGATTTTGCTTTATTTATTGCAAATCAATTAATGGTCCTTTCCTCCAACACCCCATCAGTCAGTCCCTGGACATTTCCATTGATACGGAGACCTCACCCAGAGAAATCTATTGTCCTTTGTCATTTGGACAGGAATTAGCCATAAAGGTCAATTAATCCAGAGTGCAATAAGGAAATTCCTGCAGGCTATGTCCAAAACCTGATTTTGTAAAATCAAAATTGTCATATGAACATTTCACAATCAATGGTAACAAAAGGCTTTGCCCCTTGATCTATGGTGAGGCTTCGTTTGCCTTTCCAGCGAAGGAGCTGAAGCTGCTTGGGTTTTTCTCTTTGACCACTCCAGTCCCCATGCCAGATGCTGTGGAAAGGCTTAAGATACTGTGTGCTTTGTTTCCCAAGGTCTGGTTGGAATTTAAACCATTTTAATAGGGAACTGTATAAGAAAATCTAATGTAATGCCTGAAAAATGTAAGTTGCAGATATGCATGCGGCTGCTTTCTGGCTCTGATGCAAGGTTTCTGTCACAGTGGTCCAGAGGAGTCTCTGGAAAGGAGAATTTTCGGTAACGCAGGCTCACCAGAGGAATTTTTGGACCTGTATGAGTACCATCTATGTCTATGCATACAATGTCACTAATAGCATGTTGGAATGCAGCAACCCCAGAAGCTGCATCTGTGGAATCTTGTTTTAAAGGGTGATGGCAAACATGAGAGTAGTGACCATGATGACTTCCAAAATTAGAGTATGCTATTTCCATAGTACTCATGGAAATTCATTTTTAAAGAAGTTTAAAGGTTAGACATTAAAAGTCCTCTCTACTTAGCTATGTGATATAAGTATTGTGGAAACATTGGTGCTTCTTCTAGTTCATGTTTATCCCCAGGCTGAAAATTTTAAACCATTTTTAGCTCCTTCAAGGATATTGCCTAGCTTTTTGATTTTTAAAAAAATTAAGTTATATAGGTCAAGTCCTTGACTAAAAACTCATTCAAATAAGGTTTACTTTCTGAATCCTGGTGTTTAAATAGCTTTGGGGAAACTGTACTTAACTAAATGGTTTTTCCTATAGTAAGACATAAACATTGAATATTTGTTTTTTTCACTTAAATTAAAAAAAACTATATTTTAAAGTACCATCATTTTCAGGAATATGAAAGTAGTTTTGTATGCTTGTTTCTCTTAGAGTGTTTTAATAGTTTTTTTTTAAAGATTTTATTTATTTATTTTAGAGAGATGGGGAAGGGAGGGAGAAAGAGAGGGAGTGAAACATTGATGTGTGGTTGCTTCTAGCACACCCCCTACTGGGGACCTGGCCTGCAGCCCAGGCATGTGCCCTGACTGGGAATCAAACTGGTGATGCTTTGGTTCACAGGCCTGTGCTCAACCCACTGAGCTACACCAGCCAGGGCTTAATAGTTTATTTTTATTGCATATTTTCCATTGCCATTTATCCCCCTTATACCCTCTTCCACCTCCCTCCCCCATAATCACCACATTGTAGTCTATATCCTTGAGTTCTTTTCTCTTTTCCTCAATTCCTTTACCCTTCCACCTCCCTGTCAGAGGTGTCAGCCTGCTCTCTAAGTCTCTATTTTGTTTATTAGTTTATTTTATTCATTAGATTCCACATATGAATGAAATCATATGGTACTTGTCTTTCTCTGACTGGCTTATTTCACTTAGCATAGTTTTTTCCAGGTCCATCCATACTGTCACAAAGGGTAAAGTTTCTTCCTTTTTATGTCCAAGTAGTACTCCACTGTATAACTGTACCATAGTTGTTTGATCCACTCATCTGCTGATGGACACTAGCTGCTTCCAAATGCTGGCTGTTGTGAATAACGCTGCAATGAACATAGGGATGCATATATTCTTTCCAATTAGTGTTTCAGGTTTCTTTGGATAAAATCCCAGAAGTCAAATCACTGGGTCATAAGGCAGATCCATTTTTAATTGTTTGAGGTAACTCGATACTGCTTTCTACAGTGGCTGCACCCGTCTGCATTCCCACCAATAGTGTACTAGGGTTCCCCTTTCTCCACATCCTCACCAGCACTTGTTGTTTGTTGATTTATTGATGATAGCCATTCTGACAGGTTTGAGATGGTATCTCTTTGTGGTTTTAATTTTCATTTCTCTGATGATTAGTGACATTGAGCATCTTTTCATATGTCTATTGGCCATCTGTATGTTCATGGCTAGGAAGAATTAACATTAAAATGTCCATACTACCCAAAGTAATCTATAAATTCAGTGTAATTTCTATCAAGACACCAATAATGGATTTCATAGAACTAGAACAAATATTCCAGAAATTTATATGGAACCACAAAAGACCCCAAATAGCAACAGCAATCTTGAGAAAGAAGAGAAAAGTTGGAAGAATCACACTATCTAGTATTAAACTGTACTGGAAGGCCATAGTAATCAAAACAGCATGGTACTGGCATAAAAAACAGACACATAGATCAATGGAAAAAAAATAGAGAGCCCAGAAATAAACCCATGGCTTTATAGTCAATTAATATTTGGCAGAGGAGACAAAAACATAAAATGGACTAATGATAGTTTACTCAATAAATGGTGTTGGGAAACTTGGACAGATAACATGCAGAAAAATGAAATGAGACCACCTTCTTACACCACACACAAAAATAAATTCAAAATGAATTAAAGACTTAAATGTTAGACCAGAAACCATAAAAACTGTGGAAGAAAACATGCAGTAAAATCTTGAACATTGCTCATAGCAAGCAGTATTCTGATACATCTCCTCAGGCAGTGGAAACAAAGGAAAAAATAAATAAATGGAACTACATGAAATGAAAAAGTTTTTACACAGCAAAGGAAACCATCAACAAAATAATAAAAAAGACAGTGCACTGAATGGGGGAACGTTTTGGCCAATACATCTGATAAGGGGTTAAAATCCAAAATTTGAAAAGAGCTTATAAAACTCAACACCAAAAAAAAAAAAAAACCCAATTCAATTAAAAAATGTGCAAAGGACCTGAGAAGGTTTGCATTTTTTTAAGATTTTATTTATTTATTTTTTAGAGAGGGAAGGGAGGGAGAAAGAGAGAGAGAAAGAAACATCAATATGTGGTTGCTGGGGGCGGTGGCCTGCAAACCAGGCATGTGCCCTGACTGGGAATTGAACCTGCAATGCTTTGGTTCGCAGCCCACGCTCAATCTACTGAGCTACACCAGCCAGGGCTAGAAGGTTTGCATTTTTTAATAGTATATAACCTTTATATCTAAACTTCTTTAAATTCATTTTTTTGGGGTGACACTGCTTAATAAGATCATGTAGGTTTCAAGTATACATTTCTGTGATATATGATTTGTGTATCGCATTGTATGCCCACTGCCCAAAGCAAAGTTATCTTTCATCATTCTTTGCTCCCTTCACCCTGTACTGCAACCCTGTATATAAACCTGGACGTGGGATCCGAGATTTCTTAAATCTCAAATACTGGCCCAGTTCGATTTGCTGTAGGATAAATTTCAAGATAATTTGTTGATCTCTTCATATCACCCAGTGCATGCTCCTAGAGGTAGAGTAAGGGATTAGTACTTTGTTTAGAAATTGTATGATTTGTTAAAAATGGTGTAATTCTAAGATACTGGTATACGACCTTCAGTCTGTTTTAGTCAAAACTTTAGTTAAAAAAGGATACTTGTGTCCCTAAAAATAATACTTTGCTCATTTTCCACAAGTAGTAGTCAAACTTTCACTTAATTAAATTTTTTTTAGCTAGCTTCTACTTAAGCAGTCCTATAAGTGACTGGTATTTTGAATCAACATAGCCACAGTGAATGTAGCTATATTAAATTATGCTATTATTAACATTATTTAAATTCTAAATGCAAGACCATATGTTGAACCATTGAATGAGTCACTATGATTTAAAAGGGATTGAAATCACATAATATATGTTCTTTGACAAAAGCAAAATTAAATTATTAATAATAAAAAGCCATCTAGAAAATTCCTTCACATTTGACAATTGAACAACACACTTCTAAATAAGCCATAGGTCAGAGAAAATATTTTGAAATGACAGTAAAGTATACCCAATATATAAAAGTCTCTAGGAGATATAGCTAAAATCCTACTTAGAGGAAGATTCATTGCTTTCAGTGGTTGTCTGAGAAGAGTAAAGTTTTTAAAACATGTAAATATAGTTGATAAAGCTGTTAAGAAATTTAAAACAAAAATCAAAAGAATGGTTCCCCTCAGGGGACAAGGACTCTGGCCTGAGAGGGACCCACAGAAGGGCTGCACATGTTCAGTTCCTTTAAGTGATGGGGAATACAGGTGTCTGTTATGGGCTGAATTGCATTCCTCCCAAATTCATGTTGAGGTCCTAACCTTCACAATGTAATGGTATTTGGAAATAAGATCTTTAAAGAGATGACTGCGTTAAAATGAGGCCTGTAGTGTAGGCCCTGATTCAACCTGGTGCCACGACAAGAGGAGGACATTAGGGCACACAGGAGATTCAGTGACACACAAGCACAGAGGGGAGAACCTGTGGAAGAGGCAGCAAGAGGGTGGCTCCCTGCACATCGAGAAGAGGTGCCTCAGAAGAACTGCACCCCGTGGGCACCTTGATCTTGGACTCACGGCCTCCCGGCCTTTAGAACGAGGAGAGATTGTATTTCCGTTGTTTACGACACCCAGTCTACAGTACTTGGTTACGGCAGCCCTGGCTGACTAACACAGTGTTGATATTTTTAAAAAAGTTCTTTATTCAATGTGTCATAAATTATTAACCACTATAGATACAAAAATATTTAAAAGTCAATTATAAAGGAGTAAATGGATGATACACTGAGCCTAAAAGTTGCCTTTCTGTGTCAGATCATGCTAATGACATTTTCAGGAGCCTAGTTTTACTGTTTGGACTTATGGGAGTAGCTGTGTGTAAGTATTTAAAATGTGACAACATTGTCACTTGTGGTCATGTTACATACCTCCAAGCCGTGAGCTAAATGAGAAAATCTAGGTAAAGCCCTTATCGCACAGGCCAGCACAACACGCTTTAGCTGTTTTATTAGTGGTGCTACTGCCATTTGTTGTGATGATTTTATTGCAGTTTAGTTTTCTTGAAAGGTATAGGCTTCAAGTGAATATCGCACAGTAGACCTTGTGAAACAGGCAGGTGAGATAAATTTGTTGAGGATATAGCTGTTTCCTACGGGCCTGAGGTTAAAACTTTCTGGAGGGAGAGAGTGTGAGTGTCCTCTTGGGGGTGGACTGTTCTGCCTCCACCTCCAGCGTGGTTTCTACCTGTGACCACAGATAACAAGAGACAAATTTCTCTTTCCAGTGCTACTTCTGCCTTTTGGACTACATAGATACTTTTTCCAGAGGCAGGTAGGGCAGGAAAAGAAGGGAAGGATTGAGTCACTAAGTGTGTGGGCCTGAGTGGCATGTAGGTTGCTCCGTGTGTGTGTCAGTGAGCACTCATGTCCATGCAGACAACATCAGGCCTAGATAAATTGGCACTTGTTTTGGGAATGATACTGATAGTCAAAATGCTGTTGATTGAGGAATGAAGAGAAGTGTATGTGGACTGTGCTGTTATTAGAGAGCAATGGGAATTAAGCAATTTTTCCCTAAAAACTCTTCTCGTAAACAAATCTCTGTCCCTTCCCCTCCCTCCCTTTCCCTCTCTCTCCTTCTCTTTTTCCCCATCCATCATGCCTGGGATTCTAGAGTTAAAAATGTACTATTTGGATTAAAGACACTGTGGTCTCTTCCAAGAATTTATTTTTATATGCTGAGCATCTTGGAAAGTAAGACCTTGCTCCACATGAGGAATCCATCCATCATACTGCTTTCCCATATGGTAGCTGGACTGAGAGTGAGGGTGGAGGAGTGGATCTGGAGCGGTGGCCCGCAGTCGAGCTCCGGAGCCCTCTGTCCAGAGCACATACTCCCAGGGTCTCCACTTTTCTCCAGGACATTTCAACTTTGTGTTTTCTTTGTGATAGCAGCAAGAAACTTACGTAAACACATTCGGAATCATCTGAGTGGTAATGCTGTAACAGGGTCTTCCCAGGAAACTTCAGCACTGGTGTTTATCTTTGTGCCCCCTCTTAAGTAGTAGTCTTTGTTTCTGGCTAATGATTGATTGATAAGTGATGAGCTTCTGCCAAGTTTAGGCTGGATGACACCCTTTTCTGATATAGGCTAGGGAAAAGTGGTGAGATAATGGAGCCACTCTGCTGTCCTGGTAGCGTAAGCACCCTTGGCTCCAAAGAATGTTGGCTCTAGCCCGAGTGCCATAGTCAGGCTGCAAGTGACGGATCTGCAGCAGGACCTCATCTGTCATATTCAATTAATATCGTTAAAACATGTTGTTTTGTAGCTTTTCGTGAGTTTTTCTTATCGATTTATTTTGGCTTTGTAGTTGTGTAGGACTTAGATGCTTCAGGAGTTTATTCCTAGTTGTGTTTTTGGTATATATTTTGAAGATAGAATAAGATAATTTTGGTCACTGCTGGGAGTATGGGTAAACGTTTGTGGATTATTCAAGTTTGAGAAACACTGGTCCGGTGTGTGCAGATGGGCCAGGCAGGGTGGGTGCTGGGATGCAGGGTGAACGGGGAATGGGGAGGGAGGGCGGTTAGGAGGATAGATTTGATGGTTGGAGATGAAGAGGCTTTGGAAAGCTTTTTTGTAGGTGTTCTTTGTGAACAAAAAGAGCCTAGAAAAGGATTTCACTAGATTCTCCCCAAAACTTCATCGGCTTCACAGTTTGGCCTGTACCAGGCACGCTGGGTGAGTTGGTAAATAATGGAAGAGCCACCTCAAAATAATTTGACATCTCTCCCCTGGATTATTTAAAAACAAATGCATTTCTAAAGTGATTCATTATGAAAATTGAGGTCAATGATTTCCATAAAGAAAGGTGAAGTGGTGTCAGACCCTTTCCATTTAGCTACTGGCAGGTCCACGGGTCAAAGGTGGGGTCCTGCACTTGTGCGGCGAGCAAATGGAATCAGCGGCAGTGAGACAGGAGGGCAGAGGGGCGCACAGACAGTGTGACTCCTGCTCCCCGAGCATTTGCTGAAGCCTCATGCTGACGCTGAATTCCTGTGTTTAAACTGTTATTGAGATAAAACTTTTATTTTTATATCCTTTAGTTCTTCATTAAGTAATCTCACTTTTAGTTGGATTCAGAGAGGAGCCAGCTTTATGTCAATTTGTGAGACAGGGAGTGTGTCCCCAGGTTCCCCTGTGGGTCACACATGTTTGCAGGAAAGGAACTTGAGCTAAGTGACCTTATACTCCTTTAATTTAGTAGAGATAGAACCCTAAGTCTAAATAAAAATGCCATTCTTTAAAAAATAAACATAGCTTGGAAGTTAACATAGTGCTGATTATCTCTATGAAATATTACTACACAGAAATAACAATGACAGCAGGAAGTAAAGCATGAGATGTTATGATTTCTGGGCCTTTTGGCACGTTAGTATGCCAGGCAAAGACGTATCCTGCAAAACTCGGGCACTTTTATAATACTAAGAATGTTCTAATCAGACCAAAAGAAAAAAGAACCTCACTTGTTCAAATAAATAATTGCCACTAGATTTTATTAGAGAAGGTGTAAAATTACTTAAGGTTCTAGATACGTGTATAAGTATTTATGTTTTCTCCCATGTATTACATATATAATAAGTAACATACATTTTATATGTAGTGTCACATGTACAATGAGAAACTTCTCAATATATTTTATAAAATGAAATTAGTTTTGTTTTTCGTGTTCACCATTCCATCCATTTTGTTCCCGTGGCCTCTGGTGGGGAGGGCTGCAGTGGGTGGAAATCCAGTCTTTCCGTCGTCGGAGAAGGAGGCCGTGTCCTCATGGAGAGCGCTGACTTCAGTGAGCTGATCTGAAGATGGACTTGCTTTACAGCGTACATTCTGCCACTTGCACTTTCTGTCAGCATCAAACACCAAAAAGCAATCCTTCTCAAAGAAAAAGGGTAGGCTGAGAAGGGGCGGAGGGGAGGGGAGGAAATGGGACTTTACTTTTAGAAAAAAACAATACTGAAAATATGTGGAATTAATTCCAACAAAAGTAAGTCACCTAATGAAAATGTAAAGAATAAAAGCTATTTTATAAGGCAGGAGACCAGTATGAGACCTAAAGATAAAAAAGAAAGTGATGTTGGGTTTGAGAACATTGAGGACAGAAGACGCAGATAAAAGGAGATGTTAACATGTAGGTTTGGGTTGCAGATCTTTCCTCAAATGACACCCATGAAGACTTCATTAAACTAATTTGCATTTATTTGATAATGAATGAATTTTTGGATGTGTTATTTTAAGAGTCTTTCAGCTATAATAATATAAAAATGCATACTCTCCCCTTTTCCCCATAAAGCATTCATTAATGTTTTCAATGAAATGAAATAACAATTAATATCCAGATTTGCTTTAACAATGTTTTCCTTTCATCAAGAGACAAAACCTGCTTTCCTTCATGTTTAAAATGATTCTACATGGACTGGCCTATTCATATTGTATATGATGCTCAAACTATGTTTAGATAAAAAATATAAATATGGGCAAATGAGTAAACAATGTAACACATATAACTTCCACAGACATGCCAATACCAGAATTACACTTTAGATTGCTTAGTGAATTTCCCAGTGATGAGCTGACCTAGGGACTGCCAATGTATCTTACAGTAATTGACGTGACAGCATAGAATAGCATTGAAGGGAACATGGTGGAGGTAGTATGTGTGCTGGTTATTGGCCGTCACAGCATTTGGGTAAGTCTTCTACTTAGATCACATGGAAGTAATGAGTTAATGTGTAGTGTGTGCTTTCTGTACTAAGTGGTGTTGAGATAGCGTCTTGGGTGCTACCTGCATTGACGCTTCACAGCAGCAACAATGGACTGGATGTTATTTTGTCCCCAATGATCAGATGAAGAAACCAGTGAAGTTCAGAGAGCAAATTTGCCCCAGGATCATAGTACCCTGGAGCTAGCATTTGACTTTACATCACTTGCTGGAGGGCTTTTAATCAGTCCTCTGTTACTGCTCAAGGACAGGCAGGAATGCTAGTAATATAAGTGGGAGGTTCGTCCCAAACAAGCACCATTTAATTTGGGGTGACCTATTTGGAGGAAAGGAAAAACACCAGTATATGGGAGGGTTTCAGAGGAGATGAGGTTTTATTTCAAGTGCTGAGGGATTAAACTGAATCAAAGATTGAAGATTCTAGCATAAGGAATTGTCCAAACAAAGCAGTGCAGCAAATGTCTGTTCAGGACGTAAGGAGGACATGAACTTGAGTGGAGGGGTGACTTTCTGTGGGGGGAACACTGGAATATCAGGTCTGCATTGCTCATCAGAGCTGTGAATGTATATTGATGGTGATTAAAGGAAATTTGGGGTCAGATTCTTCAGTCTTGAATGCTGAGCTCGGAAGGCTGAAGCAGTGTTTCCCAAGCTTTATTCTATGCAGTCCTGGTATCCCATGAGGTTCCTTGTGAAAATGCATTCCGTGGTAAAATAAATGTAGGGAACACTTCACAAAGTTTATAGTCTTGAATTTACCAATTTATGTGTGTTCCCCAGAAGGAAGACTCTGAGCACATCATCCTTGTTTCCCAGAATACCACGAACAGCTACTCTGTTTGCTAGTTCTCTGTTTTATGCTGTTTGGGAAACCCTGGCTCAGACTGTTCCTTGAAGGGTGAGGCAATAAGAAACATTTCTGAAGAGGTCAATAATGAGAGAGTATTACTTAGTGTTTTATACTGATTAAGTCAGTCTGCAGTTTTTAATTCTCTTAGGCATGGATCAAAGCAGCTAATTTTTAAAAAATACAGAGAAGTCCTAAAATTTCATGTAATCCCAAAGTCAGTTCCTGAAACTAATTTTGAGGTTTTTTGGTGTTTTTTTTTTTTCAGTATTTTTAAAATTTTAAATGCTGAGCTTCTGGTTTCTGTTGCTCTTCTTATTGACACCAGATTTGAAAAAGTCTTTTTCCTTGTTGATCTCCTTTATCCAACATCAGCAGTACAGTGGACAGTAGGAATGTAAGAGGTCTGTGGCCAGGGTGAGAGAAGCGTGAACACCCATGTTTCCTGCGGCATTCTCCACGCCCTTGCTTGGTGAAGGAGGGATTCACTGGGACTTTGTGTGCTAGATAAGGCCACAGTGGGGCCGAGGCCATCTCCAGTCTCTCTGGCGGCTGTTGATCAATCTTTTAATGCTGTTTCTGGCATCTTGCTCCTAAAACTCGATGCTGACAATTTGGTCTGGTAGAACCATGTGACATGCCTGGTATTTGTGTTCTACATTGTCAACTCTGGCACATCACAGGATCATGGGAGATCGAATCCAAAAACTGTTGCCTCTTCTAGGCATATTTGAAATGAAATCACGTGGACAACTGCATTTCTTTAATAAAGCCTTGGTTGCTTTCTTCTCTGCCTTTTAACAGCTATTTTTAGGAGCATGTTCTCCTCTGTGTTTTGAAATCAGGTAGCAAGTAAGTGTCGTAGGTAAAATTAGCCAAATGAGAACATTTGATCCGGAAAATGTTGGCAGAATCAAAAATACAATTAACTAGTTACTGTAGAGGCCTTCAGTTAAAATGTATTCTTTACAAATACATGTTGAAACATCAATTTTTAATGAAAGTTGTCATGCTTACCAAAGATCATGTGCCAGTTGCTTATATAATTCTTTCAAACACAGATTTAGGCCACAATCAGCAAAAATGGGAGAAAAATTAGGAGAGGGAACTACAGAATACATCCTGTAATTTTTTTAAAAGAAATACTGCATTTAGTCCAAACTCAACTTTAAAAAGTAGATAAATGCGAATCAGAAGTACTTTTTTAAAAAAATGTCCGTAAGGGAATGTTTCCAACTTGTCTGTTAGTATCAGTCATTCTATTTTTCTTTGGTCACCCTAAATGGTCAGAAGATTCTCTACATCCAACTGTAATCTTTTTAAATTTAAGCTATCCTTAGAAAGTGTTTGTGTGTGTGTGTGTGTGTGTGTGTGTGTGTGTGTATTGCTATTTTCTTTTGGTTTGTTTGTATTTGGTACTCTTGGAAATTTTTGAAACAATCAAGAATCACTTATGTCATAGACAGTGTTTACTGTCTTTCAACAATAGTTTACTTTTGGGGGTTAATAGGACATGTGGAGTTAGAGCATGTATTTGAGAAATAGGACGGACAGCATGGGGGAAAAGTGTGAGGCACTGAAATCCTTCTGCTTAGATTCGAGTCCTGGCTCCGCCTCGTACTACGGATGTAACTTTGGGCAACTCCCTCAGCCTCCCTGGGCCTTGGTTTCTCCTTCAGTAAAATGGGGTAGGTGATAATAGTACCTACCACATAGGTATTTTATAGATATTTAAGCGTACCAGAAGCAGTACCAGATATATAACAGTACCAGAAGCATAATAAGTATTAAATTGATGTTAGCTGTTATTACTAAACAAATTAATAATAAGTATTAGGCATTACTTTTAGATTTTCTTATTTGAGAAAGTAGTTTCTCGTTTTCGGTGGGGGAGAAATGAGACAGGAGGGCAGTGTAAGGTTTTGTTGTTGTTTGTAATGTCTCTGGGACATCTTTACCTGGAAGACGGGACATGACTGTTATGTTTTTGTTTATATACAGAAGCCATGTCGTTTTCCTCGAATTAATGGCAAGCTTCAGAACTCTGTCTGTACAGCTGTGGAAGTGGCTTCTAGCTTTGTGTTCTCCACCAGAAGCTTGAAAACAACCCGAGTAAACCTTTAGTTTACCTGTCTAGTTCGAGAAACCTTCTGTGGCTCTTTGACACCACATTTCACAGTGTTTGTGGCCCTAAGAAACTACCAACGTGTATGCCAGTGGCTGTTACTGTGGTTGTCAGTGGTGAGGGGAAAGGGGGCACTGAAAATACCAGACCGTACATACCTGTCTGTGACTTTGGTCGTTTTTTTTTGGTCATGATGTTGAATGATTAAAAATCATGTTACAAGCTGACCATAATTTATTTGTAGCTAAATTCCACAGGACTTTATTTAATGCCATTAATAACCATAAAGTTGATAGTTTGGTATTTTAAGATGACTTTTGCTTGTTAGATGTTTGTCTTTGAAATATTTTGAGAAATATGTTCCCTCTATAAGTTCAGTCTCATCTCTGAAGTATTTCCAAGTTCTTTGATTTAGAATATTTCCTGATAGTTTGCCACTAAGTCAGAAACTGTGATGTGTGTTTGAGAAATTGCAAAACTTTTCAGCCCATGGGCCCTGGATTCTTTCTTTAAATGGTTGTTCTACGTCTGTATCATTATTTCGGTTTCCTCTCAGAGTGACGATTTCTAACCTTGGATCTTCAGTCTGCCGAGCTCACTTTTGCTCTCTCCTCTCCAGAAGATATTGCATGCAAGTTATACTATCCCCCTCTCAAGTGCAGTATCTTTAAAACAGAGCCATTTCTCAAACAATGTCCACCTTCTTCCTTCCCACTGCCTTAGTAACGGCATCCTCATTCTTCTGGTTGCTGATCCCAGACAATTTTTAACTTCCCCTACCCTTTGTCCTCTTTATCCACACAATCACTCAAATCTTTTCCTTCTTCATGAGTACTCTTTTTTCACCCCCACCATCTCTTTTTCATCTTTTTTGTCTTCTGACTTGGTCAGGAACTCATGGCCTCATGCCTAGATTATTTTAACAGCCTTCTAACTAGCCGCTGGTTAGTTAAGACAAAGCTATTTAGTCCCCTTCCCTGTGTAGCTTCCAATTAAAGTGTGTGTTTCACTCCTGATCTAACACTAAGCCGGGGTCTAAGTGAAGCCCACACTCCTCAGTCAGCTCGTCCTCAGCCGGCCCTCCCCTCATTTGCCGCTGACATCTTCTGTTCTGCAGTAAGAATTTCTTTTCTATGCTCATGCCATAACTTCCATCACACCAGGCTCTTTCTTAGCCTCTCTGGTCCCAGTCCTTCGGAAGCTTCTCTCGCCACGTGTCCACTTATGTACCTCTCATCCATTTCGCATGGACTCCGGTTCATGACTGTCCTTTTTTCTTCATATGTACTTTTCCACTTCAAAACTCATAACCTTCTTTTCTCTCTCATTTATTGCCTTGAAGAATACTTAACTCTTACCAGTCCATTTTCAAAAAATTTTTATGTTTTGCACTTTTATATTTCCATGTTTTATATTTTTCACTTAATCAGTTTTAACTCCCTTAGGGCAGGCATTATTACTTATGTGTGTATTTCCCCTCAGGATGATTTATATATTAGGCACTAAATAAAAACATGTGGAGTGAATCCATGGTTAAAATTTGGGGGAGTCAGCATATGCACAGCTCTGCTTGGGATCCAATGAAATGTTACGAGACAGCATTCGTAAGTACTATGCAGATGTGAGGTGGTGTGATTAACTTGGGGTGTGTTTTGGGCTTCTATTGATACAGTCCTCCGTTCTGGAATGTCAGTGCTGCGAGGACTTCTCGCGACCTTCAAAGCTTAAACAGATGCTGAGGTAGATGTATTTTCATCATAGGTCTTACTAATAAGACCTGATTTTCTCGTATGCTTGTTTATTTACATCTGTTTTACTAGACCTTTTATTTATTCACTGTGGGTACTTGCTTGGCCTAAAAGCTTATTAAGATAAAGATGCTATTTTACTATCACCTCTGCACTGCAGTGGTCTCCATTATGGGGCTAAAGAACCTTACTTGTCTTTACATACTTTGACTGAGGACTGAGATGATATCATAGTCTTTTGGACCTTCACATTAAACCTCGCTGTCTTCCCACTCGTCAGCCCTCCCAGATTGTCTAATCTGGGATTTCAGATTTCAGCTGGTACTAGCCATGATCAATTACAGGCTAGAGGGGAGCTGCTTGGATTCCCTAAGCACCATACACCTGATGGTTTTGCTGGAGAGGAATACCGAATCTACAGCGGACCTACAGCATGCATTTTCTTCCCCAGATAAACCTGTATCCTTATTAATTTTTTTTCTTCATCTCTTTTCCCAGGTGTCTGTTGGGCTGTTTTCTCTGTAACATATTGGGCTTTGCTCTCTCTTTGTAAATGTGTGTTTACTGCTCTGACAGAATCTAACTTGATGTCCTCCGCACATTTCAAAACTATGCCTTCTTTTCCGTCATCAGGTCATCCTGCTGTCCTGCCCGAACAGCCTTCTCTGCTGCCCCTGACCCATGCATGGCTGCTCTCTTGTTGTCCAGTCCACCAGATGGCCTCAAAACTAACAGACCCAAAAGGGAAATGGCTAATGGTAAGAATTTTTCCCTTCTCTTAGAAAATTTCTAATACGTTTACTTTTACTTTTAAGTGTTGCCATTGCAAGGTTTTTCTTATAAGTGGGTGGCATGAGTATGGTTCCAAAATGTTGCTTTAAGGATATTAAAAGCTTAGGAACTTTTTTTTGGATTTCTTTCATAGTGATGGGTCAGGTGGAAAAAGATGAGTATATAGAGTGTATTACAGATAGCTTTTTTAAACATCTCAAACATTTTGACATTCTGAGTTTTAGCTTCTGGCTATCACCCCTGACATGACCCATCAATACCTTAAATTCAACATAGCCAAGGACAAACTCATTTCTTTCTGTTCTACCATAACCTTTTCTTTTAAATTTTGTACTTCAAAGATTGGTATTGTCATTTATTGGCTGCCCTCGTGCCCTACCAGCCACTCATTCCTTATTCAAGTAATTCGCCGTGTCTTCCAAATATTTTTCTAATCCTTCTCCATTTCTCTATTCTTACTGTGTGCTCTTGGCTGGGTTAATTACCTTATTACTGGGCTATTTAGTCTACTATGGATAATCCTACCCTGCTCCCACTCTCCCAAAATAGATCTCATCAAGTTATTTCCCGATGGGCTGAAGAGCACAATCAAAGCCCGTTAGCACTGCTCGTCCCTTCTCTCTCGTTGCCATAGTCTTTGCACACCTGGGCCCACTGATATTTTTGATTTCGTGTTCTAATCCTGATCCAGTTCCTGAGCCTATTCTGATTGAGTCAGGATGCGAGTATGTATTTTCCCTCCCTTTCGTACCTCTTCTCAAGTCCAATGGGCACTTAAAATTAAGCGACTATCCTACACTAGAAATTTGGTGACCCAGCGATGTCCCGGAGTTGCTGTATCTCTCCTATTTTTCCCACTAGTTTTCACAGCCAGTTCTCTTTCCCCATGTGTCATCATTTGGTGGTCATGATTTGCATTTCTTCCGTCTGTCTTGTATTAAATTATTCTGCTTTTATCGGGTTGCCATTGCCTAAATTTTGACCAGTTACTCAGTTCAATGAATTAGCCTTCCTTCAAGACTTTAGCTTGGACTTCAACTTCTCCTTGATAGTTGAGGTGCCTTCCATCTGAATTATTTTCATCAGGACCGGTGGTTGCAATACCCAGGAGCACCTGAGAGATGATTCTTTGCTCACCATGTGTATAAGTTTCCTGTACTCCTGTAACAAATTGCCACAAATTTGGTGGCTTAAAATAATAGAAATTTAGGTGCCAACAGGAATGCTGTCTCACCACAGGCCTACGGGAGAGTCTGTTCCTTCCCTTTTTCAGCTTCTGGTGGCTGCTGAGATTCCTTGGCTTGTGGCTCCATCACTCCAATATCTATCTCCCTGGTCACATTTTCTTTTCCTCTTCTTTCTGTGGTCAAGTCCCCTTCTGCCTCCATCTAATAAGCATACTTGTTACTGAATGTAGGGCCCAACTGAATAATCTGGAATAATCTCTCTACCTCAAAACCTTAATACAATCATGTCTGCAAAATCTTTGTTATAGAAGGTAACATTGACAGGTTCCAGACATTAGGTCCTGTTTTCTTTGGAGGCCCTTATTCAGTCTACAGCACTGTGTTTTACTCATCTGCTATTTCTCCTAGAAACCCAAGTCTTGACCATGCCTGAGTCATGGTAAAGCTTGTCATGCCCTTCAGCAGAATTGCTTTGTAACTCCCTCATCTACACGTAGGGAGTGGACCTCCGCACTGCTGCCCGCTCCCTGGAGTCTGTCTCATGCTGGGACAGGTCCTATCTTCCCTGCTCTGTTCGTTTTGCCTGTCTCACATCTTGAATTTTAAAAAATAGTCAAGTCCCTTTTCAAAAATATCATCCTGTGACACTCTCCCACAAAGACCTTGCAATTCATCCTCTTCCAGATCATCTCCCTGGTGCTTCACTTGGTTAGGACATACTGGGACGTGCCCTGAGACGTGGGCCGCTGTTTCCTTATCTAGAATGCCGTTTTTTCCTTCTTCCGTACGTGGTGAAGTCGTGTTCATTGTGCAAGGTCTCTGAAAACTTCTTGAACTACACCCCTCTCCTTTTCCGTGCAGAATTAATTACTTGTTTGATCTCTTCCTTGTTAGCACTCTGTTTATACTTGATTCTAACCCATTGTATTCTTTTTCTTGTGTCTAGGTCTCCTGCTTGCTAGACTGAGTTTCACGAGAACCAGGAATAGGATATTTCTCATTTTTTATTTTAATCTGATATACCCACAAAAAGGATATAATTAATATAATATAATGTAAATATAATGTAATATAATATAATATAATATAACATAATATAATATAATATAATGGCATTTATTTGACCAATTTCAAGTTTTCCATAATTCACAATATTTTAGGACATAGGAATATTTAATAATCTCTTAATTTCCTATAAATTCCCAAATAATTGTTTTTTTAGGTGACCATGTACAGTTCATTTTGACTTTTGTTTCTGGTACAAATTAATTAAAAATACTCTATTCTGCATTTAAATTTTATTCACAGTGAAAGGGTCATTACACTTGACCTTCTGGGGAACCAATATTATTTTAATATGAGATTTTACTTCTCATGAAAAACTGCCAGTGCAACGTCACTTGGTTGTCTTCTCATAGATCTAGACCTTTAAGCAAAAATCTGGAATTTTATTTGTCAGGATTGCTTCTTTTGATTCATTGGCTATCTGTCAAAACAGTACTGTTTTTTTCCTATTCCTGGCTGCTTTGTTTGGTTTGAGTAGATCTGAGTTTCAGCATTATTTTCCCCACCTTTTCACTGGAAGCTGTGGGTGGAATTGCCCACCACCTCCCTGATGTGAGATGCATTTAATGTTGGGTGAGTTATTGGCCCTGTTGCGTTGCTGGCGTCTGTTTCCTACGTCTAGGAGTTTTGTGTGTGTGTGTGGGGGGGTGCTGGTGTTTTATTACATTGCATGTCTTATATTGATGAGAAACTCAAAGGGCTCTGAGGATTTTCTTTTTTGGTATCTAATCTTCTGACAGCTCTCTGACGTGGGTAGTGTGAAGTGTTATCTACATTTTGCAGATTTTATAACAGAGGTATCACACAACTTGATGTAGGCCCCACAGCAAATCAAGGGCCAAGTGGAAGCCATCTCCTCAGTCTTTCAACCTCCATTTCAGTGTTTGAGATGTCAAATGACTTAATTTTAATTTTAATACCTATTGCCATTTTGGTTTTGCACCAAATATTATTGTCGCTGCTCATATGGTCGCCAGTGCTCCAATTTTAACATTTATCTATCTTATGCATCCTATAATCCCTTCTCACTTGTCACACACACACACACACACAAATATACTTTGTTATATAATAAATATATAAAATATACTTTGTGTATAATAAAAATATACTTTAAAATAATATACATACAAAAGTGATTTCTGTAAAGGGGGTTACTTGGTCAAGGGACTACATGTACATATGTGAGATTTCAGCCTTATCAGCTTATTTTATGTTTTGACTAACTTTTTTTGTCAGTTACACATATTTTATAGGCATTAGCTAGGGATCAAGAAAGAAATGCTATGAATTGAACAGCAGGTACTCATTAATAAGTGAACTATATTTTTTTAAATTTAATTCTTCCATGCAAATGACAATAACCCCAAAGTGAGCTTATACTGTAATTGTTATATACTTTTCCTCAAATGTTAAGGTTTTTTTCTCTCTCAGAAGATAGTTAACACATTTTTTTGGATTTAAAGTTTTACTGCAAATGTATGTATTTGATCGGATTTGCAGGAGTCTTTAAAGGGAATGCCTGAGGGACTTTGTGTCTGCATTGCTTCTTTCTCTGCAAGGCTTCTTTCTCTTGGAGACTGAATTCGGAATGCCCCACTCTTGTGCCAGGTGGCATTAATTATGCTACTGCTTCTAGAGCACCAGGCTGCCTGGCAGGAAAATTTCCCCAGTTTCTGGAGTCTCTGAGGCACAGTCTTAGTTTATTGTTGTGGAATGGCGGTGAGGCAGGCTCTGACAGCTGCCTTAGGAATCAGCCTTGAGACCTCCTCGTGATTGTCCTAAGGCCCTAGAGAGATTTAGAGCACCTGGTGGGGGGGATGCTAGGCGCCACCCCTCCGCTTTGTCAGCTTCCCCTCCCTGGGCTTCTGAGCACCACCCAGCTGCAGGGTTTTTGCCTTGAAACCATTTGGAGCTGCTGGAATAGAGGCCACCCAGAGCTTCTGGGAGCAGCTGCGGCTGTATGTCTCCTATTGGCCGTTCTCACTTATCTGCACTGAACACGGGTGGCCGTGATCCCTTAGGATAATGCAATTTCTCACTGTCTGGGGGTGGAAGCTATTGTCCTCCTTCCCAGCTTCTTGTTTGAAGTAGTTTTGTTAGGCTTCCGGCCCTGCTGACTCACAGACACACACATAAAAACTCCCTCCCTCCCCCATCTCTTCCCTCCCTTATCCCCATTTGATGGCTTTAGAAATGACTAAGAAGATAACAAATCTCCCTGCTAGGGGGTAACAGCTTAAACAGTAAGTGGAACTGTTCACACAGGTCCACAAAGTCTGAAAAACTTCATCCAGCCTTCCTCTTTCACTGCTAACTCCATCTCCTTTTCTGTTCCTGTCTCCCCTCCTCAAACATTCGGGCTGAGCCATAAGCCTAAATGTGGCTTGCATATGATTACAGAGGCATAATTCACATTGGGGAACTTTGAAGATGAGCAAGTTGAAAGATGCCATTTTTGTGTCCCCGACAGAAATTTCTTACTTTGAACGAACATTTTATGAAGATGCTTCTTCACCTTTTTCACTTGCACTGCTGAACTGTAATTAAAATGAATGAAGAACTTGATTCCCGGTGTGTGCACCTGGGCTCTTTGTAGAGTCTCTCTTAGCAGTTGATGGATTTCTGAAGCAGAAAATCAAGCTTATTCACAATAGAAGCTTATAGTTTTAGAAACCACATGGATAGGAGTACTGTAATTTTGCAAGATTTGGCAGGCCACCAATAAACCCAGTAGCCACAGTGACCAAAACTAAAAATGTGGAAAGTCAGCTTTCCTTCTTAATTACTTTTAGACCATGTTAGCACATTCTCAGGGTCGGAACAGCATTTTCAGTACTTAATTGTAGGGATATCTTTTCTCACAATTAAATAATGTTCTTATGTTTTTTTTTTTAAACATAAAATGGGGCTTATTATTAAATGAGGAAAAATCAAAAGAGTGTGTAGACAGCATTTTTTACCAGGTAGTATTATAAACTCTTTGATTAGAAACATGTACTAATTGTGTACAATTAGTCCACATATATTAAATATATTAATTCCAAAGATATTAAAATCCCATTTTGGGAGCATCTAACTAAATAAGTTATCCAACTAAATAAGTCACTTAACTGATACCACGTCTACCTTCTCAATGGTTTTTTACACTAATACCAAGATGCAAAAATAGTCTCTGTTTTATTGTCTATCTTATCGTCATCATTTCATGAAAATACTGCCAGTAGGGCTAGAAAACAAAATTTTCTCATATTTTATAACACAGTTCCCTGGGCCCTAGGCCTAATTATTCTTAATAATTTCAGAAGGGACTCTGTACTTGGGCTCACCATCAGTTTCTGGTCTGTCTTAAAACAAGCCACAGACTGATACAGATATTCTGCCAGTTTCTAGGCAATGAAAGATTCTGGAAAGTAGGTCATTTTATGTTGGTGGTAGGTCTGATATACATTTTAGATGTTGTATGTATGTGTGTATATATGTCTTGTGTTATTTGTGTTTGACATAAATCTATGTAGCTCCTAGTACAAAAGTCAGAAATCTTCAATTTCCCTAAGGCTTATCTCTAGTTCTTGTTCCTTGAATGCAGATTATAATAAAGGCAGGCTCTGGCTGGAAATGCTGGACATCTCTGCTAGAGTTACAGCATTTGTTCCAGGCCTCAGGGGATAAAGACAGACGCTTGTTTGCCAGCTTGCTCTGAAGCCTCTGAGCCTTTGCAGATTGAAGTAACTGCCTTTATGTGCAGAATCTTGTCTGCGGCCTCCCACAGTTTGGGGAGAGAGAAGGGAGCAGTGGGAGGAGGGGGATAAATTATTCAGCCTCTGCTAAATGTCAGGCACTGTGCTGGGTGCTGTACATACATTCCACTGAATGTATACCACATCCTTGACAAGGAAGTATTTTATAAATGATGAAATGCAGAACTTCAGAGCTCAGACACTTGGGCCAGACTGCCCACATTTGAATCATCACTTTGCTCCTCTTCAAAGTACTAGGTCCCACAGTGCCTCAGTTTCCCCATTTGTGAAGTGAGCATAGTAACAGAACCAATTTCTGTTGTTTGTTGTTGGGATAATTAATAAGGAATTACAAAGTGCTTAGAAGAGCACCTGCCATATGCTCCTAGGTCGATGCATGTGAAATAAAAGGAAGAGAAGCCGGGTGCGGATCTGACCCTGCATCTGTCTTGTCGGCTTGCAAAAGGTGATCTTTTCACTTCACCACTCACTGTGCTCCCTTTTTTTTCTTCCTAGTTACTTTTGAGTCACCGGATCTTGAGTCAGCCAGTTTTCTTCATTTCCCCTCATTTTACCTGATCAGGGTGGGTCCGTGGTCCCCATATAATTCTTGTTTTCCCTTTTCCTTGTCTTGGTAGGGCCATTCTAGGGCCTGTTTCTCGGAGCTTAAACAATTAAGACTGTGCATGTAGGCAGGTGACTAGGACTCTCCCAATGACTTGGGGGTTGACCATTTTAGTTCCATGCTCAATTTTAAAGGATGGACTAAATGACCCTTTATTGTTTCTTTTTTTTTTTTTTTAAAAACCTTATTTTTCAATGTAAGTTAACATGCAATATTACTTTAATTTCAGGTGTACAACATAGCGATTAGATATTTAGGTACCTTATGAGGTATCTAAGCCAACTTCCTTCTTTACACTCTCTCAAGAAATGCTGCTAAATATGGAGAATGTATTTACCCAGTCCTTAGGTGTGACAATGAGGAACATAACGTCTGGTCTCCAGCGAGGAAAACACGGAAAGGGGTTGATTACTCTCACCTCAGTCCATGATGAGTCTGGTACCCATCACTTTGTTGCTTCTTACTGTCATTTTGCATTGGTTCTTTTCTTGTTCTCAGAAATGGAAGCATCTTTGCCCTGGCCAGATGGTCAGTTGATTGTGGAGCGTCATCCCGTACACCAGGAAGGTTGCGGGTTCCATTCCTAGTCACTGCACATAGGTGGTTGCGGGTTTGATCCCTGGTGTGGGCGCATATGGGAGGCAGCTGATCCATGTTGCTCTCTCTCTGTTTCCATCCCTCCCCTCCTCTCTCTCCTATCCTTGGCTGAGGATTTAAAAAAGAAAAAGCATCTTTCAAGCAGGTTCTACTTCATTCACCTCTCATTTTACTCATTGTATTCATTCCAGACAATTGACCCTCTGCTGAGCACATAGGTAACAAACAGCTCATGGGTGTTTGGGTTGAGGAAGGGGAGAATCACATTAAATGGCTTTATTCTGTCTCTAAACATAAAGTGACACAGGGCAGCTGTTTTTCTCTTACCATGGTGGCAGTATCAAGAGTTTATGTTCAGGGTTTGGGGATTTTTCACATATCCTTTGCTTTGTCTAGCAATTTCTTCTGGGATTTTCAATTCTAAGCTTATGTCCCTCTATCTTAGGTCTCCAAATGTTGTGGTGTTGGCTTGAACCTGTGTATCTTCTGCCAACTTCCTTCTTTACACTCTCTTAAGAAATGCTGCTAAATACGGAGAATGTATTTACCCAGTCCTTAGGTGTGACAATGAGGAACATAACGTCTGGTCTCCAGTGAGGAAAACACAGAAAGGGGTTGATTACTCTCGCCTCAGTCCCGCCTAACTCACCCACACACATCCAGTTTACTTTGGACAGGAGTTTTCAATAATGTTAAAATTTATGTAAACTGCAATGGGGTTTTTCACTAAGGATGCAGAGTCTTTAAGGCAAGACAACACTATTAATAGAATGTGGATGTGTGTGGTTTATTTTTGTTTTCAAAATGGAAATGTTTCTTTGGGGTTTTGGCATGCTCTTTGATATGTTGAAAGATGAGAAAACATCATTTGGGAAACTCAGCACTTATACCATATTAGGAAATTTACAGTGCCTCAGATTTCACATTTAATGTTTTAATTGCTTGGTTTAGTAATAGAAAAACTTCAAGCTTCTCTTTTTCATTTAAAGTTACCATCACTTTTTTGCCCTCCTCTCCAGTGGTAGGCTGTTGCCAGTTTCTACTTCCTGCCTCAACCCCAGCATGGACTGAGTATTTGCTCTGAAAAAGGAGTTCATCACATGTCCTTTTGAATCAATATGTTGACTTCTTACATACTGTTTTTCGTGTGTGTGTGTGTAATATGCCACACATGCAGTTGTTTCTTGTGGTGCTTGAAAATATATTAACTGCAACAGAAGTTGAGTTGTATATTTTTTACTTTTTAAGGATTTATATTTATTTATTTTTAGAGGGAGGGGAAGGAAAGGAAAAAGAGAAGAAGAGAAACATCCATGTGTGGTTGCCTCTTGAATGCCCCCTACTGGGGATCTGGCCTGTAACCCAGGCATGTGCCCTGACTGGGAATCGAATCAGTGACCCTTTGGTTTGCAGACCAGTGCTCAATCCACTGAGCCACACCAGCCAGGGATGAGTTGTATTTTTGAAACTTTCAAGTTGGTTTTGAATAAATGGTGCATTCTGAACATTATGTAATATACTGAAGAAATCAAAGAAAGAGCTACCATCTTGGTCTGAGGGCAGATAAGAGACACACCTAGACGTTATAAAAGAGATAGAGGGAAGGAGGGAGGGGAAGAGAGATGGGGAGAGAGAGAGAGAGAGAGAGGTAGAGAGAGGTAGATAGGGAAGGAGAGTAAGGAAGAGAGGAAAGAGGAGACTTAGTTTGTATTGATATACTCCCTGGAATTTAGGACTTCTGGAAAAATTAAGACCCAAATAAAGTTGACATTTACTCTTCTTATAAAAACCTTCTTAGAAGAAAACAATAATGAAAAGACTTCTAAAAGTCATTTCTTGGGGACAATAAAATTGGAAGGAGCAATCCTATATATCATCTTTATAGTCACACAGAGTCACAGGGTTTAGAAAGGAAACTTGCTTTCATCTAGGAATTAAGGCTTTATCTCTAGGCAGCTGAGAGTGGGGATTAGTTTCATTTTCCATGGACAGCTCTCTCTAAATATTATTTACAATTAAAATGTTTATGTTGCCTTTCAATATCAAAATATTTTTGAATTATATAGTAATCCATCTTCATTGTACAAAATACGGAAAGACCTCCAAAAGAAAATAAAAATAACCTATAATTATATAAGATGAAGAAAATTTTAATATATTTTCATTTAGTATTTATTTCTATGTGCTAATATCTGTATGCATTTTATATAAGTACAATCACACTGTGTTTAGTTTTGAATTCTTCCTGTAACAATAACATAAAAATGATATTTAATGGTTGCATTGTAATTCTTGATGTGACTTTATCACAATTTCTTTGTAATTCTCTGTGGATATTTTGCTGTACTGATTGTGATCTTGGTGGGGGTGGTTTATTATGTTAGGTTAAGCAGTGCTATAAAGAGCATCTTTGGGTATGAGTAGTTTTTCCATTATCCTGATTCTTTTTATCAAATTAGTGTTTTATGGAGACTACTATGCCTTTTTAAGGACCCCTGCACATATTGGTAAATAGCTTCCCAAGAAGGTTGTACGGTCCCAACACTGACATTGCAGAATGCCCATCTAGATGCCCATAAGCCAATTCTGACCTCCCACTTTAAGATTTCCCTTATCTGCCAGGAAAAAAATATCTTATTTGTTAGTTTAATTCATATTTCTTTGTAAATTATTTGTGTTATAATTTTATTCTGATGTTTTATTGGCAATTTGCTTATTGGGTTTTGTAAATTCTCTATAAGCACTTTTCTATTTTTGTACTAGGATTTTAATGATTGCTTCATTGATCTCTGACTTCTTATATGTTCATGATATTAACCTTGTTTATGGTTTGACTTACTTCCTTTTTTACACAAACACTTAAATTTTAATTTGATGGTAAATGCTTTGGAACATCACTTTTCTTTCTTTTCCTTTAGTTTTGATCTTTTCTTTCTTTTCTCTCTTGCTCTACTGAAATTCCCTTAAGATTTTTCCTTCCTTTTCTGTGTAATCTACCTTTGCATTTCACTGGCCCACTTTTCCACACTCATGTCCTGCTTCATGCTATTTCTTTCTGTTGTCACACACCTCGCAAATTGCAGCTCCATCTCTGCGCACTTATTCCCACCACTTGGCATCCTATCCCAGGCCTTTCTCTGTCTTATCTTCTAAGACAGAGCTGTTAGTTATAGTCAATGAATGTTTGACAAAGGAATCAAAAACATACAGTGGGGTAAAGATAGTCTCTTTAATAAGTAGCATTGTGAAAACTGGACAGATATGTGCAAAAAAATTAAGCTAGACCACTTTCTTACATTGTACACAGAATAAACTCAAAATGGATTAAAGGCTTAAGTGTTAGATTCGAAACCATAAAAATCCGGAAGAAAACTTAGGCAGTAAAATCTCAGACATTTCTGGTGGCAATATTTTTTCTGGAAACAAAAGAAAAAATAAACAAATGGGACTATGTAAAACTAAACAGTTTTTGCAAAGCAAAGGAAACCATCAACAAAATGAAAATTGCAACCCACTGAATGCAAGAACATTATCTGTCAATGATATATCTGATAAGGGTTTACTATCCAAAGTTTATCAAGAACTTATAAACCTTAACACCAAAAAACCAAACAGTCCAATTACAAAATGGGCAAAGGACCTGAATAGACACATTTCCAAAGACAACATGCAGATGAGCATTCAACATATGAAAAGATGCTTAGTGTCACTAATCGTCAGAGAAATGCAAATTAAAACCACAATGAGATAATCACCTCACACTTGTCAGAATGGCTATCAGTAAGTCAACAAACAGGTGTGGGCCAGGATGTAGAGAAAAAGGAATCCTCTTGCATTGTTGTGTGGTGAGAATGCCCATGGTTGCAGCCACTGTGGAAAGCAGTACAAGTTGTGTCAAAAAATTAAAAATGGAACTGCCTTATGACCCAGCGATTCTACTTCTGGGACTATATTTGAAGAAAGCCACAATATTAATTTGAGAGAATATGTGCAGCCCTGTGTTCCTTGTAGCATTATTTACAATAATCAAGGTTTAGAAGCAGCCCAAGTGTCCATCTGTACATAAGTGGGTAAAACAACTGTGGTACATTTACACAATGAAATACTACTTGGCTGTAAAAAAAGAAGAAACTCTTACCCTTGACAACAGCATGAATGGACCTGGAGAGCATTATGCTAAGTGAAGTAAGCCAGGCAGAGAAAGAGAAATACTATATGATTTCTTTCATGTGGAATTTAATGAATAAAATAAACTAATAAACAAAATAGAAATAGACTCCTAACAGAGAACAGACTGACAGATGTCATAGGAGAGTGGGGTTGGCAGGCTGAGGGAAGAAGGTGAAGGGATTAAGCAGCAGCAACAACCACAACAACAACTCATAGACACAAGCAACGGTATAGTGACCACCAGAGGGAGAGGTAGAAGAGGGTAATGGCAGGATAAATGGTGATGGGAAGAGACTTGATTTGTGGTGGTGACCACACAATATAATACGCAGACGATGCAGAATTGTACACCTGAAAGCTATATAATTTTATTAACCAATGTCTCCTCCAAAAAATTCAATGAAAAAGAAAAGGAAAAAAAAGAGCATTTAGGTCGTGTCTTTCAGAAAAATCTCCCCAAATACGTCAGCCTGCGGTGATCTGTCCTTACTCTGTCTACAGTGCTCTATTTGTGCTTCTCATACACTAACTTAAACCTTTAGTTATCCCGCCATCACTGTATGCTCATCACCCTATGCTGACTGCCAGGCCTTGCAAGCACAGATGCTGTTGCTGCATTCTCTGCAGACAACCTTCCCACCTTGCACACCCAAACACACTCCTGGAACAGTTTCCCATGCATGGGACACCTGAGTGCTCAGCAAAATGTGGTTGATTGATCACTGGTAGTTCTTTTTCCATCTGGTTTCTATTTCTCTTTCTTACTGGTTTTCTTCTTCAGGATAAAGAATCACTTGGTATATTTATTTGGGAAACCATGTCCCCTACTTGCACCCCTCTCTCTGAAACATTATCTGATGCCCTAATCATAATGTGTCACATTCAAATACCACAGAATCTTGATGTTCAGAAACTGGCTAGCTAGCTAATTTTCTCATCTCTCATTGTATATTTTTGTTTTCTAGGCAGGCTAGTCCATGTTATTTTCTAATTCTTAGTACACTTTTTACCTCTCACCTTCTTGGCCAACTCCCCATGTTTTCAACCCAGACTTGGCTCTTCTGACGTGTGAGGTCCTCCCCACATTTTAGAAAGGACTTGGCTTGTATGTGTGAAAGATTTAGAGATAAACTACCAAACAGTGAAATATGGGCCCCTGATGCACTATGAGATCAGGAGGAAGGAGGTGGCTGTGAGTTACTTCATTCAAGAAATGCATTATAGGTACAGGTGATTATGGATACTGAAGTATTGGTAAGATTCCTATGGGGGCATGGGAAAAGACAAGGTATTTAACATTTGGAATAATGTTAAACAAAGGTCCAAGAACTGTTTAATGGTAGTATTTGGTGGAAATGAACGTGGTATATAAGTGGGAAATTGAGGATCATAAGAATGTCTAGGCCTGAAATGGGCAAGAGGAGAACATACTTATCTCTCAGAAAGAAGTGGACACTCTCCCTCCCAGGAGCACACCCACCCCTTTCTCCATCCCTCTCTTCTTCTCCCAGGTGCACTACCTATACCTTCCTCTCTCCTAAGCTCCAGGGCCCTTCTTTTGTCTCTGCAGCTTGTTTCCTGAGCCCATTCTTCTACTGCTCAGTTCTCCTACCTCTGTGACTGTATAAATAAACTTTCATGGTTTGAAGGAAAAAAAGAAGCCAGTCTTGTGGAAGCGTACCACAAATGCCCATAGCCCCTCAGTGTTCATCTCCAGCTTCCTGCCTGCTGCCATCCCTGCGCTGATTACGCTCCTCAGAGCACGTCTCCTTCTTCTTTTTCATATTTAGCTCCCCCTGGGAATGATATTCCATACTATTCTATTCTATTCAGACCTACTAAAAGGTTCACAAAGAATTTCACAAACACTATCTCATTTGATGCTTAGAATAGTCGTGGGCAGGCCTCGCTACATCAATTGAAAAGCAGGAATCAGAGGTTCACTGAAGCCACAAAGCAAGCAAGCAGCAGAAGTGGACGGGAAGGCTCGAGCCCAGATGTGGTCAGTCTCTTGGTGATCAATCACGCCATGCCTGCCATAGAGGCCGCGTCTGTTCATTCATGTGTTCCTTCACTCATTCAGTAGTTTTTGGTAAATCTTGCCTGACCACCTCCTATGTGCTGGGCCCCAAGATAATGCAAAGTTGAACAAGGCACACTTCTTACCCCTGCTTCAAGTCAGATGGGGTCACAGACATGAAGCTGGCAGTTAAAGTCCTGGGTGAGGACTCAGTGTTGGGGAAGCCTGGGTGCTGTGGTTGTACCGAGAAGGACTTGAAGGCTGAAATTGTTGCAAGGACTAACGCTTCCTAGAGTAAGTGATATCTGAATTGGTTCCCATTGCCTCCCACTCACCCTGAATCAGTAATATTAAGGGCCGAAGATGAAAGAGGATAATGGTAAATTTGGAAAATTAAGAATAGTTGAATTTGCCAGGAATATGGAGTGCAAATTGGAGAATGGCAGAAGGTGAAACTAAAGAGGTAGGCAGATGCCACACCATGTGTGTTTGGGAAACCATGATGAGAGGTTTGCAGTTCTCAGTCCAAGGAGGAGCCGTCTGAAGGGTTGAGAGCCTGTGCGGCGTGACCAGGTGTGTGTGGGGGAAGGTTTCTCTGGCGCCGGAGGAAGGACGATCTGGTCAAGTGGAGCCATCGGCAGAGGTGGCACATAGTGATTCTCTTGATCAATCTCGGGAGTAATCTGAAGGACTCAAAAGGGCTTTTCTAGAGCAGAGCTAAACAAGATGGAAAGTGCAGAGTGGAGTTTGCTGTCTCACATGGTTTGGGTCTCAAGTTAGAAAAATAGCTTAAAAAGCCATAATGTCATCATAGACCTCACATTCAGACTACCTTTTTCTAGCTAGATAACCAAGGTCAACTTTGATGATATTGAAATTGTGTACTTTTTTCTTTGTCTCCAAGTCCTGGGTCTAAAAGAGCAAGCTGTTCTTTTTTTTAAAATATATATTTTTAAGAGTTTAGAATAATGTTGTTAAAGTATTTATTGACAGCAGATATAATTTTTTAAAAATCTGTAAGACACAAAATGTAGCTCAAGAGCTTCTCATTATGAGCTGGTTCACCAATAAGACCATGTTGCAAAGTAAAGCAAAGAAGCTCCATGAAAACGGAAGTGCGGGGGTCAGGGTAGCCGGATCTTGTGACTAGTAGAGCTGCTTTTCTCTGTGCAAAGAAAGCACTTTTCTCTTGTAGCCCTTACTACATTTTTTTGCATAAGCAACTCCCTTTAGAGACTACTTCTTTAATTTTTCCCTCCCTTTTCCCCCAAAAGAGGGGTGGTAGATTATTTCAAAGAGCAGTGGAGGGCGGGGGAGGAGACAGTGAGGACCTAGGTCCTTACAGTCACCGGATAACTCTGAACTTTCTGTGTCCCCCTCAGGGGGCCTCAGTGCTTCTATTACCTTGGTAGAAAGAGTATGTGACTCCCCTGCCTGCCTTGAAGTCTCGTTGCCATGGAAACCTCCATTCCACATACCTGATTCACACATCATGCTTCGCTAAGTCCAGACAGAGGTCACAGACTGGCATTTGCCCTTTGTTTCCCCTTCTTGTGTTTGCCAGGCACTTAAAAATGAATACAGATAGATGAGAGGGAGGGCAGTGTCATGTGTAAGAAAGCTGTGTGTCAGGGGTAGAGGCTTGGGGATTTCAGAAGATAATACCTGTCGAGGGAAGAACCGAGCAAACGGAAAAGTGTGTGAATTTAAGCCTCTCCTGGAAGCAAAGGCTTTGCTCTTATGATGTGTCAGAAGGTAATTGTCTGGATTTCCGGATGAGATAGGAGACGAGTGAATGGATGCAGAAAGCTGTTGTTCCTTAGTGAGTTTTCTGTCCCATTTTCACTGAATTGTCCAATCATCTGAGCTCTACCTGAGAACCGTAACCTGGTTTTAGGCAAAAAGTCAATTAAAGCTGTGTAATAAGAATCCAGTCCTCTGATGACACTGAAACCTTGGCTTGCCTTTTATATGAAGTATAATATTTTAGAAAGCACAGATTATTTTGTGAAAATTATTACTCATGAAGAGTTGGTACACTGTCTGGAGTGCATTTCTGTTTTTCCTCTGATATTTTCTTTTCCCCTAGTATAGCTCCTTGAATATGTCACTTGGAGAAGAGCACTGCCAGAGAGTAGACTATTATTAACCTTCTTCTCTACCCAGGATTTCTCCTTCATAGGTCATCATTTTCTCTTCATTCCTGTTTATGAGGCAGAGTTGTAGAAATTAAAAAAAATCCCTTTTAAACTGTAATGGTAATTGGTGCTCCTGAAATGGTACGTTTCAAGCCTTGCATGGGTGTCGTGAGGTACCACACAGGTCTTGGAGGTGGGATTAGCTACCCAGTGCCTGCCTTGCCTCACCCCACTTATTCTTCCGTGTCCTCTACTTTGTTAACAGTCCCCTTGTTTAGATGGCTTCATTTGCAAAGTGTGCCCTCACTGCCAGCAGCCAGGGGCTCTAGTTTGGAGTCGGTCCGACCTGAGGGAAAAATTCCATCACGTCCCTGGTGTTCTTGGACAAATGATTTTCTCAACCTCAGTTTCTTTATTGGTGAAATGATCTTTACAATGTAAGGTTGCTGTCAAAAATGCTGTAATTTTTAAAGCGCTTTGCACAGTGCTTGCTATATAATAGCTATTGTTCTTATTACCTTGCTAGATCTTTTATAAAAAATATTTACAGTATCTGAAAGAATACTCTTGGCATCAGCATTGCTAATTTTTGTTGTTACTGACTTTGGCATAGGTGAGGGTACATGCAGGCTAAGAGTATGACTGGTGGATTAGGTAATTCCTACCAAAAGTAGTGTAGGCACATGCCTTCTCCCTCTCTTTCTGTCGTTTGTACGTGTGCAGTCTGTTTTTTGAATCCCACTGCAGGTTCAAGCAGCAAAAGGCAAAGGTTGTCACGTGGTGGAAGACAGAATGCCATCATAGAGCCTGTCTGGTGTAGAGAGGTGACGTTCCAACAATATTTCAAGGTAGTCACGTGGGGATGCATGTGAATTCCTGTTCGATGATGGGAGGACCGTTGTAACCTTCCTGACACCACTGGCTTCTCACCTCCTCACCCTTCCTCTTGTCACATTTTTTTTTGTTGTGTTGAAATATGCATAACATAAAATATATCATTTTAACCATTTTTTAGTCGCTTTGTTGTACAACCATCACCACCATTCATTTTCAGAACTTTTTCATCTTCCCAGCATGAAACTGTCTACCTACGAGATGGTGACTCCCAGCCCTGACTCCCACCACCCTGACTCCCACCACCCAGACTACCGTTCTTTCAGTCGCTGTGAATCTGACTGCTAGAGATACTTCATAGTACTAGGATTGTGCAAATTTGCCCTTTTGTGACAGGCTTATTTCATTTAGTGTAATGTCTTCAGGGGTCATTCATGTTGTAGAATTTCCTTCCTTTCTAAGACTGAATAATATTCCATGGTATGTATAGAGTACATTTTCTTTATCTGCTTTTCTGCCAATGGACATTTGGATTGTTTCTACCTTTAGCTATTTTGAATGATGCTGCTATAAACATTGGTGTACAAATATCTGTTTGAGCACATTTTCTCTCTTACTGTGGTAAAGATGAGAAGGTCTCAGACTGACTCAGAGTCCTCATTGTGGATTCTTCACTAGCAGTGAAATAGACCCTGTTGTATGCATTCCTCCCCCTTTATAATGTGCTATAAAAGCAAAACAGAAAATTTACCACTTGAACCATATTTAAGTTAACAATTCAGTACTGCTAAGTATATTCACATTATTGTGCCACCACTGCCTGCACAGTGTCATCGGCAGCCCTGTAGCTGTGTGCCCACTGAGCAGAAACTCCCCGTCCCCCTGCCCCAGCCCCTAGCAACCACCATCCCACTTTCTGTCTCTGTGGGTTTGATTACTCTAGGGACCTCACATCAGTGGGATCGTGCAGGGTTCGTCCCTTTGTGACTGTCTTATTTCACTGGGCGTGACGCCCTCCAGATTCCTGTATTTTGTAGCATGTGGCAGGTTTTCCTTTGTCAAGGCTGAGCAACTTCCCCTTGTCCGTGCCCCATTTTGTCCATCTAGTCGTCTGCCGGTGGACGTGTGGGCTGCTTCCGCTTCTTGGCTGTTGTGAATGATGCTGTGGTGAATACGAGTGTGCAGATATCGCTCTGAGAACTGGAATTACTAGATCATGTGGTATTTCACGTTTAATTTTTTGAGAAACCCCCATACTGTTTGCCATAGCTGCTGAGTCATTTTACCTTCCCTCCAACAGTGCACAAGGGTTCCAATTTCTCCACAACCTCACCAACACTTGTTATTTTCCTATTTTAATGTTTGTTATGGTGGCTATCTTGATGTCTGTGAGGTCATAAATCATATAGATTTTGATTTGCAATGAAGTTTCTTAAAATAATTTTAAAGAACATATTACAAGCAAACAGATGGACTGAGACAATAGTTATGTTTAGAATGGAGAGAAGCTTGGAAAACTGTGGGATTCCCAGACCAGTTGTTTTATCCCCTCTGACAGTCCCTTGTGTGCTTGGGAGTGTGTGCGCCTGCTCTGCTGCTGTGCCGTCTCCTCCCTGGGAGTGAAGGGCGACTCTGGCCTCCGCGGTGTGGCCTGGCCGACAGTCTGTCGCCCTCTCATCCTTTTGGAGTCCTGGGTGATTAGTAAGCATTTTCTCACAGCAAATGACTCAGAGTGAAATGTAGTTCCAGATACAAAGTTATTTCAAAAAAACAATGATGCCTTACTTTTTTTTTTTTTAAGCCATTTCTATTGACTGTTTCTGTGTGGATTTAAAAATATTAAGGCTGATCTTAAGGTGTTAAGATCAGCCTTATTGGTTCGTTCATGAGCATTAGTGAAATACCCAGAACAGTTCTGTCCAGTAGAAATATAATGCAAGCCATACATTTGATGTTACTTATTTTCTAGTATCCATGCTAAAAAACAGGAAGAAAAACAGGTGAAATTAATTTTAACAATATATTTCAATGAACCTGATGTACCCAAAATATTGTCATGTCAGTGTGTAATGAATATAAAAAACAGAGAAAGCCTACTTTATTTTTCATTTTAAGTCTTTGTAATCTGGTGCTCATTTTAAATTTATAGCACTTCTCGATTTGGATTGGCCACATTTCAAGTGCTCAAGAGCCACGTGTTTCTAGTGGCCGGCTCATTAGACAGTGCAGACCTAGCATGCTTAGCCAAGGACACATGGAGTCCAGAGAGGGTCAGCCCTCAGCTCTGCCTAGTGGGCAAGATATGTCAGGAAAACACTAATGATGGTGTTGAGGGCTTGTGGAAGAGATGTGCACAGTGCTACAGACGCCCAGAAGAGGGGCTCCCTGCCGTCGACTTGGGTTGTTCTGCCACCGCTAGACCTCATTCCTTTGAACTAGTCCCCTGTGGGGAGGGCTCTGAGCTGGTGTTTGGCACGGGCCCCAGTTCATCAGATATTAACTTTCTGCCTCCTGTGTTAAGAGAGCTGCTGGCAAGTTTATATTTAATTAGAAGCTCTGCGCTGTCCCTGTGTCTATTCCGGCACCACAGCCTCACTGCTCTCCTGCTCATTCCCACTGGCGGGATCCCTCACCTCTCCTCCGGGCAGTGGGGGCCAGGTTCACCACCTCAGCCCTTTGAGCTGCAGTGCCTAGGGGAAGGTTAGATGTGTGGTGCTGAGAGAAGGGAAGGAAGAAAACACTTTGATTTTTTTCTTTGTCTGAACACCCTTCCCCTCACCTCTGGGAAGCAACCCCAAGAGCTCTAGTTGTTAACAGAAAGGTCGCTGTCCTTGGACAGGCTTCCCTGAATCCTCCCTGTCACTACACTGACCACCCTCCATGCTGACCACCCTCCATGCCCAGGTTCCCAGGGAGCCACAGCGGCGCCTCTGCAGATGCTGTGGATGGGGGTTGCAGTGAGGCAAGCCTGTGCATCTCCCCGGCTCCCCACGTGGGGAAGGGTGGCCAAGACGTGTTTACAGAGAGCCAGCCAGGAAGCACAAGGGAAGAGGAGGAGCTGTTTCCACTTATCCTCCCACCTCCTTTTGGCTTTCTCTTCTGGCATTGCCCAAGGCCAAAAAAAAGATGGGAATTTGGCAAAGTGAAAGTATATCATTGTATTTCCCTCGCCCTCCATCTCATCTCCCTCCTAAGGAAGCCAGGCTGGACTTTTTTCCACCCAGTTTACTTAATACTCAGAGACTCAAAATTCCTTTCCTACTGCTGATGTGGAAGAGGCTTGGAAATATGTTCCTTTGCAGGAGATGAATGATATGGCAGAAAGACAAGGTCAGATGAGGCCAAGGGACGGGAGCCAAAGTCTTACCGAACTCTTGAGGCAGCACTGTGACTGCCGGACAGGCTCCTCTGAGTGCTGAGGAAGAAGAGGAGGCCTTGGGGCCCCACACGGCCTAGGTGCTTCTGTGATACGTGCAGTCGAAGAAGATGGGGGACCAAGGTGGGCAGGATGAGTCTGCCTTCCAAAGACTGTGCTAGTGTGTGTTGACATGGTAAACACTGGAATAATGAATATCGCCGGCCTCCTCTACGGCTCTACCTCTGATACCACCCAATCTCTTTTAATCATATCTTCAACTTCACACTGTTAACATAATTTCTTTGGGACTTGCTTATACCTTCCACTTTTAGGAATCAGATCCGCAGTGTAAAGATTACAAGAATCTCAATAATTACCTAAACTAACAAAGAGGCCAAAGTAGAATATTTCTTCTCCCAGGAAAATAAAATAAATGAAAGCAGAACATCTTCTCTTCTCATCATTACTCCAAACTCACAAATCTTCTAAAATCAAAGTTAGCTTTGTCATGTACTTGAGCAGATAGCATGTTTATTAACAAGAACCGTTACATTAAGAAGTTAACTCCAGGCGATGAAAAAATTAAGGCAGTGGAGAAGGTCACATGGTTTGAATATCACACATGCATACTTATTTTGTATTGGAGTAATGGAAGGGAATCAGGGTCACTGCTGTGACCTGTGGTCATATATATTTTGGTACCACAAATATTTTGCCTTTTGCTTAGCTTTAGGAGATGGGGTGAGTGGTAGTTCAAGTCCCTTCAGTGGTAGTTCTGTCCCTGGTCAGGGGGCCAGATTGGCAGCTAGCTGGAGTTATAGTGGGCTGTGTGGTCAGGTACCACCACCAGTGACAAGCCAGCGCAGCAAGATTGTGGGATATGGGTTTGAATCCTGGCCTCACCACTAATTAGCCCTGTGTGAGTTATTCAACCTCTCTTAACATCATTAATTTTCTGTAAAGTTGGAATTATAAATTTATTTTTAAAGTGATTCATTTTTAAAGTGTTTAGTCCATTGTGCCGGACAAATATTAAGTTATGAGAACATATCAGTTGCTATTATTAATACTTAAACTGAATGCAGAGTTTAAATGGCAATATACAGCTGCTCTTGTTTACGTCTACCAGTAGCAAAGCAGTACATTGTTTGGTTAACACTTGCTTGGCCTCTTTCGAAAATTCTTTAATGATGTACTTTTTTCTTCACATCCTTGCAGGTGTGTGGTGTGTTGTATGGGAAAGGCCAGTAATTACCGCTTGCAGATGGGGTTGACCAAATAGTCTTTCCCATGGCAACTGAAAAATAAAAAAATAAAATAAAAAAAATTGGGGCTTACATAATTGCTGTCACTGGACTAGGAGGAATGTGGAGATCATGAATTTTTTTGTGGCTTTTGGTTTTCTTTTGGTCTAAGGTGCTGGGTGAAGATACAGAGGTCCTACTGAGTAACTGAACAGGATGCCGTTGCTTGCTTTGAAGTGAGTGAACTGGTCTGAAGTACAAGTGGGAGGGGAAGTTGAGGTTTAATGAAGGAGGGTCATTATTAATGTTTCCATGGTTGCAGCAGTTTAAAAGTTGGGAGTTTAAGTAAGGTTGTTGGTTGTGGGGAAAATAGGCCACAGACATTCAGACATGGTTCAAGTTCAGTCTCTTAGTCTTCATTTTAATCTGAAAATAGGGAGTCAAGGTTTTTAAATAACATAGCAGAAGGATTGCTTCATAATTTTAACAGTGAATGCTAATTACCACTTGTCCACAATGGTACAAGATCCAGAAAGCTACACCATTCTTCTCAAATCCCAATTACCCAAAGATTGTTTTCTTTGCGAGGAGAAAGAATATTATTGCTTTGGATTACTAATTCTGCTTTCAAAAGGATTTATGTTAATTTTCCCATAGCCTGTGTGGAACTCAAAACACTAACTTTCAATAAACAGGTGGTGTCTTTCCTCAACATCCATAAAATGATCTTGAGTCCATTCTTTTTATCTTGCTTGTATCAAGATTAACATAGAAGGCATTATTTGTTTGACTGGAAGATAGGATTGACTTTGCCATTGTGGATTTGGCTCTCTTGATTCTAGAACAGGGTTGGAAAAACTGCTAGCCTCCACCTGCCTCTCCCCCACCATGTATGTTAAATCAAACCTGTTTTATTTCTAAAAATCAGGGTATTTTTTTTCCAAAGACCCAAGAGATACATAAAACCAACTCTACATTTTTAGCAATAATTTTGGGGTAGAAGGAACATGGAGAATTGAAATCTATAAACTGAAGCCCAATATTTGAAAACCTCTTCTACTCCTCAGCTCTTTAAATGTATGGTAAGCAAAGATGGAAGAGCGAGACGGTTAAGGTGTAAGAGTCGGTGCCACGGTCCGTGGTACCTGGAGTCAGGAACTCTGGATTGGAAGTCAACCTTTTCCAGTTTTCTAGTGATCACTGGGATATTTATGTAACTTCTCTGATTCTCCTTTCATCATTTGTCAGATGGAGATATTCACAGTACTTTTTGTGGTTCTATTAGATCAGGTGTGATCTATGTGACAGTTGGTAATCTCTTTGTCTCACCTGATAGAGGGGAAGAGGAGGTGCACACAGTAGCCTGAGCTATTATTTTATACCATTCACCCTAAATTATCAAGAGTGGAGTGTAAACCAATGGTCTGCAATGCTTGACCTCCATCAGTGATCATTGCCCCGGGCCCAAAAGTTGCTGTTGATAAGGCAGACATCAATAAAAGCAAGATTCATATTCATATCCGTATCTTTTTGCTTCCCTTTTCCCAACCAGGATGGTCAATTGGGGATATTAACCTAGTTCTGACCAGGGAGAATAAAAGAAATTTCTCTGTGGTTTTTTGGCAATCCTGTATTGCCAGTTTCAATCTTCATAAACTGTAGGGGCCGGGAATTTCTTCCTTCTTGATACTGGCCTCTTTTACGTTGGTAGCTGAGGGAAGAAACTTCGAAAGTCTGGAGGGAGCAGTGGAACAGTGGCAGGTTCCTTTAGCCGGTGAGCTCAGGGCTTTTGCAGTATCTCTACTCCAAGTTTTCATTCTGTCTGGAACTTAGGTAAAGAAATCTGTCTCTGCCTTTCATCACCCTTGCCTTATTCTAAGCTAGCAGGAATATCTCTTTTTGAATAATGTTGCCTAACTTTTTTCCTCCATCACTTCACTAAAGAGTGGGATGAAGATCATCTTGCTCTCTCGACTGATTTTGGTTCAGAGTATTGGAGAGTCACCCTTCTAGAGTGTCGTGCAGTGCACATGGCATCTCCCTGCAGGGCTCCACGCTCCACAATAGCCAGCACCCTCGGCTCTCCTGGGGCGTGTTCCTAGCCTCGCCCCAAGGACACAATATGTGATACCAGGAATCTTTATGAGTTCTGAAAACTAGTTATTTACATCCAACCATGAGAAAGAAGAGAATTAGTAGTCTAATTAAAAATGCTAGATATAGTATAAACATCCATTCCAGTAATGTAATAAAAAGAAATAGGAGTCATCTTGACTCCTATTGATCCAAATAGGGAATCTAGTCTTGACTTTGCCACTAACTAGAATTGTAAAGATGATAGAGTAACTTCATTTTTATGGATCTCATATCCAAATATAAAATTATTTTATATTTCAATTTATAAAATAAGATTTTAGGCTGAATTTTCATGAAGACTTCTCTCAGTGTTGTGATTCTGTTTTTAAGTTCAGTACTTCTAATTATTGTTTATCATTAAGAATTACAGTGCTTGCATTTTATATTACCATATCACATGTTATTTAAGGTTGGTCATTGCCATTCACAAGCTCCACACTCAGAGCACACTGGAGAGAAAATAAAAAGTTTTCCATGACTCTCACTCGTCTTCCCTACCAAGTGGGAGAGACTGGTCAGGAACAGTTCTCATAAAAGCAACAGAAGAAACTGAGAAGCAGAAAAAGACATGGTGTCACATCTTTTATTGGGCCTTTGGAAAGGATACTATATATAATTAAAAAATCTGAAAAGCAGAGTTCAGGACTAGTATTCCTTTAGGAATCACTTTTGAAATCTTTAAAAATGCAATCATCAGATCAGAATTTATTAGAAGACAAGGATTTTAATTGCCTTTCTCAAATCTGAGTCTCAACCTTGGCCAGTGTTCAAATGCTTTTCTTTAACATAAACCTCTGTTGAAAGTTTATGGATTCCTTTCAGAAGAAAGTTAGAAAAATTATCTAGATGCTTATGAAAGCCAACAAAACTACAGTTGGAAGATAGAAATATTCCCTTAGAAAGTTTTATATCTATTCCTCAGAAAGCTGTGTGAACAATGAACCAGGCTCTTCTTGATCTTGCCATATTTGTAGACTTGTAGTTGGGTCCCAATGAGCTGCGCACGAAGCCATTTAAGGCAATAGATTTGCATTGGTATTGAGTCAGCTGAATGAAGCTGTGTCTAACCTTGTTATACCTTTCCAACATAAATAATATCTTTTACATATAGCATCACGTGGGAACTTTTTCTCTTACTTTTTGTCTAATCTGGAGTGCAAGCTAGGCATACATATGCCCTGACAGTTGTGTTCTGGGCTATCTCTTCACATTCCAGACTGGCATAAACCAGAGTGACTTAGTTTACACTTGTCAGGGGCTAGTACATATTACTCTATTCTAACTAGGGCTCACCATCGGTGAGTATTTTTTTAAGCTGTTTCAGTTTTCTACCTATGCATACAGGTATATCCTTTAAACGAATGCTTGTACCGAGCACTCATTTATAGCTTCCCTTTACCTGTCGTTGTCCTTCACCTGAAATAGTTTGTTTTAGTAGAGGATCTCATGGAGCTTCATTGTCCATGAGTATATTTTGTGTTGAACCAAGTTCACCCAGATTTTATTCTATGTTATCTTCTAGTCGTTTTTTATTTTTGTATTTTCCATTTAGGTCTGTGACGCACTTTGAGATAATTTTTGTGAGGGAATAAGGTGTGTGCCTGGGTTAACTTTCGCCTGCAGATGTTCGGTTGTCCCAGCACCACTTGTCGAAAAGGCTGTCCATGCTTTATTACATCATTCCACCTCTTTGCCAACGGTCAGGTGACTGTGTTTGTGTAGTCTTTTTCTTTTTTACTTGCTCTGTTGCTCTTTTTCTTTGCTGGTAACCACACTGTCTTGATTATTGTAGCATTATAATAAGTCTTGAAGTTGGGTAGTGTAAGTCCTCCATTTTTTTTGTTCTTCTTAAAATTGTTACCTATTTTGGATTATGTCATTTGTTTTTTTTTATGCATTTAGTAGTTTTCATAAAAGCTGGCCTTGGATTTTCACAATATAGGAAAGTGGCTTTTGGAGGCACGGTCCAGATATACGAGATAATTGTGAAAACTGAGTGGCGTGTTGATCGGTCTTTCACTGAACAGCGTATCTGAACCTGTTAATCAGAGACCAGCAGCTGATCTGAAAGCATTGTCAGAGGAAAGGTTTCAGTTCTTAAAGTTTTATCTGGCTGTAACAATAATGTTTCTGTTCCTCTTCAACATGGCATTTTCCAAGTAAACACTCTGAGTGTCCCCTTATACCTACTGGGTAAGCAGCAAACACGCAAGGACCATGGCCAGTTGACTTCAATCTGCCCTTCCAGGCGTGGCCTCCACAACTCTCCTTTGGGAACGTGTGTTCTCGGAAGGGCCAACGTCTGTGTGATGAGGGACCGGGGGATTTAGAGAGCTCTGAGCTCAGATCCCTGTGCTGCCTTTATTAGCTGTGTGAACTTTGACCCATCACATCACCCCTCTGAATCTGAGTCTTCTAAGGGCTAAAATAAATAATAAACATATTGACTTTTGTTTTCATCTGTGATACTAGCTAAGTAAATATCATGTAGGATCAGACATTTAGGTCCATTCCCTGAACTACTTATTATACCTAAATTGGATTTGTAGAAAATGAACATAGGATATTAGGAATTTAAAAAATACTCCTTTTTCTTGTTTTCTATTTGGTGGTAAATTCTTTTTCACCTATTATCTAATGTCAAAACACTTTGTCCACAAAAAAGATAAGTTTAATAATAGATTTAGGGCACAAATAAACTATTTACAAGTTAATACATTAAAAAGGCTATGCATAAATCTTTTTGGCATTTATGTTCAATCTTTGGTTTTATATATTGCTCAGTTAGGAAAAGGAGAGAGAACATAAAATATGATTTTACTGGATTACTTATATGCTCAGAATTATATTTTTTGGTCTTATCTAATCCTGCAGAAATATCTGGGAGGTTATACAATTCAGTGTTCTCAGATACTGCTTACCATCTGCTTTCAAAGTGAAAAATGAGCATTATATTATACTTTTATTGCCCTTTGTCTGCTAAGTTCAAAGTCAGGAGATAGAGGTCACTATCATTTTTACTACTGAGTTGTTACTAACATTGCATATTCCATCATCTGCCTTCCCTGCAGCTTTGTGATAACTGTTCACCCCTCCCTGGCCCCTCACACACTTTTTTCCCCCCTCACATACTTTTTGCAGCAGATATTCTTGGCTGCAGGAACTAGGGAACACGTTCATCAGGAATGTGTAATTGGGTTTTACAGAAACAAAAAGGTTTTTTGCTTTCTTTAGCTCCCCCACCCCATTTGGACCTGATTCAGTGTGAAAGGGAGAGAAAGTAACAAGAGAATCTTTACTTGAAAAACTTGAAAAACTGATGCAACTTCACAGATTTAGATAGAAATTGGGAGGAATAAAAATATAGTAAGACTGCTTGGATCTTCTGTATATTAGATGCTTATTTATACATGATTTAAGTTTTATCAAAAGCACTAGTTATGGTGAAGATGATTGTGAGAATGACTAATCTCGGTGGACAGATAAGAAGCTAGCTGGCAGAGCCAAGTAACCTGGTCCAACACATATTGCTAGTAACTTTGTTATATGGGGTGAAAAAAGACATTTTCTGGGCAGTCCTATGGGTTGTGGTAAAACCAATACTACACTGTATTTCCTTTTAAAACATTCATGATTTTGTACCCTATAGGAACATAATATTTTAGGATCAGGTGTCCTTGCCAAATGCTCACAGTGGCAGCATCTTTGTGGCGGAGAGTTGCTCAGGAGGGGCATTTCCTCATCATCTGGAATATTGTACTAAGTAATCATTTAAAAGACTAGAACATATGAAGATGACCTTATAGCACTAACTCTATTATTAATGTTTAATGGAAGCCACAGATGACTGTTTGCTGTATCTGTGTTAACTTTTTTCTCCATACAGTGCTCCTGTGGGGTCGGCACCATTATTTTTCCATTTACAGTTGAAGAGGTTGAGGCACAGTAGAATTCAGAACTTGCCAAGGTCCCAAAGCTGGTGTGGTTTCAAATCCAAGTCCTCTTGACTCTACAGCCTGTCTACAATGTTGCTTCTTAGCCTGATGAGTTAGTGCTTGTGGCTCCCCGAGAACCTTGACTTGGCCTCAGTTGACTTAGGAAATAGTTTTGTGTGCATGTATTTCCAAGCCTATCCTACTTTTTCATTAATTATATGGAGTGCCCACTTTTTAGGAAGGTAGTCGTAAGATGTAACTCCAGGCACAGCTCAAGGGTGGGCGGGGATTAAGTCATCTGGAAGGGTTAGGAAGAGCGTTCTGGGCACCTTCCCAGGAAATCAAAGTTTCATCTGAGCATAGGAACCCAATGTTTGGTAAGAGGGGGAGATTTTGCACATAGGTAGGTGTTCCTGCATCGTCTTGGTCTTCAGCCTGAACCACTCTATCTCTGACGGAAAAACAAATCTCGGAAAGATGAAAGAGGAGAACTAAAGGAGACACTACATAAGTTTCAAAGGACTAGAATTTCACAGCTGCAATTTATAACGTCCAGTGTCCTCATGATAATTTACAAGGGATTGTTTAGCTTTTTCTGGTTGGGAATTACTTTCCTTTCTATTTAAAAAAAACTCTGTCTTTAGAATCCTTTGAAGTGTAATGACTAGAGGGCAGAAATATGAAAACTAGGTTCTTTTCATTCTAGCCTTTTGTTTGTTCATTTGTTTTAGTCTTTGGGATCATTTAAATGCTTCTTTGTTCACTGGCACACTTACTGAAGGGATGTTTATTGAACACCTACTATATGCCAGACTCTTTGCCAGACTGTGGGCATAATAGATGAGATGCTGAAACTGTCTTCAAGGCATTTGGATTCTGGTGGGAGAAACTATCTTGTACTCAGCTAGTCACAGTGCAGTTTAAGAAGTGCTACATTAGCACAAGGGAGGGAGGAAGTAATTCCTCCCGTGGTTATCAGCAGATATTTGAACTAAGTCTATGGTAGCAGAGCTGGTCAGGCAGAGGCCAGCAGGGAGGGTACAGGAAACTAGAGTGCTGAAAAGTTCGGACAATGGGAATAATTAGCATCATCTCACCGCTAGAAAACTGAACGTTATCGCCAGCATAATTTACCTGTTACTGAAAAGCCACCAACAGGGCTCTGGGATCTCCCTGGCCAATCTTCATTTATTACTGCCTAAAATTGGCTTGATCCTGCTTTTATTTTTTTTTAAACTTTTTTCTAGTTAGCTTGATAGGGTTGAATTAGATGTAGGTGTTTTCCAAATCAGGCTTTAATTATACCAACGAATTAGGGGGGATGTGGGGAAACCAAGCTGCCTGTTATGACACAGTGGAATGTAATGTTTTGTGCCACTTGTGTCGATGACACTTTCATATTTATTTTTCTCATTTTTCTGCTATGCTATTGGGATGTGACTCTTTACCACTGCCTCTGGGTCCATACCTCAGCTTCTCTCAGCTTTTTTGGGGAGCCAAAAAAAAAACCCATGGCGTATCAGTGGCAAGATGTCCTCAGTTTTGTACCTTAAATTTGCTAATTCATGTTTTATATGGAGACAGCCAAATGCTCATGTTTAAATAACTTACAATTCCCGGGCAACTTGTGAATCTGCCTAACACGATGTTCAGTAGTTTGTTCCTATAAGAAACTTTGCAGATGAGGATGGTAATTATGAAGGGTATTTTGTATGTTTTGACTTACCGTCTCTCAATTACATTATATAAAATTCAGCAGGCTTCTTCATGATCATTAGGAAAATGAATTATTTTCCTGTCATAAATCACAAATATCACAAACTATAGGAGGGTTGAAATTGACAGGTACCCACTGATAGTTTATTCATATATTCCAAGGGGACTCACAAAAATGTTATGTCTACCATATTTATTCAGAAAATGTATCTTTAATAATAATTTTCGTGCCACTGGTGTTGCAGCTAAGTAACTTAATTCCAACTGTTAACTTATCCTGTTAAACCAGCTGGATGTCCCACACACAACTGTGTAAGATAAAAGAACACAGTGCCAAAACTTTATAGCGTGATGCCGGAAATAAATGCACATGTGTACACACACACGTACAATCGAATACATTGTTCATTGTTCTGATTCAGGGAAACTGGAAGATGATTTGGAGTTCTGATCAACTTTGCATTCATTTCAGAAAATTTCATTTGGGAAGACATTCTTGGTATACAACAAAAACCCACATGTTGTTATATAATTCATTTTTTCATTTAATATTTATAATTTATTCAGTGAATCTAGTAAGCAAGGTGTTGTTGAATAATGAGTTTCATAAGTGAAAAGGCACGTGAATGACCTGCCACTTTACAAAGCGTGCTGCTGAGTTGTGGACGGGAATATAACTTCTGGGGGCCTTTCCCCGCTTTCGTCTTCCTCTAGCCCCATCCGTGCACATCCCCTCTTCTCTCCCTAGCCTCCCTTGGTGGAGGAAAGCACTCAGGAAAGAAAGCTTCAGGAGCTTTAATATAATTACATGTCGGATGAGGATTTTGTTCAACATAATTTCATTGGCTGATTGAGTAATTCCTAGAATTCTGCCAAGATTTCAAAATACTTTCACTGCCCATTGCTGAATACTGCTGTTTTCCTTCTGGGATTGAACTGTCCAGGAGTTTGGTTTCTTAATACACTCCAGTGGAACAAGTATATTGTCTAGTAAAGATTTCTTCAAACAACCTGGTTACAGTAGAAATGATCCAGTCCCCCCTCTCCTGACTTTTCTCCTTTTTAAAACCAGAAATTGATAACCTGCTGTTATCTCTGCCACACTGGAGAGAGATTCCATCAACAATGGTTTAAAAAGGCACCTTTGGGGTTACATCTGTGGAATGGCCAGGATTGTAATAAAACTAGAGCCATGTTTTTCCTTTCAGTCACACATGGGCAGTTTAATAAGTCGTAACCAAATTTATATTCTATATTCCCTTTGTAAGAGGGACCATTTAGCCTCCCCCCACCCCCCGCCAAAGGTCTGTTCAAATAAAATTGCTTTGGACTGTTTTGCTCCCAGTACCTGGTGTATGGTGGATGTTCAATAGTCAGTGAATGAGTTCCTTTGTCATTGTGTCTCTGTGTGTCGAGTGGAAGTCTGCACCGGAACAATGGCTGGTGGAAGGTCTGCACTGGGGAGGCCCGGGCTCAACTTCAAAAGTGATTTCCCCATCCTGGCAGGGCAGGACATGTTCTCCTTGGGCTGGGAAGGCACAGCTCTATCCTTGTTAAAGACTGCACCTCCCTTTCGCCTTTTTTCTTCCTGGGAGCTGTTGAGTCCAAGTGTGACTGCCAGGAAGCATCCAGGAAAGCCAAAGAGCCCAAGCGCATCAGGCCTTCCTGAACCTGCTGCACACACTGAAACCCCAGTGAGTGAGGAGCAGTGGGAAGGAGAGAGCCAACCAGGTGAGTCACCATGTCAGTCTGAGGGCTGGAGCAACAGGAAAGGATCCTTGGCAGTTCTGTTTATTTGGCAATATTGGGATGTGACCTTAGCTTACACTGCATTACCTCACAGCAAATTGCTTTTTACCAAGCTCTATAAATGTTAGGATGACTCCACTGAGCTCTGGGGCTGAGGACAGATGAATACATCAAAGAATGTTAATTAGTCCCCAGGTGTGATTGCGTGGATTCTCTCTCTTCTTTCAGGAAGGGGTTAAATCCCAACCCTGTCTTCTCCACCCAGGTAGGGTTCCTTTGTCCAAAGCCAGTATAAGCGCTTAAATATAGTCTTCCGGTTCGGGTACGTGTGGGTATGTGTGTCCACCAGAGGTGGTTGAGGCTGTTTTTCCTCTTTATACACATAGTCCCATTTTTTGCTGTCTTTGGGCTCATATGTTTTAAAGCCACCTTCTAGGTGAATTTAATGAGATTACTGCAGTTATTTTATGACATTTTAGTAATGAAATCACTGGATGGAGCCTTATGCAAAGTTTGGTGCTATAATAGGATTTGCCAGGGTTCTATTGTAATTTTAAATTAGTTTTAAATTTCTGCCCCTTGCCTTCCTTTTCATTTTTGTTAAATGTTAACTACTGTGTGGAAAGAAGGTATTTCAGTGATAGCAAGGTGTCATACAGACACTCCCTCTGCTCTGCTGCTCTTGAAAACCGTGTGGAATATCAACACTGGAGTGTAATCCCTGACACAGCTCTCAGGCAGGCTTTCTGGGCCTTGGCACTGTGGCCACTTTGAGTTGGTTAATTCTGTATTGTAGGGGGCTATGCTGTGGACCCTGGCCTCTCCCCACTAATGGCCAGTAGCACCCATATCCACGGTGTACAAGCAAACAAGTGCCACGGAGGACAAAACCGCCTCCAGTTGGGAACCCCTGTTCCACTGACAGATACGGTTAAGGAAAAAGAAGGTTAAAACAGTAAGATGTACATTGTGGACCTCTTGGTTTTGTTTTTAAAAATTTTGTGTAGTAAGTCAGAAAAAGAAAGTAAGTTTTTAGGAGATGTCTTCCAGTACAGTGTCCTGTCAGCCACCAATTATCTATCTGTCATTGACTGGGATTTGGTTTAGATTAATACAAACAATTATAACTCAGAGCAGGTATTGATTTTGATGCTCTCACTGTCACCTGAAGAACTTCCAGGTATTTCTGTAACATGCAGAACTTTCTATGAAGGGGACATTTCCTCTGATCTCCAGGTGCTTTCATAGTGCGGGTTTATTGGGTAGAAAGATGGAGTGCGTGGTTGGAGAACAGGATTCAAATGAGACTCTATTAGACTTTAATAATAACTGAATGCATGAATTGAATTAAGAAACACACCCTCTCAGCACTGTCATTCAGCAGTTTTATGAATGGGAGGTCAGATACAGGATCTGGTTTCAGATACAAGACAGATTTCACTGAATTTGCCGTATTTTATATTACTAAAAATTGTCTGGAATATTACATTTTTCTTCTTTAAGGACCGTAATTCATTTTTTTCTGTTCCCTCTCTGTCTAAATTTACTTCTTTCTCCATAGTAGAATGTTTGAGCTATCAGACAAGTAGAATCATGTCTGTCCTGTGATTGATTTTAAATGTCCTGTTGTCTTTATTTCAGTTTTTTCTTTTTGTCCTCTCTTTTTCCCCTTCACCTGAACATACATGTTTGCCAGGCACATTTGCTTGCTTTTCTTTCTGATGCCCCACCCCTCCCGCCCTTGTTTCCTTCCCTTTGCTCTGACTAGAGAAACTGTCAGGTGGCCTCGCTGGCATCACCTTACGTATTTTGAACTATGCTACCCAGAGACTTCCATTTATCATGCCTCGGGCACTTTCTTCCTTTAATGCTGTATCTCTCTGAGGGATAGTTAATGATCTTTGCAGCAAATGAAGGTGAATTGCAGTCACATTACTGTTATAATGCAGCCAACTGTATGGAACAGATTGGGCTGAGCTTTGAACAGCTGGGGCTGGCAGAGTGAGTCTTGACTCCTCTCGGAAGAGTTCCAGAACTGCCAAATCATCACACTTGAAGGGGAAAGAGGGATAAGAAAGGTTATGGGGTAGTGATTCCTGCAGGTGTTTTTTGCCTTAGTGATACGCATTTTTGAAATTTTTACTGGTTTGTAGGTCTGGGAAAGCAGGGACTCGTTGAACCCAGGGGCTGTTGTCCCTGCTTTTGGACTTGCCTGCTTAGTGGTCGTGATGGTATTTTGTTGTTCATCTGTAGGTTCATCTGAACATGTGATTGAATAGATGCTTCTGTTTTTAAACTGTATGCCGCTCTTCTGTCCATGGAAACTATTTGTAGTGTCAAGGAGGGTTTTTATTTGCCAAGTGTATGGAACCCTAATAAAAATTAATAAAGACTCCCTGGACTTGGATGATAGTGTGACTTCCTGGTGTATGTAATGAATGAGAATCAAGGTGGCGTAGGGCAAACATCATAAACTGATGGCTCACAGATCCTGATCGAGCTGATACATGTGCTGTTTTTGCCCATACAAGGCAGTGTATATATGTGTGTGTATGTGTGTGTTTGAAGAGCCCCCTAACAGTATAGATATATCATCTATAATATATACATGTTATATATTATTATTATTAACAGGTATAATTCACTTTATTTGTCTTGTATAAAATTACATGGCCACCACAGCTGGAACCTGGGTCCTCTTCACAAAAATCTGGTGTGAGTCTTAACTAGATGACCAGTGAATTCCTGGCAGGGATGTTTAACCTGCAGCCTGTGGGCTACATGCAGCCCAACACAAAATCATAAATTTACTTAAAACATTATGAGTTTTTTTTGTGATTACATGTTGTGATATATTTAATGTGTGGCGCAAGACAACTCTTGTTCCAGTGTGGCCCAGAGATGCCAAAAGGTTGGACACCCCTGTGAGAGAATTGGCAAACATGGTCTGTTTCCAGAGGTCGGGGGTGAGAGAGCTGTAGGTCTTGGATATGGCATCAAAGGTGGCCTTGGTGAAGTTGTCCAGGGTGGCAGTGCAGCCCCTGGCTGAGGTATAGCAGTCATTGACACCGACCATCAGCAGCAGCTTCTTGGGCATGGGGGCTGAGATGATGCCACTCCCTCTGGGCGCAGGGATGAGACGCTCCAGCACAGAGCCACAGTGGCAGTCACCTTGCAAGGGATGGTATGGGACTTGCTGATCTTGTCCCCCCAGTAGCCTCACTGCAGAGGAACAATAGCTTGGCCAGGAGGATGGCCCCATGTATGGCAGGGGATACTTCCTTAGGGTACTTAACACTCAGATCAACATGTTCATTGTAGTTCCCAATGGTGACAAATGCCTTGAACAGGGTCCTCTAGCCTGAGTGGCTGCTTTTGCATGGCCATAATCTTCAAAACCTCGTTCTTGAAGGATGTTCCCAAGAAAAAGTCAGTGCTCTCAGATTCCTGATGGGCAGGGAGAAGAGATAGATCACCTGCAGGGACTTGATCTTTATGTCCTTGACCAGGCGGCCCAGCTTGATGACAGGGATCAGCACTTTGTCCTCGGCCTTACCTCTGCAAGCCACAGCTTCAACCCCAACCCTGGCCATGACCTCAACCCTGTCAAATCCTCACAGAAGCCACTGTGGCCTCCTGTTCCAGGACTCTCCTACAGCACCGGCATCATCTGCTATGTGGTGTTTCCTGGGAAAATAAGCAACTAACTGCCAGTATTTTTTTAATCGTATAAAAATCTGGTTAGTTTTTTCATTGAACCTAGAAGATCTGGCTTTGTTGGAATTGGGAATTCTCCCATAGTGAATGAATATTGGCTAAAGCTGAGTAACAGGTGCCCTGTATCTGTCCTGAGGGGCAAGGCAGGGGCTGCCGGCTGCCACCAGAGAACTCCCCTCCCATCCCCACTGTTCCTGCGTGACTGGGCTCTGCAGAAGTTCAGGAGAGAACATAGAGAAGCTTTGGGATGATGAAGAAGTGGGTTTGAATCTTAGCTTTACCACCACCTTTGTCAATTTGGGCAAGTTACTTTTCTGAGTCTTCATTTCTCTCCGTGTAAAATGGGAATGTGCTACTTTACCTCATATGGTTGCTGGAAAGAGTATTAAATGACTTAGCATGCCCGACACCTCAAAAAAGAGCTGTGTACTTACCTAGGAGAATTGCTACACACATGAGCCATTATTGCACTTTCCAGTCGCCATGTATCATAGGTGAACTGATACCAGTTCTTTAGAGTCACACCGACCACGCTGTAAAATTCAACAAACACTTCCGTGACTCAGGACAGTGGGGGGACTTGTGTCTGGGCTTCCCATTCTTCCGCTTTTGTCTTATAATATAAAATTTACAGTGTCTCTAAGGGAATAATACAATAGAAACCGAACTCTTAATGTAGATCTTACCTAAAGAGAGAAAAATCTTATAATTTAGTTCATACTAGGTAAACACCTGGTGTTCTTTTGACTGGCTCATGATTTTGTAATTTGGAATCTAAACTCCTAAAGTTTCTGTTGCTCCATTCCCATCCCAATCACATTCAAAGTCAGGTTGATGATAATAACCCTGGGGACTGAGGACATTCTGAGTCTTCAAGGAAGAAAAGGTACAGAAGTGAGAGCACTCCCTCCGGCAATATATTTTCTTAAAAGTGGGGTTAAATCTGGTTTCAGTTGGGCTTGCATTGTTGTTGAAGGCAGCAGTTAATCAGCACTCTGTGCTCAAAGAATCATTAGAATTTCAAGGGATTTCCCCATATTATTACATTCAGTTGGCATCTTCTCTCTCTGTTTGGCCGTTGACATCTCTCAGAAGGTTGCAGCACACATTTGGCTGACACACCAGGTGGGGGCAGGGGCTTCCTGGTTATTATATATATGTGACTGAGAAATGCAGGTTTTTCCGCCTATTTTTCTATTTCCTGCAAAGATGGGTGGATATTTCACTTTAACACATACTCTTGTCTCAAAATAGTAAAGGGCAGCAATTCAGTAATTTCTCCTCATACTTTGTGAAGTTGTCTGGAAAAGTCTCGTGGAGTCCCAGTGAGAAGCTTCTTAGAAAGAAGAAGGTGACAAGATGGCTACAAAATGTGAAGGTCATTCTGGAACTAGAGGGAGAAAATTGACATGAAATGTAACAAATGACTTGTGCTTAGCTCGTTATAGTGTTCAAAAATTGTGTTTTCAAGTGTTCTCTTAACCCTCCCCCCCCAACCCCGCCTTGGATGAGCGAATGCCATTTTTAGGATAAATAGTCCCTGAACAGAAGACATGAGAAAAGAAAACATTATTTTTAGAGCCCTATTTTTTTTTTTATTGTAACTAGAAGTATAGGTCTACCTCTGGAATTTGACCTTGGGCCCAACCCCGGTTCCTGGTTCTAGGTGATTACTCGGGATCCCTGCTCATTCCTCTTTTCATCTGACACTTTGGGGGTGGGGGGCCGTGAAGCGAAAGAGGGAAGATGGTGAAGAGGGGAAGTCCAAGTATGAAGAAAATGAAAGTTCTCTGTACTTTATCAGTATTTTTGTCCAAATCACCAAAATAGTTGTGGTGTGTTTGAATTTAAGGAAATATTTAGGTTGAGCCATGTGAATTTGACAGCATTTCAATTGTACAAAAAGGCAATTTTATGTAGTTCAACTGAATACAATTATTACATTTTTGCTAGAATTTCTACAGCTCCCCTGACTGGGCATATAGAGTAATTTAAAGAGACAGAGATGTTTTGGCATCCAATTTTTTTTCACATACTTTGTTAGAATATACATATATTTTGGATTTCATTGTTATCAGTTTTTATAAGATCACAGTTATCACAACAAGTGTCATGGTGAAGAAGACCGAAAGGCAAGCTGAATGTGAGGATGGCTGAAGCCGGCCAAGTCTTGTCAGCTCGTTCATCTGGGCGTACGCATGGCCGACTGGGTTGGCTGTGAGGCACCAAAATTGCATTTTTACCTTAGCAGACATCATGTTTGTTTTGAAAATAAGAAATGGATGGGGAAAGATGAAAAGCTGTCTACATGGACATGATTTATTATGACCTTTTTTTATGGTAGGTTGAACCTTGCTGAAAATTGTGAAGTTTGCTCACCTAGGCACTTCCCCTCCTATTTTTTGTGGGTCATAATGATTCTATGAATACTGTAATAGTTTGGGCAAAAACAAATCCATTTAGTTAAGAAAAATTAAAAGTCTCTAAGAAGGCCTGGGAATAGTGCAATGAGCGGGCCTTTGGTGGTGGTGGTGGTGGTGAAGGTGGTGGCGGTGTGTGTGTTGTTTCATGGGGGAGATTTGTTCAGAATGAAAGAGACAGATGCTTCCTTCACTTGCTTGTTTCCTGGTTTTCAAAGCCTTTTTTTGTTGTTGTTTTATTTTAAGATTGGGTGCCTTTTTGATTGGTCAGTGAAGGCGTGGAGAGCCTGCAGGGGCACACGCCTGTGTCTGTAACTTGCTCTTCCTGGTACAACATCAAGTGGAAGTGCAAAGCACCACAACTGCTTTGAGCAGAGCCCACTTCCCTCCACTCACAGAGAACATGAAGCAGTTACACCAACATCAGTCAAGGGAAACCCACAGGCTGAACGCACACCGTTGAAGCAGGTGCATGAGTGAGCATTCTCCAACAGGCACACGTGATTAAATTGTACCTCGGCTTCTTGCCCACAGATGTCAGTTATGATGGCTGTTTGGGGCTGTGCCCTCCTCACAGAGCCAGGACAAGCCTGTGGTAGTTGTGGGACAGAGAAAGTGTAGCTCCTGGCATCTCAGCTGATTTACTGAGACTAGGGAAAACTGCAAGCTCTACTGTTCTGTGTGTGTGTATACATATACATTGATAATATATCAAATACATGTATATGGATGTATGTATATGTGTAGGTGTGTATACGCATGCACACACACACATTTAAAGCAAAAGTCAAGTTGGCCATGAGGTAAAGAGAGAATATGAACATTTAAGACATTCTTAAATGTCTGGCAGTAAGGTGAAAGTTCTCATTTAAAAACAACAACACACATCTTATTCTAAATTGAATCATTCTGATATACTTTAAACATGTATTAGTTCCCCAAGCTGGTTATATGTATTATTGGTTATGACTGTCTAGTTTGAGCTGATGTCTCAAAATGTTATACATATTATTTATATTTTAATGTGTGGACAGTTTTTGTCTAAGCAGTGCAGAGTGAAACAACTCACCTTTAACCATCAAAACTGGCTAAGTTTGAGAATAAGTATAATATCTAGTGTTAGTATAGGTACAAGAAAAAGATGTTCTACTTGGGGGCATTTTACGCATTATCTGGAGATTATTTTGCAACACCGTTGACCCTTGATCAATGTGGGGGTTAGTGATACTGAACCCCTAACCCCCACACAGACAAAAACCCACATATAACTTCTGACTCTCCTCAAAATTAATTGCTGATAGCTTACTGTTGATCAGAAGTTGTACTAATAAGAAAAACAGTCAATTAACACACTTTGTTTGAGATATGTACATCATATACTGTATTCTTACAATGAATTAAGCTAGTGAAAAGAAAATGTTATTAAGAAAATCATAAGGAAGAAAAAATGCATTTACAGTATTTATTGAACAAAATCCACATGTCAGTGGAACCGAACAGTTCAAACCCAGATTGTTCCAGGGTCAACCGTACATGCGACCAAAAGCCGTAAAATGTGCGTGTTCATAGTTGTAGTGACACAGCTCCCGGGAATTTCACCCTAAGTCTATGATAGAGCATGTGTAAAAACATTTTACTACAAGGATGCTTTATCACAAACTTATTTTAATGTACTTTGTTACAAATGTCTAAATGATACTAGGGTAATCAAATAAATTATAGTAGAAATATACAATAAAATACCAAATGAGGCATTAATACAATGTTATAGATTTTTATATGATCCTATTTAAAAAAAATACCTCCATTACATGTATATATGAATGTGTAGGCATTGGAAATATTTGGAAGATTATATGTAAACAAACAAAAATTATGATCTCTAGGTTGAGAGTAATTAAATGTGTTTATTTTGCCTATCTGTCCTTAATAATTTTCTAGTATTTATTTGTATTGCCCGCATATTAAATACAGCAAAGGGTAGTCATGGAAATAGCATTTTAAGTGTAAAAGTTATCTAGAAATATCTGCGAAGAGTAGGAAGGGAAAGAACTTTTAATTTTTTCTCCAGATGACTGTTTAGCAGGTGTCAAAGACTCCCGATTGATTAATTCAACAATATATGTATGTCCATGTGTGCCAGGCACTGTGCAAGGCTCTGTGGTGTTGCTGTGTGTTTTTCACATGGCAAATGGATGGGTCATTTCTATTTGATATGTTGACATAGGTGGCTTTACTAACAGTTAATTCTGATATGAAAACTAGAATACAGACACATAAACATTAAGAATAAATAGTAACCTTCTCCTTCATATTTTGGCCTATGCGTTCTATCTGCCCCATGCTCTCTCACATGGTTAAACTTTTCCTGCCATGTGGATTGTTGGCAACTTCAGATGTCTGGAGAGCCAAAAACAGATAGGAAAATCATTGGGAGAACCTGACACCATTCATGAAAACTTTAAAGAACACTAAAAAGCTTATCGGCGGGAGCTTTGAAAAATCTGACCTCTCCTTATTTTGTAGGTTTTTGGCTTTGAAACTCAATCTGGGTTTAATGTTCAGCAGGTGTCCTTTGGGGAGCTAGGAGAGGGGTTGAAGGGTGGGAGATTAGTGTAATGAATTCAGTGTCCGTCCATCTGGAATGTCGAGACTGTGGTGGATATAAATAGGAGGTTTAGATCAGGGATGTCTGAGCAGAGGAGGATCAGGATTCAGGCAGACCAGGAGATACTCATCTAGAAGCTTAAATGCTTCTCTGAGTCACAAGAACCTACCCAAAGGGTAGTCTTCTGATGTCCAGTCTCTGTCTCATCACACTCATCCTGGAGGCGTAGCTTCTGTGCGCCCTCTCTTACTGGTGTATGAAGTTAGAAATTAAAAATTCCAGCCTAAACCTCCCAGGGCTCGAAAATGAGAAGATTTTTCATGCTTTCAGCTATAAAAATAACGAAGATTCTTGAGAAGAAGGGTTTGTTTTGGATGACTACCAATTTGCTAAATTGTGTATGTGTGTGTCTGGGGGAATAATTACGACTTCTTGAACTTGGTTCATTTCTTTCCCATTGGTGAGGAGAAGAAGTTAAACTCTCGGTCGGGTTCTGTGCCCATTGTCCAATGAATCAGGAGAGTTAGTGCCATCTGTTTGCTCTGCTGCAGTTTTCCCGTGACACTGTGGGAAAATGTGTCATATTCACTTCCTCTTTTTTCTTTTTTATCTGTGTCTTCTAGTGTCAGATACAGTGCCATTAACTAATTGCCTTCGGATAGTTTGAAGTATAAAGGGGTGGGGGAAGCTATTTCTGTGACAAGCTGAGAGTGATAAAATAAATCAATAATTCAAGGAATCACTTGCCCTTAAAAAAAAAAAGGGAAAAAAAAGATATGTAAATAGAATAAGATTGAGAAAAACATGTCTTTAGGCAAGCTAATCTAATCACACACAGAAGGAAGCCTGTTTTCTTACTTGCTGGATCATTTCCACTTTACATTCTCACAGGGAACAATATATTAAGTACTGTATTTAGAAGTATTTGTTGAATCTTACTGTCTGATTTTGGCAAATCCCAAGGAAGAAAAGAATCTTTCTTGGACTGCTTGAGTCTTTCTGAGAGGACACGGGTGTTTTCCCAGGGAGGCTGGCTTCCCACTGTGGGAAACGCTGGTGTGGGAGATAACACTGTTAGAATTTATATTTCAGGGGCATTTAGTTTTCTTCAGGTGTTTGAACCAGCCACAGCTGATCTTATATCTCTCAGGATCTGAAGAAACCCAAAGTGTGTGCTAGTCTTTCCGTATGCTGATGTCATTTCCTTTCAGAGGGCACCCAAGCTCATCGCCCTCATCCTGTTAAAGCAGCAGGCTGAGCTTGTCAGCTCTGGAATATCCAGCATCTGAAGGGAAGATGGGGGCAACTGAAATAGAGGGGATTATGTGGTAAAGTGTCCATTGGCTAATGCCTTCTTCTTGTATGGAATACTGACACCTTGATGTTTTGGCAGAATCTTCACTTAAGTTAATTTTGTATAAATGTGATCATCACATGGCACTGTTTGAGTAACTGATATTTGTGATGAAAATACAGATGAAATATTTTGGAAATAATGGTATTTGTCCCTTTCTGTTAAAGTGTGCACTAAGATAAAAGTGCATTGCCGTGAGGAAATAAATTCTTTTATTTTAACTTTCTGAGCATATATCTGGGTAAATTGTTTTCATAGATGCTGTTTAAGAGCTGACATCACAGCCTCGTCCACTGGTTGCTTAAATGTGAAATAGACTTATCTGACCAGATTCTTGTGCTCTTTTTCAGATGGTAAGTTTGGGAAACTATTTAATCTATGATTTTTATCTCTAGAAAGGAGATAAGAGCACCGCACTCAGAGGGTCGTAAAAATAAACTTGACCGTAGAATAGTTTTAGTTTAGCAGAAAAGTTGCAATGATGGAAAGAGTGTATTGTACACCCGTTACCTGGTTTCCCTCATGGTTACCAAATTACCTTACTCTGGAATGTTTGTCTAAACTAAGGAGCTGACATTAGTTCTTTATTATTAACTAAACGCTAGAGTTTATTTGGATTTCGCTGGTTTCCCCCTCATGTTCTTTCTCTGTTCCAGGATTCTCATTATGGACACCACATTGCATTTAGTTGTCATGTCTATTTAGATGCTTCTCATCTGTTTCTCAGACTTGTTTTTGAGGACTTTGACAGTTTTGAGGATTGCTGGGTAGTATTTTATAGATGTCCCTCATTTGGGATTGATCTGGTATTTTTCTCATGGTTAGACTGGGTTATAGGTTTTTGAGAGGAAGGCCACAAAGTTGAATTACCATTCTCAACACGTCATATCAAGGATATATGCCATCCACATGGCTTATCACTGTTGCTGTTGACCTTGGCCATCTGGCTGAGGTCACGTTTGCCAGGTTTCCCCGCTGGAAAGTCACTCTCCCACCTCCCTCTTTTCATACTGTCCTCTTTGGAAGAAAGTGACTAGGCACAGCTTCTAGGGTTGTTTTTAAGGTTTAGAAGAAATTATAAAGCTCTTAACACAGAACCTGGTGGTTAGAAAACACTCATTAAATGTCAGTTAACTGCTCCCGTAGCTGTTGCTTTTGCACTCGTCCTCTTCAGTACTTAAGCCAGTAGCCTTTAGAGCTTCTTGTAGATATAGAGTGCTTAGTCATTTACTGTTGATCAAAAAATTTTTTAAAAATGAATGCTCGCAAACTTCTCAAGTGAGGTGGCTGTACCTAAAATGCCTTATAGGATGGAGGTATGATCAAGTTTTACCACTGTGACGGGGTTGTGCTAAATCAAGGTCATCACCATCTGGTCCCTGTTCAAGGGATGGTGTCAGCCATCCAGGACAAGCATGGAGGTGTGGGGATGAGGGGCCAGGAGGGCTGCCTAGTCTTGGGCATGAAAGGAAGAAGGAAGGTAATTTAGGAGCTAGCCTACAAGAGGGCGAGATCTGTTTTGCCCTCTTGTTCGGGTCTGATAGCTTTTAGGTAGAATTTAGAGTTCTCAGAATAAATTGTCCCAGCAGTTCTCTGTACAGTGAGGGCCTTGCTCTGTGCCCTGAAATGCAGTTGTTGCTAGGGCAGTTCTCTGGGTCTAGATACTAGAGTTTGGAGTGCTGTGGAACCATGTCTGTTGGAATAAATGAGAACAGCTGGTTTCCTGTACAGATACTGTTTGGCATGGATTTTTTATTTAAGTCTCTTCATGTATCTAGTAAACAGTAAGCAGTATTCTTAACATTACTGAGCCTCCCAAGTCTCCTTCCAATAAATTTCCTTTACTCCTGCCATTTAAAAGTTCAGGGTGGGGGACGGGGCTAATGTACCAGACGAGGAATGCTAGGAAGTATCCCTGAGCTAGAAAAAATAAGGTTCCACTTCTTTGTATTCTTTCTTATTTGACCTTCAGCTTCTCTCTTGATTTTTTTGACTGATTTTTGAGAAAGCAAGATTTATGCAGGCGTTCTTTTGGAGGTCTGTGTGTACTAAGTAAAGAAACATTAAAATGGAATACTCTGACCCTGAGTACTTAGTGGTAAGAAAATTTGTACCTTCACTAATGGTAGGTAAGTGATGAAGTATCCTTTTGGTTCTCTTCAAAGGACTAGCAAGGAAATTCTTTCCCTATATCCTTGTGCATTTCTGTCTTAACAAGCTTATTCAAGACTGAGCACTCCTTTCCTACCCTGTAGAGAGCCCTGGAAGCACTTGAGGCACAAAGATGGTATCATTTGTTCACTTACTCTGTTGTCTTTGTTATTAACAGCAGAAAGAAAGTTTTTACTTAATCTACCCAGCTAACCCTAGGGTCTGGGAACTGTCACAGATACACTGTCCGGTCTCTGTTGTTTCATCAAGCTGAAATCAAGTTCCCTGTCCTAGGGGCTAGGAATAAAAAGTAAGAGTAAGGAGGGATCTGTGGACCTCAAGAAACAAATACAGTGGCACCTCAGCACTCATTGTTAATTTGTTCCAGAACTCATGACTGTGTCGAAACCAATGAGTACAAAACAATGAAGCATTTTCTCTTGCGGGGCGGTGGCGTGACTCTTATAGGTTCTAGCAAGTGTGACGAGTCCTGAGCAAGCACCCGGTGCTAAAACATGCTTTTTCCTCATCAAAATGGGATGAGTATGGGCTTTGATGAGTTCTGAAGCCAGTGAATACCAAGGTGTGACTGTAATAGGCTTTATGGGCTCTAGAGAGTTTTTGTTCTTTAAAGCTTTTGTAAGATTCCTTTGGGCATTAAGGGCGATCACAAATGTATCAACTGCCCTCCTTGGAATCACATAGGACAGTCATACGTCCTTTCACTCTGAGGTTAGGCATGACCATGTGAGGCCTTGGCCCATAAAGTGCGAGCAGATGCCACTTTTGTTGCTTCCGAGATGAAGAGTTTAAGAGCCGCAGTGGAATTTGCTTTATTCCCTTCCTCCTACCTTCGTGGAAACACACACTGAGGTGGAGCTTTCACAGTCTTGTCTTGTAGAGGCTGTGATGGAAGGGCCGTCTGACCCAGGTTGAACACACAGTGTGAGCAAGAAGTAGGTTTTGGTGCTTACGAGTCCCTAGGGTTGGTGGGGGCGGTGCCGGTGATCTGTCTGCTGCCCATGAGCATGTCCTGACCAGTGCAGTCAGCATTAGTATCTCTGCAGGGGTGGGGGAGTTAAGGCCTAGAGGTTCGGGCCATGGAGGGGATATCCACGGTTGTGACGGGGGCAGGAGATCTGTATACTGTTACACAAAAACTGGGTGTACTTTTTAAGAGGTGTGGCCTACATTTCAGTTACAGTTGCTTCATTCCTTCAGTATGCACTGCATGTATGTTTTCCAACAAATATCTTTACATAATGGAGAATGATTCTAAAGAAGGAAAAATCAAAGTACACACACACATTAACTGTTAATTCACTCTCCATACAGTCAAATGAGAGATTTTAATGCCAAACTACTGGTTGAGTGCCAGAAAGAACTTCTTGGGTGGACAAAATGCTTAATTTATACTTAGGGAATTTCCACTACTAAATCACAGAGCTTGTAAAGTTTGAAAAGAAGAGGAGGGTGTGGAAAAGAGGGGGAAAGGCCCAGGGATGTGGTGGACAATATTCCTTTTAATTTAAAGCCACCTGAAGGCTTCAGTTGCATAATAAAGTAATCCCCATATGGTTTCCGTTCTTTCAATGTTAGAACCTCAGAAATGCAATCTACTTTTAGCCTTGGCTTCTGCCTGCCTCTTTGTCAGGCTGAGAGTGCTTCCCGTCTGCCTGCTGGTAGGAATGTAAGCAAAGCTATTCTCCTGGGGATAGTTCCCAGGCTGTGCTTTCTACATGGGCAAGTTGGCTCATTTGCAGGGAGGACCTACTCTTCCAGAGCACTATGGACTCTGGGACAGACAGGGCCAGCCAGGGCCACCTCATTGAAGGTGACTTCATGTTTCATTAGTGAGGAGCCTTCTGACAGGCAGTTTTCTCAATCGCCTTTTGTTCTTCCCTCCTCACAATTCTGTTTACAATAAACTTCTCCCAAAGTTAAAAAAAAAAAGACATTATTCATTTGGGTTTTGTTGTTTTCCCTTGAAGTTCTGAATCCTCAGAATCTTCAGGAGGGCAAATAGTAAATCCTGAAACTTGAATATGGAGTTATTTTCAATTACATGTATGTACTTCATTACTGATATTTTCTCTTTTTCTCATCCTGGGTAACTTTACTTTCCTCCCGTGTTCATATGAGTTCCTGGCATACCTGGGAAGTGTATGGAAAACGTTTTGAGAAACAGTTTCAGGGTGTGATGCTGGACATCACTGTGATGGTGTATTCTGGGTTGTCTGTAACCACTCCTGTCTGACTTTGTAAACTCTTGCAGTAATCATTAAAATGCCATGAGATAACTTTGTTGTGGCTCAAAATAAGAACATCTAGGAAGTCAGAAAATAAGAACTGTGATGCTACTTCATAGTGATAATGTCACTATTTAACTTCTTCACCTGTTCGTCCATGTAAAACATGAGATTAGTGGTGCTCACTTTCCACCCCTCATGGAGTTGCAAAATGATTTCTTCACACATGGACAGTCAAGACAATATGTATACAGTGGCCTGAATCTTTGGAAGAAAAGTCCTTCAGAAGTGTAAGTAGATGGAAGCAGAGGCAGACCATTTTATATTGAAGAACAGAAGAATTTGAAAAAAATGGGGTTATCAGCTCTTTCAACTGAGCAGACAGTACTGTGCGTTCCCTTCCCACCCACGCCAGCGTTTGGAGGAGGCCCCTCTGGCAGAGTCATCACGTCAGCTTCTTCTTAATTTGAAGTGAGTGAGTGCATGCTGAGCACGGGCGCACTCCGAGGACGCACACATGCCAGAAAGGGCCTTCGTGTTCCTCCGAAATCGCTGTGGGACTTACTGTTAGGATGAAAATGATCTTATCTGGCCTGTAAATTAAATGCTACAGTTTGTCTTCTGCACAATGTGTCCCCAAATGGTATTTCATGTGTTTCTGGTAATGCCTTCTATCAACGAGACTAACATATTTCATGTGATTTTTTTTTTCTGTTTGCTTTATTTTTAATTGTCAATTACTAATAGGTTGTCAATTACTAATATAGTGACTTTGAATCAACTATCAAACAGAAAGAAAATCAAGCACAATCTCAATACCAATCCAAATTGACATGAATGTCTCTGTGTCCTATAATTTTCTTCAATATAAATTTTAATGTGTGTATCACTCAAAAAACTGTCCTTCTGATTTTTTTTCATAACTTTTCAGTAGTATATTTAAAAATCTACTTCAAGAGATGGGGTCACTGTACAGTATTCGTTTTCCTTAGCTCTCTATATCCTCTGCTGTCTAACATGTATAAAATGTACGTTTGTTTTCCCATCAGCAAGTTATTAACAGTTCTTTTCTGTATTATAAAATCTCCCATGTTAAGTATTTGGGTTGACACTAAAAATTGAAAAGCAGTAACCAATGTTTATGTTATATCTTTGCAAATGTTCATTGTAGGGCTAATTAAGATGCTCTGATTATATTCTCTTGAAATTTCATAACCCCCATGCTTCTCTATGAAAGGGGTCAACCTAATTTTATCAACTCATGTAACATTCAGTTTGCTTCAAAAGTGGCTTATAACCTTCTTTTAAAATTTGTTAAATCTGAAGTGTTTGATCTTTGTTTTTTCTTGTTGGAAGAAGAAATATAAGCCTTTTAAAAAATTGCATTTTCTTTCTAGGTTCAGTGTGGTTTTCTTTCATTAATCTTTTGGGATCTCTTTAAATCCTGGTATTCTCAAATTTCATAATGATGTTTGGGTCCTATTAATTCTGAGTGGTGCTTGGAATAATCTGAAAACTACATCTCCTGTGGCCCTGGGGGATTTTCTTTTATTATTTTGATGTTTTTCTCAGTTTTTTTCTGTTCTTTCTTACTGGGCCTCCTGTCAGTCAGATAGTGGGCCCCTGACTTGACCCTCTACATCACTTGTCTTTCCTTTACGTCTTTCATCTTTCTGTCCATGTCGTAACATTGTGGGGCATTTCAGTCCTACCTTCTAACCCTTAGTATTTCTGAGCAATCCAAATTTTAATTTTTCAGAGCTCATTCTTTCATGTTGGGGCCATGTGTTTTGAAATACATTAGACAATAGCATAAAGCACTAGCATTCTTCCAGGAATTCATTTATTATAAAGATTTACACTATAAAATCGGAATGCCCTATGGGTATTTGAAGAGGCATCTAGAATTGCCATCCAGTTTCGTTATCTAACCCCTCGTGAAAGCAATAGCAGCTGGCACTGGCCTTCTGATTTGAGTTTTTGCCTCACTGATAGAGAGCGCTGAGCAGCAGCGAGAGAAGAAACGCAGTTGCAGCCCTCAAGGCATTTAAAGCCCAGTTGAAAGAAAAGACTAAAGCAGAAGCTTTTTAAGAATAAAGAAAGGACAATTATGGAGTTTTAAGCCAGTTGTTTTTGTTTTTTTAAGTTAAGATGAACCCCTTTGTACACATAATTTTTTTTCTGTATTTTGGATTTTTTATTTATTGAGAGATGCAAAAAAATCAAATTGTTGGATGAAGACTATTGCTTTTGATACGTGTGTTCATATTCTGTTTATAGAACTATCCATCATCTATCATAAGATTAAATTTACCAAATCTACCTAGTATTGGATGTTGTAATTTTTTAAATGCTGAGTAACATTATGTGTGACAAGTGGTGTTTTATTATTTTAGCTTCAGTTATTTTATTACTATTGTACTACCTTTATAACTCATTGACATTTATGTATAAATCATAGTGTACCTATATGCAAAAGATTTTTTCCTTCTCCTTTTCCTCTTCCTTCTCCTCCCCTTCTTCCGCCTCATCTTCTTTCTCTTCCTCTTCCGTGTCTTCGATCTCACTTCCTGATAGTATTGATATAAGAATACACCCAGTGAAACCTGTGTGTGAATATTTTCCACACATCTTCTGCTCAGCATTATGATGACATGGGATCATTTCCTGAAGAAGTAGTTGGATGTGTATTTTATATACTATTGGTCAGAGACAATAATTTATTAATAATATTAAGGCCCCCTATTCTTAGATGGCGGGAAATGTACATGTGGCTTTTTTTGAGTTAGAACTTGAATTGGAGAACAGAGGGCAGTTGTTTGTACTCTTGAACTTTTTCCTCAACACTAATTTCCATGACTTGTTTAAAAGCTATCTTGATGTGAAATAGGAGAACCATGTTTTAAGACTTGGATTCTTAACCTGGCATCTGGGTGACACTTAATTGAATCAGCTCATCATGGAGTTACTTCTGTTTTGAAAGCTCTCTACAAAAATATACAAAGTCTGTGCTCTGGTTTCTCTTCAAATTGTATAAATCTTTTGCCTTTTACAGAAATATACAAAGTCTGACAATTTCATTCAAAGAGAACAATAATTGGCCCTACTTACTATATCTAAGTTTCCATCCCTAAATTTGTTTTTTGGTTTTGAAATTTGGCTGTCAGTGTATTTTGGCTCGAGAAATCTCAAGAAGAAATATTGTACCATTTAGAATTAGGCATTACGTTGGTCAGTCTCTCACCAATGAAAAGTTTATTTCTTGGCAAACTGATTCTGAAAATATAAATGCACGTTACTTGATAATTTTGAATACAACTATTCTACCAGGGTTTTAGGGTAAGAAACTAGGCTGCAGCCAGTATAGGTAGTAGGACCACTACTCTGTTGCTGTTGATATTCCACATTATGCTGCATACTTACATTCTTATCATGCATAGTTTCACTCGTAAGAGTTAAAAACAACTCTCTGTCTCTACATAGCCCAATAGAATTGCTTTAAGCTTGTAGGTAATTAACATTTACATACTTTGCTGATGGCCAAAGGCCAAGGTGAAGGTGTAGTCTTGGCTCTAAAACTGCTGGTTCTTAGAGCACCCTCTGGCCGAAGGCATGTGGCACAGGCAGTAAGAATCGTGGAAACACATTTAAATAAAGAAAAATAGAATTATCTGTTCAGGTACAATAGAAATGTGGAAAAATCTGTACCTGTGTCTTTGGATTTCTTTGATTAAAGCAATCAATACAATATAAGACCTCAAAACTGTAGGTAAACATGCTCCTGTACTACATATCACTTTCTGTCCCAGTATTTGTTGGATGATATTGATATATTGCCTGATTGCTTTTTTTCCTCCGATTGATGGTAATAAGAGTGATTTATCACTTCTCTTTTCAAGTGGGTTCAAATGATGATAAGCAAATAAACCATTCAACAGAGAGTGGACCTCTCTGTCAGAAGCATGTGTCTAAATATTAGCAATAGGAAGTGAAGAACAGGAAGGAAGATTGTGTAAGGATTGTTCTGGGAGCCTTCCTCACAGTCAGAACTGAATGAAGAGCTCATTTTCATGCCTGGCTCTCTGTCTGCTCCGTCAGCAGCACTGGTATCTGGATCTTTATCAGGTTACTGCTGCTGATGTCTACATTTTCATTTATCTTGGCTTCCATTTAGGTAAAAAGAAAGACAAACGGCTAAGGTGAAGCTAGGAATGCAGCTCAGCTGAGAATGGATGTCTCTTTATTAGTATATAAGGCTATTGCATCACCTATAATGTTTGTGCTGGGGCAAAGTATTTTAATTTTACCAAGCCAGGGCCCTCAATTCTTAGTTTCCTAATTTTTCTAACTTTTTGTAATTTTTTTTAAATTATAAAAATGATGGAAACCCTGGGATCTCATTTTTAGAAGTTGGTAACTTTCAAAGAGTCTGAAGTACAAAGCAAAAGAAGGAAAGTTAAGGTGTCTCTGAACTTCTTAGAAAGGGAGAGCTTCCAGCTTCCACCAGCTCTTTTAATTATTGCAGGGGCAAGGTGGGTATAAGGGGCTAAAGGGTAATGGAAATAATACAATTAAAAATTTAAAAATAAAATGCAATGCTGAAAAAATAAATTATGTATTAGAGTTCTATGAAATTCCTTATAGACAAAAACATTTGCTGAACCAACTTTGAAAACCATTGATCTGGGCCATCATAAATTCTGAATCATCTTTCTTCCTTCATTTATCAGCATGGACAGTTGTTTTGCTCCTGTTTGTACAACAAATTTCTAAAAAGCATTTCAACATTAATCATAGCTGGAGCTGGCTACTTTTCTCAGATCATCATGCTTTCTTTGTTACAAGTATTTTTGCTACTGGGTAGGTATATGGTTAAGTTGATGGACAGATGCATAGGGACAGGAAGGAAGAAGGGAAGAGAAGAAAAGAAGAATATATAGTTACTTCCATTGTCTATTACTTTATGTCAATGCATATATTTTAAATTATTTCATTTATATTTCTTACCACTTAGGGTAGGAATCACATCTTGCTACATTTTATTATACAATATGCAGATTAAATAATAATGGCCCCAGTCACTTTTTTACATAGATATGGGCCTTTGTAGATGCAAAGAATATAACAGTAAGAAAACACAAAAAGTCTGACCTCTTGGAGCTTCTTCCTAGTTGGAAAAACAAGAGTAACACTGAAGTAAGGTAAGATAGGTCAGTGAATGATAATGCTGTACAGAAATATAAAACAGGAAGGGGAAGGGGGAGACTGTTTTGTATCCAGTGACAGAAGCACACAACCTGAAGGAGGTGAGGGAGGGTACTTGATCCTTAGGTTCAGAACCTTTTAGGTGGGAGGAGGGGGTAGTAAGGGCAAAGGCTTGATGCCCAGGTTTGTTTGGTACATTCTAGGAGCTGCAAGAACAGCAAGTTGCCAATCGCTATTGGGTCCCGGAAATGGGAGGGACTCTGGTTTTACTCTCCTATATTCTGAGCAAGATTGAAAGCCATTAGAGAATTTTAAGCAGAGGAAAGACATCTAAATTAAAAGGACCACTCTTATTTTAGGGTTCACCATAGACTTTAAAAAATATATAGTACAAATACAGCCACAGACAATATGTAAACACATGGCCATGGCTGTGTTCCAGGAAAACTTTATTTTATAAAACAGGTGGTGACAGAATTTGATTTGCATGCCATTGTTTGCCAATCACTGAAATAGACCATTTGCTAAGTGGTTTTGAATAGTAGCTGGGAGGGGGAGATGATTGTGACTATATCACTTAGCCCTGTATCACACCCAACACTAGCTACCATCAATTGATCATTTTTATGCACACCCCATCTCTGTACAGCTCATTCGTTATCACCTCAAAGCTATGGATACAATTTAATACATGTTTGTTGATGATTTCAAAAGAGTCATCTACTAAAAGCACAGTTAGTGGTACATAGGTTCTCTGCACAAAGGTTTCTCTGTCACTTTGAGGATTGCGATATCTGGGACAAGGACAGTTCTGTAATAGTAATTCCTTGTAGGAATTGTTCTGTGCCTGCTTGCTCTGAGGCCTTTCTTTGCCACTCTCTCTTCTGATTGGTTATCCCATTGCTGTCCAGAAAAATGTGACCATGGACCTTCAATGCAAATCACCTCAAGAAGTTGAAAATTCTGGTATCCACATAAAAACATGAAGAGAAACAAGTTAAGTGAACATGAATAATGTTTTGTTTAAACCAGTGTAACCAAGATACATCACAGTTTGGACTTGTCACGTGCTGAACAGTCCATGGCGGTGTGTGGCTGGTGGCTGCCATATTGGACAGGACTGGCACAGAGGTAGGTGCTGGAGAAGGTTCAGAACTCAGCCTACCCAGAATCAACAACATAGATAACCTAACAATAATTTTTAAGCTAATCTGTGAAATTAGTTTGCTTTTTTCTTGAGAGATTATAGATATGGACCAGGTCTGAAATGCTGGGGTCCAAGTCCTTGTCTGCTGCCCTTGGGCTCATCAGCAATGATTAACAGCAAAGTGTGATACAAGGAAGACTTCTACTATTCAGTGCGTTTCTCTTTTCCTAAATGTTGTTTTCCCAAGTTACCTTGCTCGTATGCTTATAGACAGCTGGATATAAACATAAAAATAGTAAAAGTCAACATCCTTGGCCATCTCCCATCCACACCCCTCACAGTTAAGCAGCTGATTCCAAGGTCATTTGGTTTGTACTTTTTCCTCATATGAGGGGACTCTTCTATGTGCTCCGTCAGTCATTTCCATGTGAAACTGAACTCAGAGGTGGGGACCGGTAAAGGCCCACTGTAAATACAGCTTAGTAATATTCATCCTGCACAATTTAAATATGTATACATTTGCTAAAACTGATTCACCCTTGACAAAATTAGCTGGAATTTGCTTAAGAAACAAAGTTTTATACAAACTGCAAAAACACCTACATTTTGCAGTTATTTTTAATGGATATGTGAGATCCCAGAATTTGGGAGTTTGGGGAAACAGCAGAAAGGCTATAAATAAAAACCTACAGAGCTGTTTGAAAACTCTGAGACAGTGGGAAGCTTGCAGCACCATGACCAGCTCCTCCCTGTGACAGGCCTGTGACACCAGGAAAGCAGCATCCTCCCTCGCTTTGCCCAAGACTGCCGTCTTGGCTCTATCAGCATGATGGTTCCCATGTGATTGTGGGAATGGCCACAGTATTGTTCACAAGGCTTCTCATAGAGAGCATTGGCCATAGTATCTGAGGAAGGAGGTAATGATAGGAGCTAGGGAAATTTGAGTTGAGTTTCTGCAACCGCATCTGCATTCTGCAAGGGTGTATGTCCTGGGTATCTTTGAAGCGTGTACCTGAACATTTCTATCTTGCCCAGTTAGTTATTTTCAGGCAAAACCAGGCCATTGAGACATAGTAGTGGGCAGAGATACTGAACTGAGCTTGTAAGTAGGAGTCAGCACATGTGAGTAGCGCTACAAATCTGCATCAGATTTTGTGTTAAGCTTGAACATTCTTCCATGAAAACTGTTCAGATGGACAACTGGTGATTGGCAGCTTCATCATGACAATGCACCAGCTCATGCATCACGTGTAGAGTTTTTTGGTACAACATCAAATCACCCAGATAACTCTGTCCCCTTACAGCCCAGATTTAGTGTCCTGCGAATTCTGGCTTTTCCCAAAACTAAAATCACCTTTGAAAGGGAAGAGATTTTACACTGTTGTTGAGATTCAGGAAAATATGATGGGGCAGCTGATAGCAGCTGGGAGAACTGTGTGGTGTCCCAAGGTGCCTACTTTGAAGGGGACTGAGGCATCACTGTCCTATGTATAATATTTCTTGTGTTTTCAATAAATATCTCTATTTTTAATGTGGCATGGCTGGGTACCTTCTGCACCGACCTTGTATATCAGCCATGAAAATAAGCTTTGGCCCACACGTCCAAGTCTCTAAGATAGCAAAACACAGAAGATGAGATCTAGACCACTGTCTTCTAGTAAATCCTGGTAAAAATGGCATTGAGGCATTATTAGCTTAAATCTTAGTAGTTTTTAAACATAGATTTTTTTTTGAAATATCAGGCTTACCTAAAATAGAGGTCATCTATAGAAAAAAAGATGGCTTTGAGCTGCTCAAAAAGTATGTACTAAATAAATTAATAAAAGAATGTAGAATTGTGTGGCAGGGAGTTGCTCTAATGTGAAGTTTATAGTTAAGAATTGAATCTTGACTTAATTCTTGACTTAGCTTTTCAAGCCTGACACTTCTCATGGACACACCCCTCTGACAGATGAGAAGTCCAGGCAGAGGAAAACACAGACATCATCCTAGGTGCCCATCCCGAACCAGCTCCTAACAGAGATGCCTGCATTCTCAGTGTGGATCCTGCCTTCATTCACTGGGTTCTTTTTTTTTTTTTTTTTCATAGTTAGTATTTCCAGTGTTTGAAATTGAGGTTTCCCTAAATAACTCATGGCTTTGGTCAGCCCTCAGACCCTCACAGTCACTTGCTGTCTGGGCAGAAACCCTTAGTGTGAGTCCTGCGCCCATAAAACTCAGCTCTGCTCTGCCTTCTTGGACTATATTTTGAAACCAAATGTACTAGTGTAATGTCTTATTCAGAATTCCATTTTCTAGAGATCTCTCTGGAGGTTTATGTGGGCTAATGGCTCCCCACCCACTTGACATTTTGCCCATTACATTATATGTTTCTTCCAAGGAACAAAAATATGCCTCTCTGTTTCTGACAGCATGGGAGACGTTCTCTTGCTGTTGCTCTCCAGGAAAAATCTTATAATCTAACTAGACAAACCCTTGCTGAAAAATTAGACCAAATGGCATTTGTAAACTCCAAAGAAAGCATTTTTCTTTCGTGAAGCATTTCCTAGCTGGAAGTGTTGAAACTTTGCATATACTGATATCAGTTAGGTTAATGGAAAAAATGAAAAGTTATAAACAGCTGAATACACTGTCAAAACTGAACCTTGTCAACCCAATTTTTCCCTAGCCCTGTGTGCTGAGAAATTTGCAGCATTTTTAATTCACATTTATGAGATGAATGAGAAAATAAGTGGATAAAGTTTAGTTTTTAAAAGAAAGACCATGTAGCTAGCTAGTTGGTTTTTCTTCCTATTTTTCTTATTAAGTTCAAATGAAGAAAATAATATTAGAAGATATATTTTGGGATAATATCCCTGTATCCTCTTTCTCATATTGTTTTTATACATAACAGTGCACAACCAGTTTGCCTGTGTGCCTGGTCCTGGAGGTGTTTGCTTGTCTGCTTGCTTGTCTGCTTGTTTTGGACTCTCGCTCCAAACCCATTAGGAAATGAGATATCACTTCCTGAGAAACAAATATGATTTACACATTTTGGGTTACTAGGGACTATAAAGAACCTAAACATTTGTGATGTTTATTTGTTTTCAGTATCAGATCAAATAAAAATGTTAGATTTGCGGGGAGCAGTTTATGCTGCACAAATGTGATTTTTAATAAGGTTCATATTTTCCTAATTAATGCTGCACTAATACAATATATATTTGTTTTTAAAATCCTCACCCAAGGATATGTTTATCGATTTGAGAGAGAGAGAGGAAAGGAGAGACAGACAGACTTCAATGTGAGAGAGGAACATTGATCTGTCGCCTCCTGTACAAGCCCCAACTGGGGGTCGAACCCACAACCTAGGTATGTGCCCTGACTGGGGGGGTCAAACCTGCAACCTTTTGGTGTATGGGATGATGCCAGCCAACTGAGCCACTGGTCAGGGCTGTCAAATAAATTATAAACAATCTTGTCATGCCCTTTATGTGGTGGGAAATAGTAGTGAAGGAGGAAGAGAGCCAGTCACTTATTCAGCATACTTGTTAAGTAAGGTAAATGCAATTGTATAATCAAATGTTTGAAACAGAAACAGGATTGAGTGCATATTTTCTAATCTATAGGTAGTATTCATTATAATTCACTTTACTGTCCAATGTGCCTTTTCTTTTTTTTTTAACTTTTTTTATTGCTGTTCAAGTACAGTTTTCTGCCTTTCCCCTGCAGCCCTCCCCACCTCCAATGTGCCTTTTCTTAAGAAGTAGATTAGTGGCATAACCTTGATGCCAAACAGAAGCACACAAGGAACTTTTTTAAAGTAGAGGCCTGGACAAAATACTATGAATAGGATTCAGGAAGGCGTAAAGGTGACAATATATCACAAACAATTTGGGTTTATCACTGGAATGTGAAGTTAAGTATTTGAAAATCAATCGATGTAATTCACCAGAACTACAGAATAGAGAAGAAATTACATGATTATTTAAGTAAATGTAGAAAAATCACTTGACAAAATGGAACACCCGTTATAGTAAAAACTTGAAGCAAAGTAGGAATGCTAGGGAACTTTAAACAGAGAAATTGACTCTATGAAAAATCTGTAGCTCACATACTTAAAGGTGAAATGCTGAATGTTTTCACTTTAAGATTGATAACTATGCAAAGCTGTCTACAATATCTCTTTTCAGAGGTCCTCGCTAGTAAAATATGACAAGAAAAAAAGTGGAAAAATATAGGTTGAAAAGCATGCAGTACAATTCTTCCTGTTTACTGATGACTTGGCTGATTTCACAAAATACCCCAAAGAATCTAGAAAACAACTATCAGGACTAATAAATGAATTTAACATGGTTGCAGGATAGAGTGTCAATATACAAACTTAATTTTTTTTACATGTTAGTATAAAGAATTGGAAAAATACTTAGGAATAACTGTAGCAAAACATATGTAAAATATCTATGTGGAAAAGTATAAAGCATTGTTTAAGTAATTAAAGAAGATCTACATATATAGGAAGAGATTCCATCTTTATTGCTTAGAAATCTCAATAATTTTGACATATTAGTTATTTCCAGATTGATGTATAGAATCAATGTAATCCAAACCAAAGTTCCAGCAGGCTTTTTTGTTTGTTTGAAGAACAAAGTCTGACTTCATGACTTAATATAAAACTATAGTAATCAAGATTTGTGATATGTTCATGAAAAGAAACAAACAGAGCAGCAGAACACAACTGAGCCCAGAAATAGACCATGTTCATGTGATCGGCTGATTTCCAGCACAGGCTCCAAAGCAGTCTAGTGGAGAGAAGAAATCATTTTTAGAAACGATGTTGCAAAATTCTAGAACAGCAATCCCTACCTTACACCATTCACAAAAATTACTTTAAAATAAATCAGACCTAACAATAGAAGCTAGTATTATAAAGTTTCTGAAAGAAAATAGCAAAATATCTTGTGATTTGGGGGTAAGTAAAGGTTTCTTAGGCCACAGAAAGCAAAAATCATAAAAACTGATACATTAGACTTAATAAAATTGTAAACTTGAGCTAATCAAAAGACATGGTAAGAAATTTATGAAATGCATATCTGACAAAGGATTGTTTTCCAGAACATATAAAAGCACTTCCACAACTCGATAATAAAATGACAAATAATTCAATACAAAAACAAGGCAAAAACTTGCTCAGCAACTTCACCAAGGAGGGTGGACAAACGGATAATAAATGCATGGGAAAAAATGCTTAGCATCGTTAAGCATTAGGAAATTGCAAATGAAACCTCCTGAGATACAGTCACTGGAATGGCTCAGTTCACTGAGACTAGTAGCAAATGTTGGTGAGGATGAGGAGAAACACTAACCTTCGGATTTTTAGAGGGCATGTACAATTATGCAACCACTTTGGACAAAACTCTGTTAATTTCTTACAAAACTAAACATGTACGTGCTCTGGGACCTACAGTTTCACTCCTTGTATTTTTACAAGAAAAATAAAAACATGTCCACGAAAAGACTTACACAGGAATGTTCATAGCAGCTTTGTCTAGAATAGCCATTTTTGGATATAGCTGAGGTGTGCAAAGGGGAGAAGATAAATTGTGAGGTTCATAAATGGAATACTTTTCAGCCATAAAGTAGAAAAACTACTGATTCATACAACATAGATGAATCCCGAAATCCTTTATGCTACATAAAAAACCTTATGATTCCATTTATAACAAGTTCTTGAACAGGCAAAACTAATTTATGATAAAAATATATCAGAACAGGAGGAATAGGGCCAGTGATTAACCAGGAAGGGGCATGAGGGAGCCATGAAAATGCTTTTTATCTTGATGGAGGTTTGTGTTATACAGGCATACAGGTTTGTCAAAGCTTACTGAGTGGTACATTTTAATGTATTTCACTGTATGTTAATTTTGCTAATGAAACACTATAAAGATTTTGATGTCTATTTCATGCATGTGGAAGTGTTTAGTGGTAAAGTTTACTGACATTTGCAACTACCTTTGAAAAGGATAAAAAATAAAATAACCCTGGCTGGCTGGGGAGCTCAGTTGGTTAGATTGTCATCCTGATGGCCAAGATTGTGAGTTTCATCCCTGGTCAGGACACACTACGAGAATGAACTAGTGAGTGCATAAATAGATGGAACAACAAATTGATGTGTTTGTTTTCCTTCTCTCTCTCTCTCCAAAATCAATAGATTAAAAAAAAATCAATTAAAATAAAGTAGATTGACTAAAGAATAGAGGGATGGAAAGATGCATAGGTAACTAATAAAAAGCAAATGTGATCAAACATTAATTATAGAACCTAGGTGGAGAGAAATGGACTTTCACTATGTATTTCTCTCAACTTTACTGTATATGTGAAACTTTCCATCATAAAACGGTGTGGGGTAGAAGGCTATTTTTCTGTGCTAGCCTTTAAGGGTAGAAGATGACTTTGTTTAGCGAGCGAAGGCATCGAAATCGAATTCTCCCAAATCTGAAGTTGTTAGACAGCTCTCAGGTGGCTCTAACCCTGCAGCTCATACCGCTCTTGTGCTGCTGCCCCGGTCTCTAGAGCCGAGCACCCAGCCCCTCGGGGAGAGGCGAGCAGGGGCATGCAGCCTCAGCTGCGCTTTGTGCCCCATGGCGCCTCTCCAGTTTCTTAAAAAACTGACCTTTTTGAAAACAAAAAATTATTCTTGAAGGAAAGGATGCTTGTAGTCAAGTTATTGAGCATACCTTTATTAAATATCCATAAGAGATAAATACTATTGATCATATGAAATCAGTTATAAGATAAATCTATTTTCTCAAGGATTTCTTTGTCTACGCGCATGCACATACTGGGAATTTTAAATACAAAAATAAGTATCGTAGAGTCATAAGCCCATGCCCTTGAGTGTTTTGCTGCTTCATGTATTCAAACAGATCTTCAGCAGTCTGCAGACGATAAGCCTGTGTCCTGTTGAGAAGACGGCCACCGTGGGCTCAGAGAGCAGTGTGCGGCAGTGGGACGGGGCAGAACTGAGGGTTGTACAGCTCCCATCACCTTTCTCAGCATTATCCTTTGATCCTGCTTTCCTTATTAGTGTGAGGATAAAAATAAAGCAAATTTCAAAGTGGAAATAGAGTTAAAAGATAATCGAACCCAACCTCCTCATTTTATTGATGAGAAAATTGAAGCTTAGAGAAATAGAAGCCAAGCCATGCCGTACAATAATCTTTTCCTGACCTGCAGGTTAGCATAAGTGCCCCGTCACAATTACCTCCATGCAATACCTATGAATGCCATGTCGGGGACAAATGCACTGTAGGAATGCAAAGTTTTTTGTTGATGATATTTCTTATTAAGGTGTGTAAATATTATATGGGTATTTTTATGTAGAGACTATGTCTTCTGGGTTATAAGAAGTATACTACATTTCTGTGTTACACTTATAACTATAAAACCACATGTAGATAACAATCAGTTTATATGGAAGTGGTCCCTTTCGTAAAATTCATCATTTTTTGTTCATATGCTGATTGCTATTCTGGGTCTTCTAATAGATTATTTTTAAGTGTGATACTCAGTATATGTAATTACAAGACAAACTTTTCAACTGTAGATGTTCCTCTGAGACGCGGTTAAATAAAAGTGTAAAAAGAAATGTTGGACAGTATCACCTCTTGGAATAGTAGGACTTCTGCAACACTGCGACTAAATATGATGTCGTATTTTCAAACATTATTTTCTTTTTGTCTTTAAAAAGAAAAAAACACATTTTGAAGTAAAACTGACTAAATGGAATTTTCTTCAACCAAATGTGTATTGGCAGCTTTTAAATTTTGTGTTTGTGTTTTATAGACTCATTAAAGATTATTACATTTTTTTACATCTTTACTGAGGTACAATCGAAGCACAATAAAGCACACACATTTACATATAATTTGATCAATTTTGACATGTTTTTCCACTGGGGGAACCATCACCACAGTAAAGATAAAGAATATTTCCATCATCTCCAAAACTTCCCTCAGAAACCCTTTGCAGTCCCTGCCCTCTTCCAACTTCATTCCCGAGGAACCACTGACTTGATTTTTTTTCACTCTAATTAGTTTCTATCTTCTAGAATTTTATATAAATAGAATTTAATGTATACTTTTATTTTGACCTGGCCTTTTTACTTAACATGCTTTCTTTAATTGAAGTGTACTTGACATACAGTATTACCTTACATCATATTATATGCATTGTGTGTAGCAGGTACACCAAATTGAATTGCAAGAGTGCTTCTTATATTTTAAATATGTCATTCATCTGATATTTATGTTGAGAATATTTTCTTCCTGAATATGAATGGCTTGACTTTTCATTTTTTCATCTTGTCTTTCCAAGAACAAAATTTTAAAGTTTGATAAAAATCGGATTTAGTAGCTTTAATGTTTTGTGTTTTTTGTGTGTGTTCTTTTTACAAAAACTTTGCTGACTGCAAGATTATAAACATTTTCTCCTGTGTTTTCTTTTAGAAGTTTTATGTTGTACTTTAGGTATATGATCCATTTTGAGTCAATACTTTGCACTGAGTGTGAGGTTAGGGTCATTGTATTTCCCATATCATTTGTTTAAATAACTTTCCTTTCCCAGTTGAATTTCCTCCGCACAGTTGTAAAAATCAGTTGTCCATATATGTATGGGTCTATTTCTGGACACTCTATTTTGTTCCATAGACCAGTATCACCATATCTTTGCCAATAACCCACATTTTTCATTACCATAGCTAAATAGAGGTTGGGGCAAAGTAGGCTTATAGTTGTTCATAGGAAAAATAATAAAATAGTTAATAAATAATACAAAAATAAACTCTGTTTCATGTGCTCACAACTATAAACCTACTTTTACCCCGCCCTGTAGTAAATCTTGAAATCAGGTGAGGGAATTCTTCAACTTTTAACAGTCTAGGTCTTTTGTATTTCCAAATTGATTTCAGAATCATGCTATCAATTAATACCTGTCTCCCCTCCCCCCAAAAAAAGCCTGGTAGATTTTGTTTGGAATTACACTGAATGTATAGGTCAATTTGGAGAGCATTGCCATCCATGGACATAGTGCATCTCTCCATTTATTTATGTATTCTGTAATGCAGCAGTGTTCTGCAGTTTTAATACAGAGGTATTGGATATTTTTGCTTAGATTTATTTCTAGGTATATTCTTTTTCCCACTAGTGTAAAAGAAAAGAAACATTATTTTTAACTTTTTGACATTAATATGTCTTGTATTCTGTGTAGATTTTTATGGGTTATTTTTAGGTAAACAATCATATAGCATGCAAATTCTGTCAGTTTTAATTCTTTTTTGATTGCTATGCATTTCTTCATTAATGCAATAACTGAGTCTCACAGCAAAAAGTTAAATAAGAGTATCAGAAGCAGGTATTCTTGCCTCGCTCTTTATTTCTTGGGAATAATTAGTTAGATCCTTTGCTCTTAAGTGTGATTTTAGTTATTGGTTTTCCTAGATGCCCTTTGTCAGTTTAAAGAAGTTTCCTACTATTTTCTAAATTATGAAAACATGTTGAAATTTTTTTTTCTCCTCAACCCAAGGACATTTTTTCCTTACATTGCTTTTAGAGAGAAAAGCGAGTGGGAGAAACTTTGATGTGAGAGAGATGCATCGATCAGTTGCCTCCTGCGCACACCCATACCGTGGATCGTGGGCACCTGGACCAGGACTGAAGCTGCAACCCAGGTATGCACCCTTTGGTTACGACGGGACAATGCTCCAACCAGCAGAGCCACCTTTGCCCAAGGCAGGGGTGTTGAATTTTGTATGCTATTTTAAAAAACAGTTTTTGATATATTTTTTTCTCCTTTATTCTGTCATATGCTGAATGACATTTATTTCTGCATGTTAAACCAACCTTGCATTCCTAGGAAAAGCCTTCCTTTGTTATAATGTCATACACCAACCCACCACCCCCCACCATACACACATAATTAGATAGCATTTGATAATATTTTTAAGGATCTTTACATCTATATGAAGGTTAAAAAGATACTATAAAAATGATTTTTAGATTTTGATATTTAGCGTTATGCTGGCCTTACAAAAAAAAAAAGTTGGGGAGTCATCCCAACTTTTCTATTTTCTGAAAATATTTATAAAAAGTAAGTGTTATTTCTTCCTGAAGGTTTTTGCCTGGATTCACTAGTGAAAAATCTGGACCTAGCATTTTCTTTTAGTAAAAGTATTAGATAATTTAATTTTATGTATATATTCCATCTTTCTGTTTTCTTTGTATCAAATTTGGTAACTTGTACTTTTCAAGAAATTTGTCAATTTTATGTACTTGTCACTTATTTTAGTGTAATGTTGTTGTGTTACCTTATTGTCCTTTTAAAGTCTGCTGGTTCTGTGTGATTAACTCTTTTACATCCTTGATAACGTTCCTTTGCGCCCTTGCTCTCATTTTCTCGAACATTCCGGGGAGGGCTTTGACCCTTTGTTGATCTTTTCAGGTGACCAGCTGCAAGCCTAGATGTTGTCCATCTCTTTAGCTTTCGTTGATTTCCGCACTTTACCATTTTCTTCTATCTCTAATATTGTGGAGTTTAACTTATTCCCTTTTTTCAGCTTTTTAGGGTAAACTCTTAAGTCATTAATTTTATATCTTTCTTCTTTTCAATATCAGCATTTAAAATATGTCTTTCTAAGCCCTTCTTCAGCTTCATTCCACAGCTTTGAGCTTGTATTTTTGTTGTTATATAGGTCAAAGTCATTTTTAACTTGTGCACTTGCCTTTTATCTATTAATTATTTTGAAGTATGTTATTAATTTACAGATATTTGCTGTTTTTCTAGATGCTGTTGTTGTTTTCTAATTTAACTACACTATGCTTGGAGAGTAACTCTGATTTTGATTGTTTTTAATATTGAGACTTTGTTAATAGACCAGAATATGGTCTATCTCAGTCAATGTATATATATGTATATCTAAGCATTACATTATGCACTTTAAATATATATAATTTTAATTGAAAAATAAAATTTTCTTTATTAGCATCTAGCTTTTCTCCTTTTGGTACTCCAATTACATGCGTTAGATCTGTGGATGTTGTTCCATGGGTCTCTGAAGCTATCTTTATCTATTTTACCCTGTTTTTCACTCTTTTTTTCAGATTGGATAACATCTATTAATGTATATCCAAGTTCCTGATTATTTTTTTCATTTTTTCCATACTGCTTTTGAATCCACCCAGCAAGTTTTTCTATTGTAAATACTGTGTTTTTCTTTTTTTAAAGTTTTATTTCTTGTTGAAGATTTATTGAAAATAAATGTTTATATTTTTATTCACTTCAAGAGCATTTTCTTTGTTGAAAATGTTTATATTTTTATTCACTTCAAGAGCATTTTCCTTTATTCGTATTCATGGAGCATAAATGAAATAGGTGATTAAATATTTTTGATAGTGTCGTCACTTAGGTCATTTTTTTTGTCTTTTTCCTAAAGAATTAATTGATCATAATGGTTCTTTGAGTGTTGAGTAATTTTATGTTATTTTTTTAGATATCATTTTATTTTTAAAATTATTAGTTCCTTTTTATTTTTATATGATTATTTTTATTGCATTTTCCATTACCATTTGTCCCCCTTATACACCCCACCCCCACAATCACCACACTGTTTTTTCATGTCCATGAGTTCTTTTTCTTTTTTGCTCAATCCTTCTACCTCCTAACTCCCCCACCCCCATAGCTATCAACCAGCTCTGTATCTATGAGTCTGTCTCTGTTTTGTTTGCTAGTTTACTTCGTTCATTAGATTCCACATATGAGTGAAATCATATGGTACTTGTCTTTCTCTGACTGGTTTAATTCACTTAACATAATGTTGTCCAGGTCCATCCATACTGTTCAAAAGGTAAAATTTTCTTCTTCTTCTTTTTTTTATGGCCAAAAAGTATTCCATTGTGTGAATGTCCCATAACTGTTTGATCCACTCATCTGCTGATGGACACTTGGGCTGCTTCCATATCTTAGCAATTGTAAATAATGCTGCAATAAACATGGGGGTGCTTATGTTCTTTCAAATTAGTGTTTCAGTTTTCTTCAGATAAATTTTCAGAAGTGGAAAAAGATTTTGCACAGCAAAGGACACCATCAACAAAATAAAAAGACAACCCACTGAGTGGGAGAACATATTCACCAACATATCTGATAAAGGGTTAATATCCAAAATTTATAAAGAACTTATAAAAGTCAACATCACAAAAACAAATAGTCCAATTAAAAAATGAGCAAAGGACCTGAACAGAAACTCCTCCAAAGAAGCATACCTGTGGCCAAAAGACATATAAAAAAGCACTCAACATCACTAGTCATCAGAGACATGCAAATTAAAACCAGAATGAGATATCACCTCACTCCTGTCAGAATGGCTACCATCAATAAATCAACAAACAACAAGTGCTGGCGAGGATGTGGAGAAAGGGGAACCCTTTTGGCACTTTTGATGGGAATGTAAATTGGTACAGCCACTGTGGAAAGCAGTATGGAGGTACCTCAAAAATTGAAAATGGAAGTGTTGAGTTATTTTAGATTATATTCAATATTGTGAATATTCTTTTATAGAGTCTATTATAATTATATCTTATAACAATCATCTGGAGATGATGATGTTTATTTTAATAGTCAATCAAGCCATTCAGATTCAGAGTGTAAGTTGTGTCTGAGTTTCTCAGGGACCTGGTTCAGATCAGTTTAGTTTCCTGCAGTCTAAACCATATTGGTTTATGTGTCTCTGGCGATGTGCAATTTGGGCTTAGAATGAAACTTGTGCAGAAGGCTAAAATCTCTGTTCAGTTCCCAGAGCCTTTGATATCTTCGTTTGAGACTGTCATTCATGCTTAGTTCAGGAATTAAAGTGATACTTGTTTATTCACAGAATTAAGGATCCTTTCTCATTCTCTAATCTCTGAGATTCACCCCAAGCTCTCTGGCCTGTGGGATTTTTTATTTCTGGTTTGTCTCATCAGAAAAATGGAGTTTACCTGCTTCTGCATTTGCCATTGCTCACCCCTTTGCACTGGGGTCTACTCTTGGGGTCATACTGCGTAGGAGAAAACAAAAAATAAATAAGTAAAATTGGAAATATCAAAATACTGGTTACTTTTGGAAGTTTGACTCTCTTACATAATCTGCCTGATTCTGAGAGTCCTGGGGTGGTTGATATGTATGTGCATATATGTATATCTGTGTGTTTATATAATATATTTATATAATTACATAATTTAAAGTTTTTAGTTGTAATCACATGTGGAATAAATTACCCCCACTGTTACTGAACCAGAACCCATATGGAATTGTTTCCCTCAGACAAAAGTTACCTATATGACAAGGTATAGAATCTTTTCTTGTGAAATTAGCCAAACCATTGTGATAGCAAAGAAAGTTTTCTCTTTATGTGCAAATTGTACAGAGAAGAGCAAGAATTATTATCAAATTGTGTCCATTTTACACACACATACAGTTTAAGAAAATATTTACTGTGATACTTTAGATTCCACATTCTTCATACTTACCATTATTTCAAGGGCATGGAAGGCAGTACTACATTTTCTTCCTCCACTGAGTTATCAGAGATAAAATGGGTTATATATGTGAACTGCTTGGAGGCGTCAGAGTCAAGCTGTATGTAATTTAAAGTGGTATTAACTTTGTAAAATACAACTAGTATTTAGATAGTGTTTAAGCTCCTTAGGACTGATTCTTTATGGTGATTTAAATTTATTTATTTATTTATTTTGAGAGAGAGAGGAAGGGATAGCAAGTGAGAGGGAAACATTGATTTTTTATTCCACTTATTTACACATTCATTGGTCGATTCTTTTGTGTGCCCTGACTCGGGATCATACACACGACTTTGGAGTATCAGGACAATACTCTAACTAGCTACCTGGTCAGGGCCTTAAATACATATATTTAAGTTGAAAATAAAAATTTCAAGAATTAACATTGGTGACAATACTTCCTGTTGTGAATTGCATATAGTAGGTCAGTGGCAACTTCCTTATGAAAGTATGTTTATATAATGATAAAATACAAAAATTAAAGGATATATTACTGTGTCTGATGTGCATTTTGAAAATAGTACAGTAATAATCATAAGCTAATGTGAATCATGTAATGTGTAGTTCTACTTTTTTTGGTAATGATTAAGTGACTAAAGGAAATGAAGAATGAGAGCAGGCCATTTCATGTAATAATAAATTTAAAATGTTTAAAAAAATAAATGATGTATAGACATGCGATAAAGCATAAGATTTTCCGTATGTTTAAGATACCCTTCTGACCTTGAATTTGATCAGGTTATTTAAATATAGTTCAGATAAGGAGCACAGTGCAGTTCAGGTGCAAGAATTTCCTAACGAGCACTTTCCAACCATTTATTATTGTTTGCCTCTTGGAATTGCAGTTACAAAAATAGCAATTCTCTGAATTATTTTATTATTTGTAAAATGATGCACGATTTGACATTTTGTTGTAGGGCAACAAGAATTTTCAAACAACTGATTAACCTCTATTTCATTGTATCAGATTACTTTAATGTTTCGTAGTTTAAAAATTGAGATATAATTTGCATTCAATAAAATGCACAAATTTCATGTGTAAAACTCAATGGCTTTTCACAAATACACTTTTAATAAACATACATCACCTGAGATACCGGACATTTCTGTACGTCGCCCTGAAACTTCTTTCATACCCTTCCCTCCCAGTGCCCTCCATCCCCCAGCCAGCCCTCATCACTTCAGACTTTCCTCAGCACAGGTGAGTTGCCTGTTCTTACACTTTCCGTAAACAGAATCCTGCCGTGTGTCCTCTTTTACACAGTGTTTTGAGATCTATGTGTTGTGTTTATCGGTAGTTCTTTTCCATTGTTTAGGAGTGTTAAATTTTACCAACACACTCCAGTTTGATTATTCATTTTTCTCTTTCTGGCTTGCTTCTGTTTTGGGGCTATTATGAATAAAGACACTTAGAACTTTCTTATAAATGTCTTTTTATGGATATAGTTCACATTTTTCATATTAGATAAGTTCATTTTAAGTTATTTTGAATATAGCAATATGTATATTACATTTCTTTCTCACATTAACTTTTAGACAATATTTTGCTATAAAAAGAAAAAATGGTCCTAAGATATGAAAATGATACTTAAAAATTTTAACATTTTTTGAAATATTGTTCTTCTTTTTTCAAAACAAGACTGTCCTTAATCAATTCTCCTGTACAAACTGTAGAGAAAAATTAAAATTTGTAAATCTATTAGAAGCATACAAAATTAGAACATACTACAAATACAAAATCCTCAGTTTTTCCAAGCTTATATGACTACTTCACCCCCAAAGCCACAGGGCTCCATAACTTTCCCCTACTGTGCTTTTCACTGTCCTGTAGAGTAAGCAATTTATGTGTCTGTCTCCCCATGGGACTGAAAGCTCCTTGGAGACAAATACCACCTGTGTCTTACTTGTCTTTCCGTCTGTAGCACCTAGCACTTTGCCTGGCACATGGTAGGTGCATGTTGTATGTTGAGTGAGCTGAATAACTGCCTTTTGTCTAGGGTGCTTATTTGCCTTGCAAACATTGTTTTTGCTATGGAAACATAACAACACTTAGGTTTAGCTCAGGAGTTCACTATTCCTTTTATGTCTTAAGCCTTTTGTTTAATACATGAGCTGACTTATCCCAGTTTCCTGTTTATATAGGGTAGGCTTTTGATGAAAATGCACATGACCAAAAAACTAGAAAAGATTTCTGTTTTATTAGTTTAATAACATTGTTATACTTAACTGATGTGTCATTGAGAAAAACAACTTCAAATGAAGATATTTATATGCATGTAAACATACATATATACACATGCATATCTAGTCTTAACTCATCTTTACTTCTAGGTTTATATGCCTAGTGCAATATATACTTAGGGTGTAGAATACAAACATCATTTTATTTATCTGTTTTCAATGTTGGGAAAAGACCTGGAAATTATTCATGATTTTTAATTACTATTGGGATTTCTACGTTGAATCAAAGGTCATAATTCTAATCGTCTCAGACCCCCTTTTTTCCCCTAATAGGTCTTTTCAGGGCCCATCTGTCTATGGTTCACGATATAACCTTTTTTGATGGGGCAGGATGGCAGATGGACAGCAGATGGGAGTTTTGCCCTGCCTCCTGCTTCAGATCCTGGCCAGACAGAAACTGTCAGGGACTGTCAGTTTGTACTCCCAGCTTGTGGGCTCCAGTGCTGTGTTTGGCATTCTCACCCAGAGTCCGACCTGATGCTGAGCAGGACCAGGTATTGGTAACTATGACTAGTTAGTTATTGGAGAAAGGCTAGCAACAAGGGGGGAGACCCAGTGCATCTGAGAAAGCACGTGAGAGAAGTGTCCTTTCTATTTGACTGGGCGCTGGGTCCTCCGGGCTTCGGAGTCAGCTCCTTCTCAGGACTGAAGCTGCAGAATTAGGGAAAATACGATTGTCGTGTAGGTATTTGTCTATTTTTAAAGTGTAAATCCATTCCCAACAGTTTTTGCTTCTCTCCAAAATCAAATGAGGAAGCCAGTGAGAAACAGAGATAGACGGTGGCTTCATCCGTAAACCAAATGTTTTTGTCTAAATTGTTAGACAACTTGTCATTGTCTGGAATTCCTGAGAGAGTCCTTCGTGATTAAAGCTTACACTAATGGTAACCTTTTTGAATGCAGAAACTATAACAGCTTCTACGAAAGCATTAAAAGACAGTTCATGAGATTCTAGTCTTAACAGGGAGAAAGCAGAAAGTCTTTTCATTTTCATTCTGAACTATAGGTACACACTGTATATGTGTGTGTGTGTGTGTGTGCGCGCGCACACGCATGCATAAATTTGCTGCTTTACAAGTGACTCTCTTTATTTTAGATAGAAACCAGATTGGAGTAAACAGATGAGGCTGGGTAAATCCTCCTAATGGAAGGTAAGCCTTGGCAATGACCAAGAATAAAAGGCAATAATGAGTCAAATTGTTTGCTGAGCTGAGAATTTTTTTCCAGACTTATTTAGTTTCTTTAAACTTCGTGCTTCACAGAGATCCCATTGTGCCCTTTCCTCATCTGAGCTGAGCCTCAGAGGTGATTAGTAGTAACATAAGATTTTATGTAAGGAATAGATCTTTAAATAATTGTCCAGCAGAAATATAGAAAACTGCCACACATTTTCTACAGAGCCATCACTAACCTATCACCCTGTATTAAAGAAGATCCTTACAATATTCCATATTCCATTCCTTCATTGAACTAAATGGAAATATTGTACCCTGCTGCTTAATAGTATTTCATTCATATAATAGGTAAATTATGGCATTATTACACAATTTACTAACACAATTTGCTCACATAGGAATAATTTCTTATGTTCTGGGAGTCAGGGGCCACTTCTACATATGTATAATAAATTATAATGCTGTTCCAAATTATATAAGTAACATTGGGTTGTTATCAATAAACAATGTTTGCATTAGTTCAAGACCTTCCTTCAATCCAGTTTAGATATCTGTAGCATCTACTACCATGGGACAGTTTAAAATTTAGGTTATAACAGATTGCTGAGCAATCGTTTACCTGAACCTTGAGTAATCTGTACTTTATAAAATGAATATACATTGTATTCCATGTTCCATCAGATACTGTTTTATCTTTCTTTTCAATTTTCTTCTGTCCTCAACTCATAAATATACTTAAATTTTAAGGAACTCTGTGCTTATTTGCCCTGGTAACATTGTGTGTGTGTGACACTCCGTCAAGCTGTGTATTTGACAGGTGATCAAGGCACCTTCTCTTTGGAACCCTGGCACTATATCTGGGGCTTCCTTAAAACTCATTCTTTTTTTAAGAAAGAATCTTTAAATGGAAAAAATCTTGTTATGGTGCTGCCCACAATGGCCTAAAGGTCTGTGTCGCACCCCTGCTAGCCATGAATGCACTTGAACGTGGATCTTGGTAACATGATTTCAGGCAAGGCGCGGACAGGATCTAATTAGCTATAAGTCTGTAAATGCTTGGACAGGCTTAGCTTGCAGTTCTCCATATTACTGATATAACTGCAACACTCTAATCCTAGAAAGCTGTCTTGTAATGAATTCCTGTTAGCCACAGAGTTAAGGAAAAGTCATGAACTTGAGGAAACTAAGCAATCCCTATGACTTAGCCAGTTAGAAGCTGTGCCTTTTAGGGTGCCGCCTGCTTTCCCAGCCTTGTTCTTGCTTTGGAAAGCAGCTCATGGAAAAAAAAGTTACAACAACAACAAGCTGTTGTACAGAAAATTTTTAACTATCTTACATTCAACAGCTAATTTCTTGTATTTGATCATCCTATAAATGGTATAATGCTTATGTAATGACAAATTAAAAGGTGGTCCTTACCTTCAAGACACTTACATTTTAATAATGAAGATGATAGGTAAGCACATACTAGAATGCCAAATTTTAATAAATGAATGTTATCACAAATACTAAAGCAGGCAAAAGCGTAAGAGAGAGGGAGGGAGGTGTGGCTTTTATGTAGGGTGGTCAGAGAAAGCCTCATATGTACATGTATATATTATTTTCATATTTGGCCCTTTTATTGAGATGACTTACAGACTTACAGATGAAGAATTGCACGGATGTTAAATGTACAGTTTGACAAGTTATGAGAAATGTAATCTGTACCCCTATCCATATATACAACATCTGTGACATCAGAAAGATTGCTCCCGCCCTTCCCTGTGGGTCCTGTCATCATTGCTCCTGGAGGCGACCGCTGCTCTGACTCTTAGCCATGCATGAGTGTTGCTGGTTCTGGGACGTGGCAAGATCATGCAATCTGCAGTCTTTTGTGGCTGAATTCTTCCCTCCTCTTAAGATTTTTGATGTTTCTCCATGATACTGCTCTATTGTGTGTATTCCTTTTTATTGTGTTCTGTTGTCTGGACACACCTGACTTTGTTTAGCCATTCTCCTGCTGATGGACCATTGGATTGTTTCCCGACTGGGGGCCAGTTTACATAAAATGATGGGGAACATTTTTGTGTCAGATTTTTATGTATATGTGTTTGCATTTCTCTTAGATAAAGACCGAAGTGTGTTTAACTTTGTAAGGAAGTTCCATATTAGCTTCTAAAGAGGCTGTGCTATTTTACCCTCCATCAGCAATGTAAGAGAGTTCTGTTTTTTTTTTTTTTTCACATCTTCATCGACACATGGCGCTGTCAGTCTTTTAATTTTAGCCATTTGAGTGGGTGTACAGCCTTCTGAGTAGCCCTTTGAATGGTGTCTTGGGTGGTTTTATTACTGGGTGGTAGAATTAGATTGAAGTTCTTTGTCAGATATATGTCTTACACGTATTATCTCCCAACTTGGTAACTTGCCTACTTACATTTTTCAAGAGGTCTTTCAAATAACAAATGTTTAATTTTGATGAAGTTCACTTTATAACTTCTTTGTTTGTCAATGTTTTTTTCTACTCTAAGAAATCTTTGCCTTCTCATAATGAAAGATATCTTACATTTTTCTTTAAAAGTTTTGTAATTTAACCTTGTTTTTTGATCTATGATAATCTAGGATAGATACATTTTTGTGTATAATGTGATGTATGGCTAAAACTTCATTTCTTCCCCGAATAAATATCCAGTTGCTCTAACATCACTGGTTGAGAAGACTTTCCTTTGTAGAAATGCTTTGGAGCCTTATTTGAAAAATCGGTATTATGAGCTTTTATTTAAGATGTAGAAAGACGAAAGAGTAATTGTCCCACCTTTACTGCAACAATGAAATGGTAGAAAATTTGCAAATGCGTAACTTTTCTTGAAATCCCGAGAGAGCTGAGTGCCCAAGGAAACCTACTAACTTAGAATCTAAGGAAGGGCGAGCGCCTCTAAGGAGAAGTGAGGGACAAGCACTTGTTTACTGGAGCCATGGGTGTAAGGACACTGATAAGTAATTCAACTAAAACTTTTAACAAATTGCCTAACGCCAAGTATGGGATAGCAATGGAAGCTAAAACTTCTGGGGACTGCGGGCATAAGGGGAATTCACAGAAATTCCAGGCTCTTCTACTGGTGCATAGCCTCCACATAAAAAAGACAGGTCGGTTGTCCTGAGAAATCATTCTTGTGAGCTGGCCTGGGACAGAGGATCAGCTATGGTTGAGAGACAGGCAGGAAGTCCCATCTGTATTGTTCTCTCTCTCCTATGGAATAAAAGCCTTAACACCATAAGGGGAAGAACAATAAACTCTTGTTCCTCAGGCACTCGTGAAAGGTCATTGCAGCTGAAAGAGGGTACAGAAAAAACCCTGTATCCCTGGGAAAGGGGCAGGAATACATCTCAGGCCCAGACCAACAGGTGGCTGTGGAGCAGGACCCTGAGAAGGTCACATTTCCAAGACATAGGGACTGAGTGCCTGCCTAATTAATCAGAGCAAAAAGAACATTCCCCTCAACTTCACCGCATGGCCAATTGGTGACAAATGGCTAATATTAGTATAATTTCCAATTTATAGATGGGAAATACTAAGGACAGAAAAACTAAATGAGTTGCCCACAAATCTCACAGCCAATAAATGGAAAAACTGAGATTTTAGCCAAGATAATCTGGCTCCAAAGTATTCACAAGGGCTGTGCAATAATACTGCAGAGGAGTGTTGAGGTGAATAAGGCAAATCAGAAGAGTGGGCTGTTTCAGAATAACGGGACTGCTCAAAGGTGCATAATGGTTTTAAGAAAGCGGTGCATTCGACAAGACCAAATTTAACAGAGCCGATAAGCCAGGGGAAGGATGGAAAGTTTCCATTGGACTTTGCAATTTAGAATATTATGTAACTTTAGCTGTAAGTAGTTTCAATGGTATGGTAAATATTGAAACCACGATCCACTGGATTCAGAAACGAATATGGAGTAAAGATGACAGTTCACTAAAAATATCCCACTTTTCTCAAAAGTTTGACTAGGAAGGAGATTGATGCACAGGTAGTAAATAACATGGGAAGAGGATTTGTTTTCAAGGATAAATGTGACTTGAGCCTGTTTATAAGACAAGAGGGAGCAGACCATAGAATGAGAAAGTATATCATTATAAGAAAGAAAAATAAGTAAGGTGGCGTAAGGAGGTTTGTTGGTGTGTCTAGGATATGTATTGAGGGAATTTTCTAGGAGTGCAAATACCCTCATGTAAATATTAGAAGATGCATAATTTGTACAGTTCCAATACATTCCTTGTGTCAGATAAAAACTTATCTATTCTTGGAGACACATATATTAATCTCACATACATCTTCCTTGTAATTTTGTTTGAATGAGCTAGCCAGGGAAAAGTTGTTTCATCTCCACTGATGTGTGATATGCACCATGTCAGAATACGGCTATTGGTAATGGTTCAATAAACAACTGTCACTCTAATATAGAAATATGTAACGGACACAATAACTCAATCATTCCATCTAACTTGACAAAATGGAAAATGGCTTGAAAAATGAGAGCCCAAAACACCCAGTTGCAACTCTAGGTAGGGCGAGTTTTAGGGTGTCTGCTCTTACAGTGATGTCTTCGAGGACAAGGACCGTGTACGCATTCACATCTTTATTGTCATTCCCAGTTTAGTAGTGGGTGCCTCGAGTGTCAAATGCATTGATAGTATATATTTATATAAGTCAATTATCAACATTTCAAAGCATACGCCTATTTAAACATCTTTACTCTTATATATGACATCTAATAGAACCTCTAGAAATCCTGGAATTTCAAGTACAGCCATGAAGTCTCAGCTGACTTCAGTGATCGAGTCAAGTTCGCCCATTGCTCTGGTCAACCTAGAAGACATTCCACTTGGCGGAAACACTGGACTCTTTCTCCCTTACACTTCTAAATCCTTGACTGTGTGGATAAGATGGTGTGATCTAGTCTACTTCTGTAATTTTCATCTTATTCTAGACAGTCAATCCTACCAATAACACAAATGTAGTACATTTTTTATTTTAAAATACACATTGCTTTTTACTCCAAACATGTGATATAGGTTTATTTGTACCTGTATCTTTATATTAATACATTTTAATGAAAAAGCAAAGTTTTTATTTGGAAAGGGAATTGACATTGGGAACTTGAGGTTGGCTGTCACAGTGGATCACATGGAATAACTTGGCCAAGTTTCTCAGCCATATTTGGCCTAGTTTTCTGCATATGTTTGCAAGATGCGAAAGCCAGTTTATTGCCTGAGGGCACAGAAACCTGGAGGAAAAGCTTGGAACCTGTGCCATTTAATCCACTGGGTGTCTTTCCTTTTGCCTAGATTTTGCCTACAGAGGTCTGATTGTAACAGTAGAACATAAATAGAAGAATAACACTTCTCTTTGCCTTTCATCAGCTATGGAGTTTTATAGAATGTTCTTGTCAAACATTTTGGGGAACACAGCTGCAAAGATTTTTTTAAATGTGAACTTTGTAACAAAAAATATGGTTTTAGGTATGAATGATGGAACAAATGTGAATTTAAAAAAAACAGTTTGCTTAGGTTTTCTTAATTTTTTGTGGAAGTTTCCACTTAAAATAGGATGCCATAAAAATATTTGTATGCGTGTAAAGTGAGTCCCCTATGTAACATATTTCAGAATTTTTGATGACTCAGTCACATAGTTAAAGGTCATATAGTTATAGCTGATTCAAACCCCAAAATGAATAGAGATGTCAAACTACATAGAGCATATTGGATATTTACACATGAATAAGCAAGATGACAGAATTTGTTTTCAAGTAGATCTATTTTTTTTTGCCTTTGCATGTTTTTGGTAGTTCTTTGACTTGCTGTTTTCATATAATATTTTAAAAAAATATTTATGTTAGGTAATTAGGATATATATAATTTCACATGTAATATGTAAAAAAAGAGGATATGTAAATGACCTTCTTTCAGAGGAGAGGAAAAATGGGTATGTGTTGTTATTTTCCTTACTAAATATCTCTAGACTATTTAGTTTTTAGAGGATAACTGTACTTTTTTCTTTTTTAATTGGAGTTAATAATTTCAAATAAAGCAATAATATACTGAGTGCCATTTTTAAGTCAAGGATCTTAATATTTCAGGGCAGGTGTTTGAGGTTAGGATTTGGAAGAACATAATCCTGACACATTTGTTCCTGTTCTTCCTTCGCCACATTTGGCATTTGAATACTACTGTCACTCTTCAGCTATCAAAGGCAGTGTTGCACTCTTCTCATGAAACCTTCACATAAGCAGGCACCGAAACGTTCACTCAAAGTCATAACATGCTTCTGGGGGCATTTTCTCTGTCGGTCTTCTCAGATCACTGGAAAACGTCATATCGAGGAAGATGTTTTAACGAAGTTTACTGAGTTTATTTTTAAATGCAGCCATGTGTGGTGTGCGTAGGCAACAACCACAGGCACTCCATAGAGGAACTGCTGGCAGTGCGCTGAGGCTGTTGACAAGTAAATTGGCCAGTGGGAAACAGGGAAGAAGTGCAGATAGGTGGCTCTCATGACTTCCCAGTTGCTGTATGTGCACGCTGTGTGTACATCTTTGTCTCTCCCTTTGTGATTTGCCGACTTATCGAGAGAAGCATTTCTGACTAAGTAAGCCCTTTCTTCCCAACATGTGTTGGGGTATAATGAAACTTCTGCCTGTAGAATTACTATGAAATTCTAGTAAACATTTGAGGCATGAAGAAAATTGATTTGTATATCCTGAGAGCCTCATGGCTTAGTTGGTTGGAGCATCATCCTGTGTACAAAAGTTTGCAGGTTCAATTTCTAGTCAGGGTACATACCTGGGTTGCAAGTTTGATGCCTGATTGGGGTGCATATAGGTGGCAGCTGGTGGACGTTTCTCTCTCACATTCATGTTTCTCTCTCTCCGTCTCTCTCTGTCTCTTTCCACCCCCACTTCTCTCTAAGATCAATGAACATAACCTCTAGTGAGGAGTAAAAAAAAAATCATACAGCACTGCCTTTGCTTAGGTGTATTATAATTACATTTGTCTGTCTTCCCTACTATACTGAGATTTAATTAAGAGTAGAGACAATTACTTTTTTAAGACTTCCAGTCCCTGGCTCAATATTTGTTAAATCAGAAGTATTCAATAAATACTAGTTGAATTAAGAAAATAATGAATGAAGAAGTTTAAAGACTCATCAGGATTTCTCTATTTTGTAATCTTCATTGAAGTCATATTTTTATGTTTGTGTAGGAAGTATCAGAAAATCATATTTCCCCTTTTGGACTGACTGGCATTGTCAAGGAATGCCTATATTTATAGTAAAAAGAACACTGGAGTTATAATACAAGTGCTTGAACTTAAATTTTGGCTTCACTGTTCACATGCTGTGAAAATTATTTCTCTTCCCTGAACCTTTACTTTTTCATCTCTACAATGGGCTATTTACATCTCCTTATGACTGCCATTTCATGAAGTCATTTTTTCCTTTATTTAAGAAGCTCTCTAATCTTAAATTACCTAGTTTATATGGTAATAAAAATAATTTTGAAATATTCAGTGATTCTTTTAAAAATTTCTCTCTGAATCCTGTTGCCCTGCAGCTGCCACAGCTGTGAAATCAATGGCCTTTATTGCTTTATGTGTGTGGTGGATGCAGTCTAGATTCTAGAACAAATGTATCATTGTGTATTTGTTACAAAAGTTTTTACATAAGCCAGAATTTGTTGAAAATTGCTAAAGCTGCCATTTACATATTGAGAAGAAAGCCTGAGGATAGAAGACGTGGGACCCACTCACATAGGAAGGGAAATCCCACTCCCACCCTCACCCCCCATCCCCAGTGGTGCAAAATGATGCTTCATGAGGGACTGGGAATAGGAACCAAGGGAAGGATGATCGAAAAAGAAAAGAACATGGTTAAGGAGGGAGATAAGAGGAACAAAAGCTGTGTCAACTCACCTTTTCCCTCCCCCACTGCACCCTGGAATTCAGAGGAAATGCCTCTTGGGAGTCTCTAAACCACCTTGGTGTAGCCAGTAGAGTTGAAAAGTGGCCTCTTGTGAAAGAGCTACTCTACTCACCTATCCTCCAAGTACTCTATGGCTCAGACATTCTGGTGGGTGGACTGAGCTTGTAAGGAGGAGTTAGCACATGTCACAGGGTCCCAGTACTGTGGAGCAAGGGGAATCTGGCAGAGACCGCCCCTGTCCACTGGGGCTCCAACACTGCACACACTCAGGTGTCTGAGATCAGAGTGAGGAGTGAGAGTTGAGTTGAAGGGTCTGGTCAGTCAGAGAAGATAGACAGAAGCAATCATTGTCCCATGCCCACACTGAGAGGACTACCCTAAACACTTCACAAACAGGTGTAGTGAAAGGAAGACCAAAACCCAAGGAGCAGGTCAGATTAGCTTTGACTTACTCGGGATGTAGCAGCCCACCCAGAAAGGGCACTCACTAATGGAGGTAGATGCTCCGCCCCCACCACCACAATATTACATAAACAACTTTTTGAGGAGAGGCCAGTCTGTGAGGAGAAGGAAGAGAAAAGAGTAAAAATTTACTCCAAACTGACTATTTAATGAAGAACATGAGTTATAGAAAATAAACAACCTTAAAGTCTTATTTTGTTTTGCTTTGTTTACCACCAAATAAGAATAAAGACTTTTGAGCAGTTATGTGATGGGAAACACAATTTTTTAAAAAATTAGTTTTGCACATCTGTGTTATAATGAGTAAATGTCAAATCAACCCCACGAGTTTGCCTTTCTCTGTATTTGTAACTTACATATACAAGGTCTGTTAACAAAAAAGTTCAGCCATTATTAATGTAAAGAGAATGGTTTGCACAACATCGATGTAACCTGGCAGCCAAGGAGAGTGGACTGGAATGCACATGCATGAACAATGACGACTTCACTGTACTAGTTAGTTAGGGTGGTAGATGCCATTGAGTGAGCTCGTGTACTGTGTGGCCATTGCATTCAAAACGACTGAGGAAATAGATCAACAAATCTACATCAAATTTTGCATTAAGCTTGAACATTCCTCTGAGGAAACTATTTAGATGATACAGAAGACTTTTGGGGATGATGAAATGAGTTCTGTGCAAATGAAAGTGTAGCACAAATGCTTCAAAGGTGGTTGAGAATCTGTTGAAAGCAATCCATGTTCTGGAAGGCCTGCAGCAAGCAGTACACCTGAGAATGTTGAACATGCATGGGCTGCAATCAATAAAGATCGGCGACTGACAGTGCGAGAACTAGAAGCTGATCTGGGGATTCCAAAAACTACTGTTTCCAAGATTTTGACGCAGGATCTTGGCATGAAACATGTTGTGGCAAAATTCCTTCCAAGGCTTCTGCTGCCACAGCAGAAGGAACGTTGTGCCGCAGATGGGAGAACTGTGTGGGGTCCTGAGATGCCTGCTTTGAAGGGGACTGAGGTGGCATTGTCCTATGAACAATGTTTCTTTTGTCTTGCGTCTCTTCAGTAAGTGCCTATTTTTTTTTAAACACACAGCTGGATACTTTCTGGACAGGCCTTGTATTTAGTGTCCTCATTTGTAGTTTATGAGTTTGTAATATTTTATGGTGTACAGAATGCTTTTACACAGACCTTTCTTACCATAACACAGTGAGGTAATGTCAGTATCATCATGTTTCAGGTGAGGAAGCTGAAGATTTGTTCAGGACCAGAGAGTTGATGAGAGAGAGAGAAAGAGAGGGAGAAGAAAGAGAACGGCTGCAGCCTAGGTCCTCCCCCATGCTCGGGATCCACCGTGCACGCTTCTCTATGGGACCTCATTTTGTTTCCGTCTGGAACTCTGTACTGTTTTGCAATGGTATGATTATTTGTTAGGAACTCTTACACAACTTTCTTGTTAATTTAAAGACATATTGCCACACAGCTTTATTGGGACGTATTTAATGAAATATTCTCTCATTATTTAGCATGCAACTGATTCTTTTGATTTGGTAATGTTTTAATCAGAACCTCAGAATAGTCTGTCTAGGTGACAGACTGAGCACATCTGGGCAAAACAAAACAAGAACTGTGGAAAACTCACTCTAATCATTTCCTGTCTAGGAAAAATGCAGAAATCCACAAAAGTGAGTCAATATTTTATAAATTCAAGGTCAATATTCTATGTCAATGTCAATAATGTGTGAGTTCCAAAGGATTTGTGTCACTATTAAATTAAAAATAATTCACTCTTATTTGATGTATAGTGGGTTCAGCCATAAAATGGTCAGAAACAAAGAGAATATAAAGGGTAGAGCAAAGACATATTTTGTGAGACAGTTGTAAGCCTCTTATGGGCTTTGATGCAAAGTAATAGAGACCATCTCATCTCGTGCTATTCATTCACCTTTAGCATTAGTGAATTTATGGCTTGTATTTTCAACTTTGACCTAGATCCCTGAAGCGCTTCATGTCTTTGCCCTGCTTCAGCAGGTTCATTTCAGGGAAGTGACTGTGTGTTACATGTTACTTATAACTCAGATCTCAGATGAATGGGTGCTATTAGAATTGGAACACAGGTGATAATTTGATGTTCAGGAATTTCCCCCTTTTTAATATATTTGTATATTATATGTTACATTTCATTGTTAGCTTTTTATTCTCAATATTCTATCTAGTTTAATTTGTGAGCTCTTAGTCATGATGGTAGAAATCAATCCATAGGTATTTCACTGGTAATGTATTTTGTAACTAGTCAGGCTTATGGATAGCCCAATTTGTGTGTTTCTCTGAGAGATACACATTAAAGCAGGATTCTCCTTTTGGCTTAGGAACTTTTCCTACTTTCCATCAGATGCAGTGGGCCATGCAGCACTGCCACCAGTCATAGAACTTACTATTTAAATATTTTCTTTTAGATGTTAAGAGAGCATAGTGTCCCTTTTATGTAACTTTTACTTTTGAAGTCAGACCAAATTAGCCATTACAGTGTTATATTACAAATGCATATGTTAAATTTATTTGACATTCTTTTTATATTCATGGTTGTAGTCTTCCTGCCAAGCAGAATTTTTCCAGCCATCTCTACTGACCACCACTGATGAGTAACCCATGTTTTTGTGTGCCTACAACGGAAAGTCTCTTTGCTACATACTTTATATCATTCATTACCTGATATAGAGGCCAAATAGAAATATGTTCAGGTTAAGTAAATTAAATCTTCTCATCCATTATTTTAGAGAAATGACCACACAGCATGAATACAATTTAATATTACCTGTTAGGATATTTTTGGCTAGATTAGGAGAACATTTATTCAGATAAGCCTATTTGTTTAGCAGAGTTTTCCATATTATTTGTTAACTCAATGTCCTTAATATCCACAGCTCAATTTTTCCTATTGATAATGGCTCCATTGTGAACATATAAATATAATTAAAATATCCCTACCTGTATTTAAAAATTAATAACTTTTATTTAATTCCCATGGGTTCTATTATGCAGTCAAATAAGGACTTGAGTTATAGCTGGGGCAACAATGAAAGAGGCATTGAAGTATTGTAAAAGAGAAGATAGTGAGGATGTGCTATTTTTATTTATTTTTTATTGTTTTCATTGTTGTTCCATTATAGTTGTTCCAATTTTCCCCATTGCTCTCCCCTGCCCCGCCCATCTCCCTGCTCCACAGTCAGTCCCCGCCCTGTTGTCCACGTCTATGGGTCATTCATACTTGTTCTTTAACTAGGCCCTTCCACTTGTTTCCTCCATTATTCCGATCCCTTCACCCCTCTGGACCCTGTCAGTCTCTTCCTTGTTTCTATGCCTCTGGCTCTATTTTGTTGGTTTGTTTGTTTTGTTCATTATGTTCCACTTATAGGTGAGATCATATGGTGTTTGTCTTTCACTGCCTGGCTTATTTAACTTAGCATAATACTCTCCAGTTCCATCCATGCTTTCACGAAGAGTAGGAGTTCTTTCTTTCTGCTGCATGGTATCCCATTGTGTAAATGTACCATGGTTTTTTGATCCACTCATTTGCTGATGGGCACTTAGGTTGCTTCCAGTACTTGGCTATTGTAAATTGTACTGCTATGAACATAGGGGTGCATAGGTTCTTTTCAACTGATGTTTCAGAATTGTTAGGCTATAATCCCAGCAGTGGAATCAATAGATCAAAAGGCAGTTCCATTTTTAGTTATTTGAGGAAATTTCATACTGTTTTTTGGAAGTGGCTGCACCAGTCTGCATTCCCACCAACATTGCACTAGCGTTCCCCTTTCTCCACATCCTCACCAGCACTTGTTGTTTGTTGATTTGTTAATGATGGCCCTTCTGACCAGTGTGGTGTGAAGTGGTATCTCATTGTGGTTTTAATTTGCATCTCTCTGATGGCTAGTGATGTCAAGCATCCTTTCATATGCCTATGGGCCCTCTCTATGTCCTCTTTGGAGCGGTGTCTGTTCAGGTCCTCTGCCCATTTTGTAATTGAATTATTTGTCTTCCTGGCTTTGAGTTGTATGAGTTCTTCGTATATTTTGGAGATCAAACCCTTGTCTGAGGTATCATTAGCAAATATGTTTTCCCATGTGGGTGGTTCTGTTTTCATTTTACTGATGTTTTCTTTAACTGTGCAGAAGCTTTTTAGTCCCATTTGTTTATTCTTTCCTTTATTTCCCTTGCCCTAGAGGATGTATCAGCAAAAATATTGCAGCATGCATATCTGAAATTTTATTGCTTATGTTTTTCACTAGGAATTTTATGGTGTCACAGCTTATGTTTAACTCTTTTATCCACTTTGAGCTTATTCTAGTATATGGTGTAAGTTGGTGGTATACTTTGATTTTTTTGCATGCACCATTTGTTGAAGAGGCTATTTTTACTCCATTTTATGCTTGTGCCCCCTTTGTCAAATACTAATTGACCACAGGGTCATGAATTTATTTCTGGGCCCTCTCTTCTGTTCCATTGACCTATGTGTCTGTTTTTGTGCCAGTACCAGATTGTTTTGATTACAGTGGCCTCATAGTATAGTTTGCTATCAGGTATTGTGATCCCTCCAGTTTTGTACTTCTTCCTTAAGATTTCTGTAGCTATTCAAGGGTTATTTTGGTTCCATATACATTTTTTAAATATTCTAAACCTGTGAATAGGTTATTGGTATTTTAGTAGGGATTGCATTGAATTTATAGAATGCTTTGGGTATTATAGACACTTTAATGATGTTGATTCTTCCAATCCATGAACACGGTTTATGCTTCCATTTGTTTGTATCTTCTTTAATTTCTTTCTTCAGTGTTCCATAGTTTTCCAAGTACAGGCCGTTTACATCGTTGGTTAAGTTTATCCCTAGGTACTTTATTTTTCTTGTTGCTATAGTATACGGGATTTTGTTCCTAGTTTCTGTTTCTGATATTTCATTGGTGTACACAAATGTCTTTGATTTCTGAATATTGACTTTGTATTCTGCTATTTTGCTAAATTCACTTATTAGTTTGAGTAGTTGTTAGGTGGAGTAGTTTTTTGGTTTTCTATATATGCTATCATGTTATCTGTAAACAATGACAGTTTTACTTCCTCCTTTCCAGTTCAGATGTGTTTTAATTCTTTTTCTTGTCTGATTGCTGTGGCTAGAACTTCCAATACTATGTTGAATAAAAAGTAGTGAAAATGGATATCCTTGTCTTCTTCCTGATCTTAATGGGAAAGCTTTTAGTTTTTCCTGTTGAGTGTGATGTTGGCTATAGGATTCTTGTATATGGCCTTTATTATATTGAGGTATTCTTCCTCTATTCCCACTTTGCTGAGTGTTTTTATCATAATGAGTGCTGTACTTTATCAAATGCTTTTTTGAGGTCTATTGATATGATCATATGATTTCTTTCTTTCATTTTGTTTATGTGGTGTATTATGTTTATTGGTTTGTGAACATTATACCATCCTTACATCTCTGGGATGAATCCCACTTATTGTGGTATACAATCTTTTTAATATATTGCTGGATCTGGCTTGCCAATATTTTGTTGAGGATTTTAGCATCTGTGTACATCAGTGATATTGGCATGTAGTTTTCTCTCTTTGTTGTGTATTTACCTGGTATTGGAATTAGGATAATACTGGCCTCATAAAGAAGGTTTGGGAGTCTTCCTTCTTGAAATTTTTGGAATACTTTGAGCTGGATAGGAGTTAGCTCTTCCCTACATATTTGGTAAAATTCTCCTCTGAAGCCATCTGGTACAGGGCTTTTGTGTGCTGGGAGTTTTTGATTACTGCTTCAGTTTCACTAATTGTTATTGGTCTCTTCAGGCTTTCTGCTTCTTCTTGACTCAGTTTTGGAAAAGTATATATTTCTTGAAATTTGTCCATTTTGCCAAGGTTGTCAAATTTCTTGGCATATAGTTGTTCATAGTAATTTCTGACAATCCTTTGTATTTGGTATTGGTTGTAATTTGTCTTCTTTTTTTTTTTTTCTCATTTTATTTATTTAGGTCCTATCTTTTTTTTTTCTTGATGAATCTGGTTAAAGGTTTGTTGATTTTGTTTATCTTTTCAAAGAACCAGCTCCTGAATTTATTGATCCTTTGAATTATTCTTTTAGTCTCTATGTCATTTAATTCTTCTCTGATCCTGATTATTTCCTTCCTTCTACTCACTCTGGGCTTTGTTGTTCTTCTACTTCTTGTAGATGTAGCGTTAGGTGGCTTATTTGAAATTGTTGTTTTTTAGGTAGGCCTGTATTGCTATGAAGTTCTCTCTCAGGAGTGTCTTTGCTATGCCCCATAAGTTCGGGCTGTTGTGTGTTCATTTTCATTTGTTTCCAGAAACTTTTTGATTTCTTCCTTGATTTCATTGATATCCCATTCATTATTTAAGAGGATGTTATTCAGCCTCCATGAATTTGAATGTTTTTGAGCTTTTCCCTTGAGGTTGGTTTCTAGTTTCAAGCCACTGTGATCCACAGAAATGCTTCTTATGATTTCAGTTTTCTTGAGTTTGTTGAGGCTTGTTTTGTGACCTACCATGTGGTCTATCTTTGAAAATGTTCCATGTGCATTTGAAGAAAATGTGTATTTTGATTCTTAGAAGTGAAAGTTTCTGTATATATCAATTAAGGACATTTGATCTAGGGTACCATTCATTGTCACAGTATCCTTGTTGATTCTTTGCTTGGATGATCTATCCATTTTTTACCTTGGTTGTTAAAATCCCCTACTATGAATCTACTACAAGTGCATTGCTGTCAATAATCTTTCTTAAATTCCTTCAATATTTTCCTTATATACTTTGGTGCTTCTATGTTGGGTGCATATATGTTTACTAGGGTTATATCTTCTTAATGGATTGTTCCCTTAAGTATTATGTAGTGTCTTCCTTTGTCTCTGTTTGTGGACTTTGTTTTGAAATCTATTTTGTCTGATACAAGTACTGCTACCCCAGTTTTTTTTTTCAGGTCTGTTTGCTTGCAACATTTTTTCCATTTCTCCACTTTAAGTCTGTGTAGATCTTTTGTTCTGAGGTAGGTCCGTTGTAGACAGCATATATGCAGGTCATGTTTTCTCATCCTTTCAGCTACTCCATGTCTTTTGATTGGAGCATTAAATCCATTTACATTTAAGGTTATTTTGATAGATACTTATTCATTGCCATTTTTCCCTTTGTTCTTTTGTTCCTCTCTCTCTCTCTCTCCACCCCTCCCCCCTTTTTCTTCTCTTGCAATGCTGGTTTGGTGGAGATGTGTTCATTTAGTCTTTTTATTTTGGTTTGGGACCTGCTTATTTTGTTTTCCATTTTAAATGAGAGTCTTATTGGGTAGGATAGTCTTGCTGGAGGCCTTTGCTTTACAGTACTTGGAATGTTTCTTGCTATTACCTTCTGGCTTGTAGTATCTTTGCTGAATAATCAGCTGCCGGCCTTATCTGTGCTTCCTTGTATGTTACTAGGTGTTTCTCCCTTGCTGCCTTAGGATTCTCTCTTTGTCTTTAAATTTTGCCATTTTTATTATGAAGTTCCTTGGAGTGGGCCTCTTTGCATTCATGTTGATTGGAACCCTCTGTGCTTCCTGGACTAGTATGATCTTGTCTCTCATCAAGTTAGGGAAGTTTTCTGTTATTACTTTTTCAAATAGATTTTCTAGTGCTTGCTCCTCTTCTTCTCTTTCTGGTGTTCCTATGATATGGGTATTATTATATCCATGTTGTCCTGCAGCTCCCTTAAACTCTTTTCATTCTTTTCTTTTCTTTTTTTTCCATTTTGTTGCTCTGCCTGGGAATTTTTTTTTCTGCCTTGTCCTCCAGCTCACTGATTTGATCCACTGCTTCATCTAGTCTGATTTTACTTCCTTCTACTGTGTTCTTCAGTTCAGAAATTGTATCGTATTTCTAGGACCATAAGACGCACGTAGGTTTTAGAGGAAGAAAATAGGAAAAAAAGTTTTGAGGCAAAAAATGTGGTAAAATATTTAATAACCAGTTACCGCACTCCACCACCACCCCTCCCCACCCCCATCAAACCAGGCAAGCTACATTCGGACTATAAGACACACCTTCATTTTCCTCCCAAATGTGGTGGAAAAAAGTGCTTCTTGTAGTCTGAAAAATACGGTATTCTTCATTTCTTTCTGGCTGTTATTCATAGTTACTGTGTCCTTTTCCATGCTGATGTAATTCGCAGTAAGTTCCTTGTAGCTTCCCTGTAGTTCTCACTGATCCTATTGAGATTCCTTATAACCATTATTTTGAAGTCAATGTCTGATAGTTTACTAACCTCTATTTCATCTAGCACTCTTCCTGGGGATTCCTCCTTTCCTTTCAATTGGGGGTTGTTTCTTTGTCTTCCCATTCTAGGGGAGACTCTTCTTGTTTGTTTCTACTTCTTAGATTGATCTGCTTTTACTCCCTGCCTTTATGGCATGAACTTCTATGGTAGGAGACCTGTGAGGTTCAGTGGTGCAGTCTCCTTGATCTCCTGAACTTGATGCTCTTGGGATGCCCTTTATGCCTTTTATGTTGACTCTCTGGACATAATTGGGTTTTGATTGTTGTTGGGTCATTCTTTGGTGGGTCCTTCCCTCTGGCTGGCTGACTGAAGGTCACTCTGCCATCACATCTTGTATGCTGTTGTGCAGGTGCACTGTTTTTTTCTTTCTGGATCCACCTCTGGTGATGTCAGGCAGTGTCCCAGTCTGGCCTTAGACAGCCTGTTTGAGACTTCCAGGGATCCACAGTCTGTGGCTATCTCCTTCAGCTGTTAATCCAGCCAATGTGTAATTAGCAGTCAGGCCTAAGCACCATGGGGTGGGGCAGAGTAATTCCTGTGGGTGGGGTGGATGCTTTCCTCAGGCTGATAACACTCTGAGGGGGGTGGTCTGCCTAAGCGAGATGGCTCCTGCAGTGTGGGGGATGACTCAGCACTGGGATCCTGGTGGCTGCTGTCTCAGTTCTCTCCCCAAAGCCAGTCTCTCCTCAAGCATCTCCAGTCGTCTCTGCCCTCTCTTTGTGGAGCCCAGTGTAAGTGGCTACAAATGAAAATTTATGTGTTGGCCTTTTGAAGCTCTCTGAGTCGAGAGCTATCTGTCCCTGGCAGAGAAAAACCCTGCTGCTTTTCACAGCTGGTTGTTGTCTGGGTATTTATCAGCTCTGGTGCTATAGACTGGGGAGCCTAGTTTGGGGTTTCAACCCCACACTTCTCAGGGGGATCCCCCTGGCCACTGAAATATCCCTCTAGCACTTTAGCTGCCACCTGTGGGAGCCCTGCCAGCTGTCTTGCATTTCTTCCTCACTCCCTACCAGTCACATTGTAGTGAAGCTGTTTCTTCTGTCTGTCTGTGGTTATAAAGCTTTGCTCCCACTATAGCTCAGTTGTTTATCCTGGATGACTTCTCCACAATCTAGATATAATTGCAGACTGGCCCTGGGAGAGAGTTAGTATAGCTTCTACTCACTCCTCTGCCATCCTGGATTCTAGGATGTGCTTACAATGAGCATATCCCTGCCATTATTATTAGATGAGAAGGTTTAAAACAATTTTTTTAAAATCTGTTATGTAGTTTACATGCAATTATTTTTTCTCTTTGGGTCTCCCATTTCCACTTAGCTCTTCTAACATTGTCATCTTTTTTCTTTTGATATAAAAATGATATTAACTAAAAAGTGTAAATAGGATTTTGCTATTTAAAGAGGGTAGGAAAGAAAGTTTGCCAGGCCTCAAATATTTCCACATCTGGATCTAGAACATAGCACATATTGATATGTGTTCTCTATTTCATGTCTATTTGGAAGTATTGTGTACACATTTCAGCAAATTTTGGCAAAAGCCATGTCCTCTGACTGGGAAGTGACTGTCCTCTTCTTGTGTCATTTCCCAGCCCCAAAGTCCTGTTTACACTAAGCTCCTTTGTTAAGGACTCAACATAAAGGTCTTTGATACTGTTGAGCCCATCTCTGAGTCATTCTTAGCTGACACTTTGTGTCTAGCTGGCAATTTTTCCATGAGTGGTAAGGTCAACCTCATACAATATTACACAACCCTCCCTATTCCTTGTGCGTCAGTGAGAATCAAATGACTCTTAATAGTGCAAAACAAAATCTTGGATTAAGATAGAAAGATGACCAATCTCTAAACAAAGCAAACCGATGTTCAGACTAGGATTCTCTCATATTCATTATGCTTTTTTACTCATTCTCTATAGCAGCTTTCTCTTGCTAAAAGTACTCTTTAAAATGTGTGTTCATTCATCACAGGTAAGTGAAAATGATAGATTATGATGTATAGGTAATTATCATGTATAATTTTTGTTTTATCTCCTTAATTAATAAAGTTCTAGAATATTTGAAGGCAGCTCAGTGCAGTGAAGAGGATATTGAGTCAGCAGACTGCCCATCCAGGGGTCCATTGGAAGAACCCTGAACTTCTCTTAGTTTGTCTTCTCATCTGTACAGTGGAAATAATCATATCTATCTCACGGAATTGATGCATATTTTAATGTGTGTAAAATAACTTGATAAACTAAAAACCTATTCAAATGAAATAAGCTACTGCTTTTGTAAGAGCCAGAAGAGTTTGCTATCATCATTTGAGAAAAGGTCAGAATATGAAGCCTTTTAGAAATTGCAGAATAATGTTTTAGAAAGAGTGATTTGATAGATACTGGCTTAATTTAGTGAGATTTTCAATAGCCCGATTGCAGCATTTTTTTCTTATTACTTTGCCTCTGTAAGGCTATCATGCTATATTGGAAAAATCTTCCTCCCTTAACCATGAAATTAAAAAAGGAACTGGGTTTGAGTTAGCTGCTGTTCTTTCAGTGGCTTGTGGGCAATGTATCTTGAGTAATTGTCTCTTTCCAGTTGTTTTGGCTCTGACACCAATCCTCTTTCCTCAGTCCTTTCTTCATTGCTTGGAAAGAAACAATGGGGGATTTTCATTGACTCATCTCTGCAGTTTTTGATGGACACACACAAAAGTTTTTAAAGAAGCAAGCATCTAATTCAGAGAGAATTAAAATATGTTTCAAACCTACTGGTAGATACACCAATTAGGGAACCTATAAATAAAGTTGAACTTTGGAGCCAAATGATTGTTGGGGTTGTCATCTTCATAATGAAATTCTTTGCCATTATAATCTCATTTGGCAAAGACGAAGTTGTCCCCTTGGGAGATGCCTTGCCAAATTTTCATCCATAATTCTGAATTGAGGCCAAGCCAGACTGTTATCTGCGAACTACTTCACATCCTTTCTTTGTGGTCCATGCTCTTAGCCTCAAGGATCCAGTTTGTGAACATTGAGCAGCCAGAAACTGTTTGGAGAAGAGCACCTTTAAAAAAATTATAGTCATTAAGGTCTAATGCCATATGGACTCGAGGGGTGGTGGAGATACTGAGCAGCTTCTTGTTCATTAACACTGAAATATTTATATGAGCAATAATAATAAAATAGCATATTTTAGTGTCTGTGTGGTATGCATTTGAGCGCTAATGCAATTAGATAATATTGACAGGCCCTATTGTAATTATGTAAATAGTACCAAATTTAACTCTCCCTTTATCTTTCACTTCCATGCACACATGGAAGGAGGGGGCTACAAAGTGGGCAAATGCTGGGTTGAGTGCTTAGCTGTTTATTTACCTGACAGAGCAGCCCCAAGCTTATATTATTAAATATTATTTTATTATTATTTTAATTCTTACCTGAGGATTTGCCTAGAGAGAAGAAGGTGGGAGAGTAGAGACAGAGAAAGAGAGAGAGACATCAATTGGTACATACCCATACTGGGAATTGAACCCCTGATCTATTGGTATATGGGACAACAGTCCAACCAGCTTAGCCAGGGCTGAAGCTTAAATTATCCTGAACTATTTTTTTTCCATCCAAATTTAAGCAAATCCAGTGGGTGGCACAGAAGTGACATACAAATACGGGTTTATTTGCAGGAAAGCTTGGTGATAAAGCATCCATATGAGAACCCTGCCAACCCAGTAGGTCAGTTTTGAGTTTTTGTGTTTCAGAGCTGTATTTGGGTCCCCTTTGACTAATGCCAGCACTTTTTTTGTTACCTTTTGAACGGATCGTTTTAAATTGTTCTACATCGAGATGTCTTGCTGTCTATCAATCTTCCCATCTCAGTGCAGAAGTATTTGATTAGTGTATTTAAAGTAATAAAGATGTCAACAGTGGTGTCACCTTGATTGATGCTAATTATAAGTCTTTAATGGTTCCTGTGCATTGGCCACTATCCTTGCAGATTGTAATTTTTATGGTTAAAATGGTGCCCTGCTGTCCAAAGGCTTAATCATAAATTCTGGTCTATCTTTCTCTAATGTTTCCACATGCAGTGGTATAATCCCAGTAACATACATTATCTTCATTGGTTAAAAGCAAGCAGTGACTTTCATAGGGGTGATTAATGCATTTATCAGGCGCTTGAAGAATCCTTGTTGGAATCACAGCGGAGGTTATGATGATTATGCTTGTTGGGCATTAGAATTAGCAGCAATGGTACATAGGCTGTCTGAAAATAATTGAAGATTGTTATGCAGCCCCTGTTTAGCACATTAACGTTGTAAATGAGACTATAACTGCAATGGTAAAAAGGCTCAGGGTTTGCAACCTGAAAATGCTATCAGTATGTGGTTGTCACACCAGTGAAACTAAAAGCAAGTTAAATTGTCTGAAGGCTTTCCTCCTTTAGAACAAACAGTCTTGTTAAACAGATTTGGGGTCACTCAATTTGAGATATCTGTTGATTAAAATGTCTTTTTTACTAGGGTTTCTGAGGCTGAATTTTCACAATGCTAATATGTGTTTAGTCTTCAATCTCCTTCCTTAAGCCCAGAGATAGAATTTTAAATAAGAATAAACATGCCCAATGATGTATACATTTATGGGACTTATAATAGGGTATATACCCATATTATCCCCATCGTAATACTTCTCTGAAATGATGTATCTCATTGAAGAGAAGCTCAACATAAAATGATACTTTACTATTTTATAAGAGCAATTTACCTCCACAGCAATTACAGCACATGGCTCCTTGAACATAGTAGAGGTTTTTAAAGTGTTTAATGCTATTAAAGTAGGTACTGACAGCTTTTTTAAGGTTGTTTTCGAACTAATCTTAGTTCGCACCTGTTTTCTCCTATTTAATTTTATTTTTTTTCTATGCTTACAAATTAAGCTAGATGGAACTTCAATGTACTATAATCCTAAATGTTAGAAGTATTTATACCTCTTTGCTTTCTACCAATTTTATATTCAGGTCTAATGATAATATCCTACTATAATATTTTCTACTAGCTCTATTGTCCTACATCTAAACAAAACTGTTCCTCGACTTTTAGTAAGGAGAAAATAATTTAAAAAATTTTTCAACCCATACTCATTTTCAAATAAGGAAATGATAAATTGCATTATAGAGAGACTGTTATTCTCCGAGCCATACCAGTTTAGAGAAAGGCATCACAGATCTCAGAGGCCAGTTGGAAACAGCAGTCCTCTTATAAACAGCACGCATTTGACATTTCCGGAGGTGGCTGTAGTTACAGGGATGGTAAGAAGGTCTACCTGATGCAGTTCTTTGGCTGGGCATTTGAGGGTATGCAGGGCATGGCAGAGGGAGGCTTATAGATGCGAATATACGAAACACAGAGTTCATTCTTTTATTATTATTTATCAATTGTATTATCTTTCATACGAACAACTGTAAACCTACTTTTGCCACACCCTGTGTGAAAAGTTGCATAGTGTTAGAAGGCTCCTCAATTTGTAGTCACTCTTTTAGAGAAACTTTAACATCTGTTTTAGGTTTTTGCAAGGATGACTTACTGCAAAGTGTTTTTGTCTTGCCGCCATACAGTTTAAGGTAGATGAAATGTTAGTTTTCATAGGTGCTGGTGTGCTCAGTTGGACAGTACTTATCGTCAGTGAGTTAGTGGGCCTCTCCTGACCAGAGTGATGATATGGAAAATACACACACAGAGTATAGCCTCTCCCACAGAGAAGCTTTTTCTTTTTAAGTTGCACTCAGACATTGTAAACATAGGTGGGCTGGAAAGGGATGTTAGAAAGCTTAGAATGGATAAGGAAAGCCAGAGTTATTGAACTAGGATAGATTGGGGGAGGAGCCTGGTGTGGAACCTCAGGGAGGACTGGGGGTGTTCTTTTATGGTGATTAATTCCCTGTGTCTACTCATTTTCACAATTGTAGTGCTCCACTTATTAAGGAGGGTGAGTCTCATTAGAATCACCAGAGAGAGGCTTCAGTGGGTGCCAAGGATTGGTGGGCACCCTGGAGAGGGAGGCCGTATAATTACATCATGTGTGATTCTGCAGAGAGAAATGCAGACTGCTTGATTGGAGGAGGTGTTAGCTGTGTTGCTTAGTCTCTCACTGTGTGATTATTTCCTTTTGTAGTTTTGATAAATTAACATTGGCTCACGTATTCAACAGGAATATTTTTAAGTTTTTTTTTTTTTTAAGCCCCAGGGCTTCTGTTTAAAAATGCAGGTTAATTCTCAGAGGCTTTCAAAAGCATTTCTGCATCATGCTACTAATTAAGATAAGGTTATCACTTTAAGTTATACCAGGAATGCAATTAGAGCTTCTAGTGAGAACTGTAGCAATCAATTTTATACAAATTATTCAGACCTGGTAAGGTAGAATACAGTTTTAATAGGACAAGTGAACATACTGTGATTTATAAGATACAATGTGAATTCAAATGACACCTGAACACAGCATCTGTAACTCCTCATGTGCCCAAGTCGCTGGGAATCCAGTTCAACCGCCTTTCATTGTAAGAGATTTAATAACATGCCTTCTCTTCCCCATTGTTCAGTGGCTATTAGTTTGGACCTGAGAGGGATTTTTGCTTTTAGATTGGAATGGTTTTACCCATGAGAATGTCACCTGTAGGATTCCAAGTGCAGATGACCTAGCCCTCTCACTTATCTAGACCAATGCACGCTGCAGACAAGGCTGCTGGACCTGCTTTTTTCTTTTGTGTGGTCTAGGTGACCAGCTGACAGTGTAATTAACTAATTTTCCCATGTTGTCCATCTCTCCTGAAGAGTATTGGATGTTGGATAAGAAAGTTGCATGTCTTACCTGCCAACTGTCAGTAATTACTTATTCATTAAAGGGATACCTGTTTTCTAAGGATGTATGAGGGCGGCAGAGTTGAATAGCTCCTGAGAAGGTTGTATATCTTTTTCTCCTACGATCACTGCAAGCCATCCCGAGCTCTGCATTAGGGCATATAAATAAATTACAGCACTTCTGGGCTTTCTTTTCTTGGACACCTTAAAAATATTTGGAATTCCTTTTACTTCTCCCTGGCTAGCTTTTATTCTCCTTTTGACATGTCAGCTGGTCTACAGTTTGCACTGTGACTAAATTCTTCAGATTGCAGTCATTCATTTAATGTGTATTTGTTGAGCTTCTGTTGTGTTATGTGCACTGTGCTTGGTATTTGACGTAGGATGGTGAAAAATAGAAAGTGTACTGGTATCTCTAATGTGAGCCTGCCGTTCCCACCTCCCCCATTAACCACATAACCCAATACGACCCCACGTGGTCTTCCATCTACTCTCTCCGCCGTGTCTGTTATCTGTAGCTGAAAGGGTTTCTTTCTCTTCTAGCTGACAGAAAATGTCACATTCCTACTTTAAATTAGCCCGACTAATTTTAAGAAGTTACTGAATTAATTTTCCTCCTCTCTTCATCTCATTCTTTCTCTACCTTTGCTTCTTCCCTCCAACCAAAAAGCATGCTGAAGTTTTGCCCTTAACCTATGCATAAAGAATAAAATAGATCTGTTGTCTTACCTCCATTACTCAGACACACTTCCTAGTTGCCAGTTTTCTTGAACGTGTGTCTGAATAGATTCTGACTTTTCTTTCTTATTTTCTCAACTTATTAAAAGTGTCTGTCTCTGGATCAGCAAATACGCAGGCCAGCGAACCCCAATGGCCTAGGTTTAAGTCTTATTCCACATAATCTCTTAATAACATTTGGTATAGCTGCCTAGTTCCTGCTTCTGGAAATCTGCAACTGCCTCGAATTCATGATGTCACTCTCTCCTGGCTTCCCATCTAACGGTCTGATTATTCATCCTTGACTTCCTTTGCCTAAGTGTCCTTAGCCAATCTTTTTAGCGACAGTGTCCCTTAGGGTTTCCACTTTAGTTTTCCTCTTACTCAGTGTTAGGAGTTCTTAAAAGAAATCCTCAAAGGTGAACTCTGAGTGCCCTAAAATCATACCCTGCATATATGGCATAGGTTTGGGCATACGCATGTTTCTGAGAAAAAGACTTAGCATTTACGTGATTCTCAAAGGTGCCAGAGACTCAAATATGGTTTAACCCTCACTTCTTGAATGAGAGCTCCATCTTCTGCGGCGTCTCACTCCAAACCACCGCTGTTCCTGTGCTGTGTTTTCTCTCAGGCAACAGCAGTGCTCTTCACTAAGTTCTTCTTTCAAACTTTAATTAAATTTACTGAGGTAGCACTGGTTAACAACTTTACACAAATTTCAGGTGTACAACTTTGTGATATGATATCTGTACACTTTATTGTGTGCTCACCCCCAGAGTCTAGTCTCCTTCCATCCCCAAATATTTGACCCCCTTGACCCTCTTTGTCCTGCCCACACCCGCACCCTGCCCCCTGTCCCCTTCTGGTAACTACCATTTTGTTGTCTATCTATGAGTTTTTTGTTTCTTATTGGTTTTGTTCATTTGTTCCTTTTGTTTTATATCCCATATATAAGTGAAATCATATGGTTCTTGCGCTTTTTCGTCTGACTACTTTCACTCTCAAGATCCATCCGTGTTGTCACAATGGCAAAATGGCAATATTTCATCCTTTTTCTGGCTGGGTAGTGTCCTGTTATATATATCTACCAAATTGTCTTTATTCACTCATCTTTCAGAAAACACTTAGGTTGTTCCCATGTCCACGCTATTGTGAATAATGCTGCAGTGAACATAGGGGTGTGTGTATCTTTATGAATAAGTGTTTGCAAACAATATCTCTGATAAGGGGTTAATATTCAAAATATATAAAGAACTCATGCAACTCAACAACAAAAATACAACCACTGATTAAAACATGGGCAGATGACCTGAATAGTCAGTTTTCCATGGATGGCATACAGATGTCCAACAGATATATGAAAAGATGCTCAACATTGACCTAGATTCTTAAAAGATCTTCCTGTATCTTCTCCTTTACATTCAGTTATATGCCAAATTCTCTGTTATGGTTCACAAATATAATTAGTCTATCTCAATTTTGCCCTAATAAGATTCTCTGTCCCTTATTTCTCACCACCCTGGTCCAACTTGCATAGTAGTTCCAAAAATACATTTTGATATATCCAAAAACAAAACCCTGCTCAGACTACACTCTCTACCACTGTATTCATTAGTAGATTATTTCCCTCCTCTTATACAGGTAAAATGTCAAGTCACTTGGATTATCAAAGCCTTCAGTGGAATTTCCCTTCCTTATAAGAGCCCTTTGAACCCTTTGCTAACCCCAGATGTGTTACGGTGATATTTTCTCTCCCTGTAGTGAATCCCTTGCTAGTCCACATGGGTGATTTTTGTTTTCCAAGATCCCTCTTGGCCATTAGCCTGTCAATGAAATTTTGCCTGGCCCAGGTGGAGTTAGGTATGGCATTGTCCTTAACTCTATTGTTAAACTGACTCTGTTTTTAAACTTTTTTTTTAATTCCTCTTCCCAACAACATGAGAGGCCTGGAAAGTGGAGGCCAGTTGTCTTATCTGAGCTCCCTCGGTGCCCAGCACAGTGCTTTCAGACATGCTTTCAACTTTACCTGGGCATGAAGATATGAAAGACACTGGATAGTATTCTGCATCAAACAAGCAAGTCAATCTTTCTGATTCTGCATTTGAGAGAGACTCCAACTCTTTTGATTAATAGTTGTAATCTCTGTATTTCCCAGCATGGTGCATTCTGCACAGATGCCCATCATAGGAAATATATGTTGTGATATATATTACATGGTATGCACTAGGAGAGAGGCTTGAATCTGTTTTAAAAAATAAGATGAACAGTGAATATAGTCACAAAATATATTTTCTCTCTGATATGTCTTTTAAAAGAAAGGTAAATTCTGAGTATGCTGATAGCAGCTTTGGTGTAGTCGATGTGTGATGACCTCCTTAAGTTTTCGATGAAAAATTGGTATTTTGAAACCTTTCAGCAACAACTTCGCATATTCTGCAGGGAAAGATCTCTTCCATTCCCCTTTCCCAGGGGTCTTATTCCCCTTCTTGCTAATGGTTATGACAATGATCAGACTAACACGATTGATATCTCTGTGCCTTAAATTTCACACTGGCACACTTCAATAAAAATGATGGATCTTTTTCTCTTTTCTAAGATTTTTTAGGTAATTTGTTAACAAGATATGTCCTAGGAAAATGTATTTTTTCTCCTATTACTGTCTTAATAACATTTTTGCTAATGAGAAAACTGGATCACAGAGAAGTTAAATTACTTTTTATGGAGTTTTTGTCAGTGAACTATAAGTATTATGTCATTAGAAGTTACAAAATGTTTTTCTAGAAAAATTGTGATGCTTAATAATGTATATTGATGCTTTCTCCTAAATCAACCTGATAAATAGTTTCTGCATACCGTGAAGCCAGCACAAAGTTATAATGTTGTGTGTCCTTGGATCTAGCAAGCTGCCATCACTGTTTGATTTCACTCCCTATATCTAAGTAAAGAAAGTGTAGAGATCTTATTCAGATTTCATGAAAAATCTGAAAAGGAAACAAGATGAAAATAGGAATAAAAAGAGTTAATCTTCTTTCTGGTATCTGTCTCTTTTATCCTACAGTCTCTTAAAATATCAGAGGAACTAACTCCTTTGTCCTGTTGGGTGGCTGAATTGGGCGATGGGCATTCTGTTGTTTGTTGTTGTTGCCTCTTCTAACCACGTAAAGACTTCCTTTCCCTTTTATATGGTTTAATATTTTGCTTGAAAGGCAGAATTTAAATCAAAGCCACTGTGTTTTTCTGGAACTTTTGCTCAAACTTTATTTCATCCTACAGAGAGACCTGTTATGAAATACCCAGTCAAAATTCTGCTTTCATATTTGTCACCAACAACTCCAGCTTGTCGGGAGTCTATTTTTTGCTCTCTGAAACTGATGTGACTTACATTAGTTTTGGTCACCCCATATGTATTTCTTTTTTTAAAAAATTTGAGCCTAGTTTTATAAGTGCTTTAAAACTAACGCTGGGTTTTTCTTTTTTTCCTGGTAGGAGTTTTGAAGGCTTGAATCACTGTCTCCTAGAGTACGTTAGAGTTCTGGGACTTCCTGAGATATCTGACCATGTCCATGAAGCTTCTGCATATCCTCAATGATTTAGTGTCACATGCCATAATTTAAAGTATGCTTTATGATCATTAATCCTCTCTGCAAGGGCTGTGGCACATTTAAGAAGTTGTGAACTCCATCAGTAGGAACTGACGGGCACGCTCCTTAGCTTCGTTACGATACAGATTGATCAAGTCCCCTGCTACTTCCTGAAAATCAAGCAAGTCTTCTGGGTAGAGACCACCACTCCCTCTGTTCCACTCGGACTTGCGTTTGCGAATTTTGGTAGCTCCCGGGTTTCTGCTCACAACCGTCCTATAAATGTTCAGTGTATTCAGTGTCTTATCGTTTCTGCCATTGTGATGCAGCTGATTACATTACAGATTGAACCAGACCTCTGCGTTCCAGAAGAGGCTCTGTATAGATCCGTTATCTGTTTTTCCGTCCCTGTTGATTTCTGATTTATTAATGATAATCCTAATAGATTGAAGCTTGCTTCTAAGCAGTATCTGTGCAAGAGTATTTTCTTTTGGGTATTGATTCCTCTAGATCAGTCCAAACATGCTTCTGCCTGGTCCCATATGAGTTCTCTGAAAAAATATAAACTATGTCGTTAATATGTGGGCGTGATGAGAAAGTATACCCTAAAAAGTTGGGTACGAGATTGTGTGCTGAGAGTTAAATTGAATAAAGCCCCTCACAATGGTTATGATTTTTATATGAGTCACAGTTAAGCAAAATTTTTCTATAAACATATGACTTAAGAGATTATAGAGCCCCTAGATTCTAATCAAGGTAGTCCCTGGGGGAAAAAGTGAGAGGCAAGACTGGAAAATATAATTTCCTAATCAGAAACATAATTAGAGTCTTGTATCCTGTTGTGAGAAAGGCTGTATAAATTTAACCAAGTTAGTGACTAAGAAAGTATAGGTAAGAAAAATCACAAAGGCAAATGTTGTTGATGTCCATTTAAATACAGTGGGGTGGAAAGGAATTCCTGAGTGAAGGACTTGGTCGTCACCAGCAGTGAACATTATGTTGCTGACCAATTGAGCTTGTTATGTGCAAGGTATGTCTACACTTTTCCCATAAATCTTCAAGATGATTTTAGAGGTACCCAAGACTTTTGAAGCACTTATATTTTACAGATCAGGAAAATAAAGCTTAGACAAGTTCAAGGATTAGTAATTTGCTTGTTATCAAGAAGTTTAGTTATAAACTGGGATTTGAACCCAGATTCTGGGGCTCTAAAGACCAACTAAGCTATGTGACTTTCTTATACCAAGACTATTCCATACCAATAAAAGAAACTTTTTAAGATCTAAGTACTAACATAACAAACAGGGTCATGTAGCTATCAAGAATCAAATTATAAAACAGTTTCTTGCCTCCCGCCCCCCAAAATCTATGTGCCACTTTAAAAAACATTCTTACTCCCACCTCAAGCCCTTGGAGGCCATTGGTCTGTTTTCTGGTCCCATCCACATTTTTATATCAAGTTCCACGACCTGTAGTTGTAGTTTGTCTGGGATGAAAATAATCATTGGTTAGATTGACAAGAGTGTCTGATTGAATTGACAGCTGCACGTCTCATTGTAAATTGATCGAGTGACACTCTGATTGGAATTTGGCTTTCTATGTTGCTTGATTAGTAGGAGAGAATTCATTAACATTCTCAGTACAGTCATGGGTCTGCTTGAAAATGTTCTCTTTATGATAAAATAATAAGATGGCTTATGTATGTGTTTGTGTATTTGTGGGGGTGATGAATTTCAGTCTGGATCTAAAAGCATAGCTACATGTATAGAGTCAGGATACCTGGTGCACTGCAACATCTACTTTAACTGTGATTTGAATTTATATTGGTAAAAATATTGGTAACCAAAAGCCAGAATCACATTGAAATAAAATCCCAAATCATCATTTCAGACGTTTTTTTGTTTCAGCAAGTGTTGTGAACTCAGTTCAGCCATCCAACGAGTGTTTACTGAACATCTTTACAGGCTAGAAACTGGATGAAGACGTGAGGCACCGGACAGAGTGGAGGCCACTGTCAGTCAAAGGAACAGCGTGCGTGTGTATCTGAAGTGAGAGGAGCATGACCAACTGTGTTAGGAACGAAGGCAGAGATAGCTAGAGGAAGATGAGAAACGAGTGTGAGAACGGGAAGGGAGCAAACCGGAGAAGTAGGCAAGGCCCAGATTTATTTTTTTGTTTCTACGACTTACATTATGAAGAGTACCATTTTGCCCCCTGGCTCTGCCTGAATATACACGAGAATACTGTTTGACTCACACAGTCTCATCCTGACAGGTAAAGAAGCTTACACTACCAATGTACCTTTTTCTCTATGTGTTGTTAATTATACCCTCTCAACTGGACTCTTCCCATGGACTTTAAAACTTGAGTTCACCCGACTTACACAGGCACACGCCCACGCACACAGTCCTTTCTTGGCTCCGTGTGCCCTGCACGTCGTCCTTTCCTCCTCCCCATACGGCCTAATTTGTTAACAGCATTTCCCTCTCTTCATTTCCTTGCCTCACAATCACTCCTCTCTAGTTCAGCTTCGATCTTCATTGCCTTATTTAAACAGCTTTCCCTAGGTTTAAATGAACTTCTGTTGTGAATCCCCTAGTCCTCTTCTTAGAAAACTTCCTAATAGCATTTAAAAAATATGTCTTCTTTTTAAATAATGACACCTCTTGGCTTCTGGAGTATTTTAGTCTCTTCTTTTTCTTCATATTTCTGGCAATACATCCTCAACCTTCTCTGCAATGAATCAGTTATTAAATATGGTACCCTCACAATTTCTGTTTTGTTTTACTCCCAGCTGTGTGACTTATACAAGCAGCTTAACTTCTAACAGTTTCATCATATATTAAATGAGGATAATTATAATCTCTGCCTCATCTAGTCATGAGGACAAAATGAATTTATATATGTAAAGCACTTAAAACAAAAACTGGCAAATGTAGCTGCCCCTTCAATGTGTATCTGTGGTTGTAATTTGTGAATGAAATATGAATTTAATACATATTCAGTTGTCTATAAGTATGTCTGCTTTCAGCTTCAAGGACATGCCAAAGTCACTGTATCTAAGATCACATGCATAGTATTCTGCTGCTTCATCTCCAGGGAAAAGTCTGATCATTCCTAGTGTTTTCTTCCTCAGTGATTAGCTCAAACATCTTGTCATCTGCACAAGCCAGAAAAGTAGACCCCAGCCTCCATCATTCCTCTTTTCTCTCATTTCCACTTTATCACCAAGCCCCATCGACCTTAACCCAGTAAATTTCTATTAAAACCTTCCGTTTCTCAACATTTGCACTACCACCACCCTAGCTAGAGACACCATCATCTCCCATCTTGACTGTGATAAAAAGAGGGTGTCCTGTGTTCACTTAGTATAGTCATCACCTCCAGTAAATCCTTCACCCTCTTGCCAGAGTTCTCATTTCAAAAGGCCAACATGATGATCTCTCCTTTGCTCCAAATCTTTCAGTGGCTTCTCATTATGCTTAGGATGGTGATCCACGTCCTCCACCTGGTCTACCAGTCCTGGCCTCGGAGGACTCCGGCCCATCTTCCATCCTGCCTCTTGGTGTTCCGTGTGGGCCAGCTGCTCATATATACCCCCTTTGCTCTCCCCAACAGAGACTTCTGTGTCTGTATGTCCTCCTCTGGAAAACTCTCCACACTCCTGTCCCGTTTACTAATAAATTCTTATGCATCCGTTGAATCTCAGCTCAAACATCACTTCTTCCCTCACCTCCTAGTCTACTTCATGTAACCCCTATAAATTTTATTCTTTTCTTTCAGAGTAAGTGCCTCAAATTTTCATTATAGTTTAATGTTGGGGTCTCCAGGATCATCCTCAGGCCCAATGATTTGCCAGGACTCACAGGACTCAAGAAAGCTATTATACTCATTGTTACTGTTTATTACAGTACAAGAATATCAATTTAAATTAGCAAAGAAAGAAGGCAAGTAGGTGGAATCCAGGAGAGACCAGGTATCAGCTTCTAGTTTTCCTCTCCCAGTGGAGTCCCACATACTGCTTTTAATTCTCTCTGCAAAGATGAGTGACAGAGTATGATGGGAAGTGTTGCCACCCAGGGAAGCTAACTTGCTTTGATGGCCAGGGTTTTTAATTGGGGCCAGTCAGGTGGGCATGCAGCACCTTAACTGCTCAGTCTCCAGCCCTCCAGTGTGGTCCAAAGCCTCGGGCACACAAAAATAGGTGTTTACCGTAAAGCCCACTGGTAACACCAACTCTGTGGTGTGGCCCAAGACCTCAGGCCTACAAAGACACTTTTCTCTGATGGGATGCTCCAAGGACTCACAAGGTCATTCATGGGTGCCAGGCAAGGGCCATTCCTAAGTGTTTGTGAACATGCAAGGTTTGAGCACCCAGGCCTGCTGAGTCACCCTTTACCTGCACAAGTCTCAAAGTGCTATTAATTGTCTATCTTCCCAATAGAATATATGAGAGAAAAATCTGTAACTGTTTTTACTCAGTATAAGTATAATATGCCCAGATTTTATCGTGGTTACCGGCTGATAGCAGGTGCAGTGTAAGTACTTGTTGAATGAGTGAATAAAACCTTTGTATTGTCTTTATTTCCATCCAGTTAGCACTGTATTCTGTATCTTTCTGCCACACTGCTTTCATGTATTTTTTCTTTATTTTGGAGTCTTGTGCATTTTATGCCTAAAGTTACTTTGTGCTAATGAATTTTATTTTAATATATGGATTCATTATAATATAAAATATAATCCCATAACTCCCAATTACATTCTTGTACTCCCAAGTATTACAGTACTTTGTAAACAATTTTATAAGAGCAAATGTTTTCCATGATACCTGTAATACATGTCATTAGTGTATCGGATCGTGTGATACCTCTGACATCATTAAAGCTGTTTCTAATAGACTGAGGTATTGACCCAGCATCTACCTTAAGAATTTCAATAATGAAGTCATGCTTGACTTTGGAGCCATTGACTGTATATTGAATTTTATTATGGCTGTATCAGAAATAAAGGGGACATCCCCAGGACCAAGTGAGTATGTCCCCATTTCCTTTGTAATTATCTCTGTAAAATGTCTTCCCGATGATCCTCAGCATCTTAATCTTCAAGGTGTACAGGACGTCCAACCATTTTGCTCCACCCCATAAGCTCTTTGGCCAGGAGGCAAAAGGTGCAGGCCCATTTCGGCCAATGAATTTGAATAAATCTTCTTTCAAGATGTCTTTATTGTAGTAGTATTCAATTATAGCCCAAAATATAACATAAATATCTATGAATCTATATGAATATAGAAAATGATTAAATAAATGGGTGAGAAATGATAGTTTTGCTCTGCATAAGAATTCCAAATATATGTATATTCTGTCCACAAGTAGGTTGGACGTAACTTCCCACTCCTTTGTGTGGGCTGCACATAGTGACTTCCTTCCGAAGAGCACAGGACGGAGAATCGGATGGGGGTGGAGAGGAAGAGTGACTTCACAGTGGAGAAATGTGTCAGGCACTACCACAGCCAGGCGGTCACATTTCTCATTAATTGTATAAAGCTTGTTGATGCTATGTCCCCATAATACAATGTGATGAGAATGGAATGGCACTTCATGTCTGTGGTTTTCTTCCTCCAAACCTGTAACCCTGGTGAAACCATAAGGAAAATAATAGACCAGCTAAAACAGAAGGGCACTCTATACCATGCCTGTACAGTACTCCTCAAATTGTCAAGATTGTCAACAATGAGAAAAGTCTGAGAAACTCATACCCAAGAAATACCTAAAAACACATGACATGTAAATGTAATGGGGTGTCCTGGATGGGATTCTGGAACAGATAAAGGCCATTAGGTAAAAATTAAGGAAATCTGACTGTGAACTTTAGTTAATACTACATCAATTATTTATTATGACAAATGTAAGATGTTAATAATAGAGGATACTTGAAACTGTACTGTCTTCATTTTTTCTGTATATGCAAAACTTTGAAATTTTTTTAACATTAAAAATATTGTGTGATAAAGTGTTTCAATTTAATCTCACTGCTATTCAATGAAATTTGCTTATCATTTGTGTTTGATCAAGAATTAGTTCAAGTTGATCGGAGTTACTCAGATTTTTCAATGTTATTGCCAAAGGCCAATTTTTCTACAACCGACACAGAAACCATTACATCATTGTTTAATTTGGGGGGAAATGATTCTATGTTCTGTGATGAATTTCTTATGACTTTTTAAGAAACTAGAAAGGTTCTAAAACGTTATGAGTCACAGAATATATCCAGTTTGGAAGTAACTGGATAAACTCATTAAATTAGCTAAATAAATTGGCATAAAATCAAAAACAGTACTTTTGAGAACATGAGTCCAGACAATGTGTCTGTAAGATAGACCTTACAAACTTAGTTTGATTAATTTTTGTTTTTCAGAGGATATGATTCTTTTCTGTAATTATCCTTCTATTTTCCCTGACAGGCTATCTAGTACTGGCCGCCTTAAGCTCTCTGTGAATTGAGTTATTCTCAATAATACTTCGTTTTATGAAGGCATTATTTGAGTGGCTGTCCACTGTGATCTGGTTATTTGGAGCTTTACATAAAACAGGTGGTTCTTCCATCTCATCAACGTTTCTTAGTGTCTAGAATTCACCATCTTTTTGTCTGTGGACCCATCATACTTATTCCACCACAGGAGTGGCTCTATCCTACGGTTTGCCCCAATTTGTTTGGCTTCTTATTTATATATTGGTCATTTTTCTTAAATATTGCAAGTTTCCTTGTTTTCAGACTTTATCATGATTCATACTATAAGTTTGTGTGTTTGCTTACACTTTAATTCCCAAAAACCTTTGCAGCAGCTAATTTTATTTGTTTGTCTCTGAGATGATCCAGGCAACTCTGATTCCCATCAGAGATGGCGTTTACTTTCAGTGGGCATAGGACTGATGCCCACCACCAAAGAGCAAGCAGCCTCTGCTCTGTGATCCCATGATCCCAATGCTGCTTTCCAGTCCATTCTTAATCACTCAGATGCCTGGGTTGTGACCCTGTTTCCCAGACCTCCCTACTGATCTTTTTTCATTTAGATGATGCTTTGAACTTGGCCTCTTGTATTATTGAATATAATTTCAAAAGCACAAGCATTAGAGTGAAATAGAGCAAGGTGTGAATCTTGCCTCAGACATTTGTTAGTTTTCTGACTTGAGGAAGTTATTTAATCTCTTTGGGGCTCAATTTCCTCATCTGTAAAGTGAAAATAATAATAGTGGGTTTGCAGAATTATAAAGATTAGATAAGATGTTTCTAAACTTCCTCCAGAAAGTTGGATTCTATATCATGGGTGCTTAATATACACTCAATATCATCAGTATAATGATATGATTGATTTATCTGCCTCACCTTCTCCTTATACAACCCCATTTAACTAGCTCTTTATGGCTCCCAATCATATCTAAGCCCCGCATGTTGATTTATACATTTATATGTTTTTTCTAGTCACTGTCTCTGTAATATGAAACAACTTTTCAACTTTTGTGCTCTCTCTTAATTTTCTTTAAAACTCAATGGGATGTGATATGAATAGTTCTCACTAGTGTAAACGTGTCATTAGAAATGTTATATTTTCTTCCTTACATTTTGTGGTCTCTTGTTTTCATAATAATGTGAGGAGTTGTGTAGACCCAAGAGGGAGACCTGCTGTGTATTCATATTGGGAGTTTGGGAGTCCGGTGGAAGAGGGGAGAAAGAAGGAAGAAATGAAAGGCTAAGTAATGGGCTCAGGTGCAAGAACTCGGGAGCCCAACTGCCTGAATTTGCAGCTTGGCTCCCCAGTCTAGTACCTGTGGGGCCTTGGCCAAGTTGCTTAACATTTCTGTTGCCTCAGTTTCCTCACTGGTGAAATGGCAATAAGAACAGCAACTAACTCATAGGTTTCTTTGTGAGGATTGAATGTGAAGTGCTCAGAGTGTTGCCTCGCATGTAGCAAGTCATAATGAAATGTTAAATATTTTTAGAATTATTCTTTTCCCAAGGGTTCACATTTACTACATCCAGCCATCTTCCTGCTACACGTGGCTTGTTACAGCCTCCGTAACTTCGGAGTGATAAGATTGTCTTTTTTAGCATACCCATACTAAGAGGTTCTGTACTTACGTCAATATATCAACATTTTTAAATAGTTGCTTAAAATCTTTCTTTAGATTTTGCAAAAAACTTCTTTTCAATGTGTAAGAACAAATCTTTGTCTTTTGAATGTAGAGTATCAAAAGTTAGAGCCTATGCTATTAAATTTATATAAATAATCCATATCAAAAATTTCATGTATGTTTATATTTACATAAATTACACAACTTAATAAAATATATATGCAATATCCACTGAACTCATAAAATGTGTGTGTATGGGGAGAGTTGAGAAGAAAGTGTCAAAATCCAGTATTTAATGTAAGCTGAATTATTGTCATAAATAAAAAGTCTGTCATTGAGCCACAGTTCACTGAAACAAATCATACAGAATCTCTATTATGTTCCAGAATTGTTTTAGGATTTGAGTTTTTGACATTATGGCATGAATTCTACATAAACCATACATTCAGACAAATGAAGGAAAAAATAAACATCGCTTATCTTTCTGATTCTGGCTCTCTTTTCTTCCCTTCTGTATCTTTACATACTGACACACGTTGTGATACTGGAGCACCGATCTTGGGACCTGCAGCAATGGCCGTCTAATGTAGGCAGCCATGCTCCAATGTAACTGAAAGTCTGCCGTGTACAGACGCCTCTTCTATGGCTTGAGAAAACTTCACCGCTTTAGCAGCCAATGACATATCTGTATTCACCTGGGGTCTTCAACAAGGCATTTTGATTATTTTAAAGTTTCCTCTGAAAGTCTGCCTCACGACTTGAATGGAGATGTGGTCATTCGTGCTAATTGCATTTTGGAGTCTCTCTTATATTGGTGACAAAAGCTAATGTTTACAACTTTTGTTCATATCAAATGCAATAAGGCACTAATCATGTTAACAATTTGCTACCTATTATATATTTTGCAAGTACCAAAAAACATCAGTCCATCTCCCCAAAACTATCTGTGTCTGAATTTTACATACCTTGCACAGCTGTGGCTTCTTGTTCAGCATCCCAAGGTCTTAGCCTGAGAATGCTCTGCCTGACTCCCAGACAGTGATTTTGGACTAAAACAATATTTTTGCACTAGGGGCTCTGCAATGAGACTTCTAAAAATGAGGCAAATTAGGAGACAGTATGACTTGTGGATCTCCAGGGTCACAGGCAGTCATAGTACCTTACATGTTAAAAACAGAAGATCTTAAAAAGTCAAAAAAGCTCCTGACGCAGAGAGTATCAGAGCCTGGACTATTGTTGTCCTTGTGTTACAGAGGACAATGCTGAGGCAGAGATGACAAAGGTACATGCACAGAGAAAGGCTGAGTCAAAACTGGGCTCTGATTCTGAGAAAAATCAAGCCTACTTTCCCAATTTTAGTTTTAGTTTTTTGAACGAAGAGAAAAAAATGCATGGTCTAATAACATACTTAGCAAAAGGATCAACTACTGTGCTGTGTAGGTTAATGTTAGGAGGGTTGGATGTGCCTTAGAATCTCATCACAGAGTTAATTTTGCTCTAGTGCACGATCTCAGGATGAGCTTGCGTTCCGTTACAGCCATATGCTATCATCGCCTCCCTTCTACCTGGGACTGTGAATAGCATTCCCATTGTGAGGACTGCTGATTGACATCAAGCCACTCTGTTGTCATGGCTCCAGTTAAAAATGTGAAAGAAACTAGATCTTTTCAACCTAAAGGTTCTCTCTGTACAGTTAATTAAAGACATTTTAAGAAGACATTTGGATTATGGGAAAGCGATGATATCACATTATGACATTTATTTCATTTCTTACCCCAAGAATCTCAGTAATTGGTTCACCTATTCAAAACTGTTATTTTATCAGAGGGTAGAGATTCCAGAACCCCCAGAGGGACTTACCTCATTTACCTAATTGGCACATTCTTTTAAAAACAACTCAGTACATATGAGCTTTTTGATTTGTGAATGTGCCATTCACATGCTTTGAGACAATTTAATGCATTGTCCCTAATTTCACTATAAGTCTCTAGGAAACTTTAGCCAATGGTTAATATTTTACTTATGGCATTATATTAAAGAATTGATTTTAGAAATTAAAATTCCACACAATCATAAATTGTTCGAGTGCTGTGCAGCTCAGGGATGCAAATTTTCGAGGTTCTCACTGAGTGGCTGAAGAAACAAAGGCTTCAAAAAAGATAAACTGCTCAACCACAGTCATAGAGCAAATGAACAGACAGTTAATGGCAAAATGGGCCCCAGAACCCAGAGCTTTTGACTTCTAGTCCAGTAGTCTTCCTCCTAGGCCAGGCAATTTCATGTGCTCAGAGATATTTCATTCTCTGTGGTGCTATTGTGATACAGGGAGAACTGCAGTTTACTCACTGCCTTCTGAGAACTCGTGCCCCCTGGGTGTTGTGTCTTCCCATGGAAGAGAGATGCGCTCTTACAAATAGTTGACCTTTGAACAACAGGGGTTTGAACTGTACATAGGTCCACTTATATATGAATTTCTTTCAACAAATACAGTACATGTATTTTCTCTTTCTTAGGAGTTTCTTAATAATGTTTTCTTTAGCTTTATTATAAAAATACAGTACATAATACATATAAAATACAAAACGTGTTGATTGTTTAGGTTATCTGTAAGGCTTCTAGTCAACAGTAGGCTATGAGTATAGTCAGCCCTCCACTTCCAAGGATTACCAACTACAGACTGAAAATACTGTTTTTGACCTGCTGTTGGATGAAGCTGCAGATGCAAATCCTGTGGGTATGAGGACTGACTGTAGAAAAGTTTCTGGGCAGTCAAAAGTTATATGAGAATTTTTGACTGCTTAAGGGGCAGTGGCCCTAAGTCCCATGTTCAAGGGTCAACCGTGTGCTCATGTTTCCTTTAAAGATAGTTTACTCCTTTCCTTTTTATTTATGTTTTTAATACTGTTGTTTGTGTTAACCAAAAGCAATAACAAGATAAAAATGATCAAATAATTGCACAAAGTCACTATCCAATGAGAGCAGCGTGATTTAAGTGGAACACGTGTGAACAGAGGCACAGGTGAGCCCAATCAGTCACCAGTGCGCTGTGCCTTCCTCCCAGGAAAGCAAGTTAAACTGCGCCAAGTGCGATCTGGACTCTTACAACAAGGGAGGCAATGGTGCTATTGGCTTGGGTGGCCACACCATGGCACCATGTGTTCCGTTTTGTGTGACACATCAGTCAAACAGCCACCGGTAAACTAGAATGCATTTGTATCCTGGGAAATGAGGCACTGCATAGAGTACAAGTTGCAGGATAGTGGCTAAAGAATTGCAAATGTGTCATGTAGAGAAGAAAAATCTGATTGGGTGGCACTTGACTCCCTCTAATTGATGGACCAACATGTGGAAAACACTCTTAGATGTGAGCTCCCAAACTTCTATTATAAATTAAGCCAAGAAACAGAAGCTACAGTGAGGCTTCCACTACCATGGAATCAGACCTTTACCTCAGGCCTTTTAAATAACCAAGCCATTGCATTCAAAAGATGAAATGGCCTGCCTCCCTCCCAGGGCACTGCGTGTTTAGTCACTGGAGGTGTTCCCTCAGATCCTGGATAGTTGCATGAAACAGATATTTTAAAGGGCAGCGTTCACAATTCAGATTTGCAGTTGGACCAGATGACCTTTAAGGTGCTTTCCAACACCTGGGGTTTTATGATTCTATTTCTATTAGGCATCGGTGCCGGGTATGTGTCACATTGTTTGAACCAAACACTGAGAATGGACAGGAGCACTGTCTGGAATGTTGACGGTGCTCACATCTATTTTGTGTTTGAATTTCTGGAAGCAGTCTTTGTCTTTGTGGCGGTTTGGTCCCTGACCTTCTGTAACATTTGGAGCCCAGCCACACTGTCTTTGTTTACTGTAAAGAGCATGGAAAAACTGACTTCCTGACAGCGCTCTGCGAAGTCTAAGGTCAAACCACTAACAGGTGAACAAACAGTCCTTCCACCTTAAAATTGTCATTTGGCCCCTGTAAAATGGACCAGGGTAATAATACTGGGTAACAGAAAGAGGGGAAATCAGAACTCTGCCAGCAGCCGGCAGTTAGTCAGTCTGTCAGTCAGCTTTGGGAAGAGCTAATCTGAATTCAGTGTCCATTTTGGGGGAAGTTGGGAAACACAGCATGAAATTTGAAGTCCTCTAGTTACTTACTAAGTAAGCCAATAGACTCTTCCTTTCTCTACACTATCATCACATCATTACTATTTCCCAGGATTGCGAAAATAAAGCACAGCATTCTTATTCTCTAAGGGATTTAAGAATCACACTCATTGAATATTTATGTCATCGAAGCCATTTCTTTTATGGTAAGGCCTCACTGTAGCCTAGATGGGTTGACTTCCTTTTGAGAAGCATATCTTTTTTTTCCCCCCCCACTAACATCTGTTCTTTACTGTCGTTAAAAGCAATACATCCCCTTTGTCAAAGGAAAGGAAGTACCTTCTTGGGTAAGGGTACTGTAAACTCACCAAGAGCCTAGACAGTGCCTCATTCATTCTGTCTCCATCTCACAGTGTTTCACACCCTGCCTTATATTAGCAGGTTCACACAGCACATGGGTGTGTCACTTAGAAAACAGTGACCTTGCTCACCTATTACCTGCTTACTCACAATTGCTTATTCATGAGATCCAAATTTTCCTTATAATATTTATTTTTTAATTTAATTTTTGTTTTTAATTAAATTTTTTATTGTTGTTCAAGTACAGTTTTCTCCATTTTCCCACCACCACTCCCCCTGCCCCACGCACCCCCACCTCCCACTCTCATAATATTTAAGGATTATTTGTTAGAATACATCTAAAACAATATAAATAAAAATATACCTAATATGAATTTGCATTTTTTCCTTCAAGTATGCAGGAATAAATATGATTTTGGCTATATTTTTTTCTTCTTTTCTTTTGGTCTGTAGTGTAAGCAACCTCTTGAAATGCCCTAGTTATCTAACATTGCTCTTGAACTCCACTTAGAGATGATATACTAGCCTTTTACTAAAATATATCTGGGTATTAAAAGCCCAATTCTTTATTGCTGATGAGAAAGATTATTAACACTTTTTTCCAGCTTTAATATGAGGCAATAACACCCCTTTTTACTCCCAGAGCCAGAGGCAGTATGTCATATTAACCTTCATTAACTGCCTAAGGAATGAGGTGCACTTGTTAATTTAACATTCTGGTTTGCTAAGATTGTGAGAGAAGGCTGCAGTTTCTCCCTTTGCTACCTGTAAAAGGAGTAAAAGTAAAGTATGTTAGCACACTTACTTTATTGCCTTGGCGAGTACAGCATTCTATTTAGGGGCTGGACCTGGATGAGGTGGGTCTGCAGATGGTGGGCCCAGAATGAGGTGCTGGAGCAGGGGAGCAGCACCGCCTGGTCTAAATAGGCCTGAAGAGTGGCAGCACCTGGGGTGTGTGGTGGGAGAAAGCAGGAGTCATCAAGAGCCAGGGCCAAAGGTGGAAAGAGAACACGAATTCTATTTCCATGTATATAATTTCATGATGGACCTTTTCCCTTGAATCTCCTATGAAATACCAGATGTTCTGCAGAGTTTTTCTTTATATGTAGCATTGCTTTTGATTTTCCCATTTTCACTTCCATTTCTTTCATTTACTCATTCGTCATTTTTTAAAAAATGTATCAACTCTTGTGCCAATCTGATATGCCACGGTTGTGCATTCAATCCCCAGGTCAGGGCACATACAAGAATCAACCAATGAATGCATAAATAAATGGAACAACAGATTAATGTCTCTCTCCCTCCTAACCTCCTCCCCCTGAAATCAATTAAAATAAAAAGTACAATCCATTTTGCTGTCATCATTCTCCCCACTCCCAAGAATACCTTAGTAATGTCATTTCGTTCTTCATAAAGCCTCCCGAATCCATCTTGAGTTTTCTTCTGAATCTATCAGAGTTCAGGGACTACCCTCTTATAGCCTCTTTATTACTCTTCATATATCTAACCTCCCTCTTCCCCTGTCCTTCTTACTCAGGCTACTGGACTTGTTATGCTAAGATTTGGTTGTGTATGGCTTATGATAAGGGTAAATGCCTTCAAAGGTGGCTGTCCTTAATCCAATCCCACTTCTACAAAACACGTACTCTACTTGAACCAAGTTGATCTCTTCACACACCTTTAGGCATCGTTCAGTGTTCTCTGGTACCCTCCAGCTGTTTTTCCGACTCTGAGGCGGTAGTCTCGGCGATTAAGGAGATTTGCTCATGGGCCAGAGGTGCCCTAGCACTTCCTTGCTGTGATGTCTCGGGCAACCTATTTAGCCTCTCCTTTGTACTGCTGCTCTATGAAATTGAAAAGAGCTCGTTAAATCAATACTTCTTATAAGTTTGTTAAGATCTAGTGGGTTCGTTGCTATTACACGCTTAGAAGAGGCCTGGCACATCATACGTGCTAGTGTCTCACTGTTGCTTGCCATTGCTACTGTTGCTGTGACCCAAAGCCCACTCTCTACCCTGGCCAGATATTTGCGAATATCTGCAAATTTGCAAATCCAAGGATCCTTTGGGAACCTTTCCCCACATTTTGATAGAAGTAATCTTTCCCTTTTAGCTCTTCAATGGCACAACATATCTGACGCTCACATAGCTGGCATATTTAGACCTATTTGTTATTTTTATAGAGAATAAAACTTGAAGAGATAACTAGCAATTTAAAGTAGTAACTAGTTAGGAAATAGCAGCATGGGTTCCATAGATTATATATTCTCTGAGGGCAGGGGCAGTGCCTCGTGTATTTCTGTTTCCCTTATAGAGCTTTATTCCTAGTTATTAACCAAAAAAAGCCAAAACTATCATTTTTTTTAATGAATGAATAGGGTACTCCATAATGATAAAAAAGAGAGCATTTATTTAAATAGTTAAGGTACAAGAAGATAAAAGGATGCCTTTACTGGCAGCATAGGAATGTGAAGAAATAAACAGCCGTCACTGGTGTTGGACCAAGGCCATCTAAGACCATCCAGGCAGGGGCTCTGGACACCATGAACATGGGTTTTAGTAGGATCAGATTGGGGGCAAGCTGCCCAATGGGCTGAAACAAGAAGACAGAACATTCTTGAGTGGGAGAGCATGAGTTTCTGAGCTTAGATTCTAGAAAGAGGAATGGAGAGGAAATCTTAAATTCAAGGGCAGTTTGTAAGGAAAGAATCCATGGGATGTGGGAGTTTATAGAGGATGATGGCAACAAAAGTGTGGGAAAGTCACTGCTGGGTTTCTTTCTGGATAATTCTGGAGTATCCAAATAGGAAAAAGTTATCTTCGGAGAAAACAAGACGTGTGCAGTTACTAGACTGTGAGCTCCGCGATGGCGGAGATTTGGCCAGCTTGTTCCCCCTCAGCCCCAGGTGTCCAGGACAGTCTCGGACACACTCACACCACTGGGGGCTAAGGGCATCTTGACCAAATTAATGGCCACTTATTCTGACATCTGCATTCACAAAAGGTGAGCTGTAAACAATTCACTGTTTAATGATTCTCTGGTTCTAGTTAGCTGGCATGATCGTTTTTTCTACAAAGTTATACCGCTCACATTATAGGCAGAATGTCCCAAATAGGCACCTCCTTCATTCCAGGATGAGTGATAGAATTTCTAAGAACCCGAGGCCATCTATCTCCTACATGCCTTAATGTAACTAGTAAAATGTACATGGCAGTACAGCACCTCTGCAGAGAGGTGCTCCAGAAAGCAATTGTTTGCTCTCACCCTGCTGAGTAGTAGCAATATCTGTGTGGCTTAAGGGCTCTAGCTGCAGCCCTGAGCAGTGTAAGAAAAATATCACCACCATTTGCCAGCAAGAGATGCCAGACTGCAAATAACAGGCATGTCAATTCAATGAAGCAGAAACATTTCGCTTGTTTTTAATGATTACTTGCAGGAGACCTTTACTGTTATGTGTTTGTATGCCTTTAAATAAGAAATTGCATTTTTTGAAAATAACGAAAACCATCTTTTCTCCCTACAAAGGGACAAGCTTTTCCCACTTGGATGAATATTGCCTGCACCACTCACGGAAGAAAGGAGCGGTCTTGGCAAGCATATTATTAGTCTAAAAATAAATTATTCAGAATGCAGGTTCAGATACAGATTGCAGGGAGAGATAATAGAATTGGTTTTCCAAGCCTGATCATGCTATGAAGACATGGTGTGTGCTTTTCAGGAATCCACTTAAGTGGAATCAGCTTTGACTAATACAATCTAGAAATAATATTGCTGCCATCCAGCTAGTGTCTGCGGTACCGCATCCTCAAAATGTCTTTAAGGATTCACAGTCTCTTTAGTCTATGTAAGTGTGCATAGATAAAAGTATATACGCATTCATAAGCATTTCTTCAGAGATGCGTTCTTCTCATTGTTCTTTTAAGGAAATTTCTTCCCGGCAGCATGAGAAGGGTATGTCTCGCTTGAGATTTGTCTCCTTCCTACTCCCCCCTGCCTCTGCGAAATAGTTGACCACATCAGCAGCCGACTCCAGTTGTCATGTGGTTTCTCATGTGATGCTGGGTCTGCAGCACTTTGGAGCAAGAGCCTTTGTGACTCGGTACTCATGGACAGTGGCGTTCCGGGACAGGAGAGATTTCGGAAGGGGCTGGGGAGGCCAATAAACTGAGAAAACATTAGAAATAAAAGTCGCATGAAGTATTCTGATCTATGTATTTTTTTTGAAACTTGATTTTAATTCTTGTTTTTTTTTATGGTTTGTATCTGTTTTTTTCTGCCCGTGCAGGCACCGAGCTGTGCTTTTTTGTGTGTGTTTTTTTCCTTTCTTTTTTTTTCTTCTCTTTTTTCTTTTGCTTTCTTTTTCTTTTCTTTTCTCTTTAAAAAAAAAAAATCTAGAAGCCAGACCGTCTTTGCTCCCAGCTCCAGGGCTGTATCGCTGTGGGCACACCAGCCTCCCCGGTTACCTGAGTTGCACCTGCTGCATCCCGCCTTGCCGTGCCAGGTGCGCCCGCATCGGACTCCTGGTCTGCATGGTGCCGAGAAGGACCTTCTCCTGCAGCTCTGGCCAGGGCCCTCGCAGCTGGAGGAGGGGACTTGGAAGACAGGGTGAAGAAGCTGCAGAAGAACCGGGGTGGGACGAATAGAAAGGACGCCAAGGACCGGGGAAGGGCAAGTTAGGAATACTGTCCATCCGATGCCCGCAGCTCCTCCGCAGGGCAATGGCAGAGCAGCCCCGCTGTGGGTACCCAGCTCCGGCTGCTCCTGGGGTTTAGTGTGGGAGGGGGGGAACCAAATAGAAATATGGTGATTGTACCTGAGAGTGTCGCTGAAGATGGATAAAGCAGGTATCTGATGTATCTACCTGATGAGGCAGAGCTGGAGAAAAGCAGAGTGAGGAGTGGATGAAAAGAAGGAGGAGATGCCGAACGCCGTTTGATTGTCTGCTGCTGGCTCTGCATTCTCATTCTAGGGAGGGAGGATGGCATAATTTATAACCGAGTGCATGGATGGAGGACCTGTAAATTGCAGTCTGGATGTCCCCGGTGCTGTCAAGGGAAAAACTGATGGGCTGAGCGACTGTACCAATGTCCTCAGAGAAAATAGCAGCCTTGTAGCATGGATTTAAATGCATGCGCATGCATGTAGAGACATGAAAAAATGAGATTTCTGACCATTTTACACAGGAAGTCTGTCACTTTGCTGGATCGGGCTTGATTGCAGCTTGTATTTTCATATTTTCAGCTTCAGCTCAGCACCCATTTCCTGATGAGCTAGAGCGCATGGCCGGAGCAGCTGCACGCAGGATTTTTTTTTTTTTTTTCTAATGTGAAAGCAAGCCCCTTAGCTTTAACTCCTTGACGGTCTGAGAGCTCTGTGCTTTTCTAGGACTGATTGTGGAGTTTTGTTTTCTTCTTTTTCTACAAATCCCTGTAAACACAGCTGTATTCAGTATGGTGAAAAATTCTATCCTGTAAATAGAAATCGATCGATTTAATCAAAATAAATGTATCCCAGATGACTTTGAGACCAGCTGGCTACCACAGGCTTCAGATGCTAAAGGTTTGGTGGAGATGAATGCAGTGTTATATTTACATGTTTTAGAATTCCAGGATCAGGTTTAATTAAAAAAAGAAATCCTTTTCTAAGGAAGAAAGGTGGTCCTACCGGCTTGTAGCAAGACAGACGGGTGGGTACTGGATGTGGGTACTGTTCACGAGGTTTGGGAGTTTGTGGTGTGGCATTTCAAAGGGTGTGAGTCCTGCAGTGGAGTATGGCCATAAAGGGAAAGTGTACTGCTGTATGGAGAGGCTAGCGCCCTCGAACAGCCTCTGGTGAGGTTGGAGGAGGCACTGAATAGGATTTTTGATTCAGATGAGTAAGTGGTGGTGCTCCAACGACAGCTCAGTGGAGTCGGCTCAGACCTGACCTGGAGATGAGGAGCTTTTGCAGTTGTCATGGGGAGCTCTGCTGGGACGCCTGTCTGGCCCTTCCACTGTTTGTTACTATTTCTACAAAGGCAGCTCTGTGTGTTGGATTATGTTTGGCCAGCTGTTGATGCATTCCTGCGGGTGGAGATGGGTGGGGATCTATTACTGCACTTCCACACTGCAGATCTGTGTGCATGGGAATAGGGAGGGAACGGAAAGAGAGCAACTTGCAGAATCTGATCACTCTTACCGCTTTCTCCAAGCAGTCTTAGAGTGGGTCCAGAAAGGCTTACAATGGAAAGAAGGGCAGAAGAAATAACGGGAGTGGGGGCAGCGCGGAGTTCAGGGAAAGAGAATGAAGCCTAGCAAGCTCATAAGAGAGAAAACAGACTTAGAACTTCAAAGCTGCATGGACAAGCAGAGTGTCAGCAGCTCGTAATTAGTGGTTCATGGTTGCGTCAGTGACTGTATCTCTCCAAGAATAACTATGTGATATGTGCCACAAAGTGAAGAAGACAGATAGTCATAACGAAGTTATCAAACCCAGTTCAAACAAGGGCAAATGGATTGAGAAATTTTCTATGTTTGTAAACCAAGTACCGATAAGTTATACATATAAGATTTGCTGAATTCTGCAAAATTGAAGACTGAATTTTCAATTTGTGGTTGTGGGGGGATATAGTCATTAAATGAAACCCTGAACCATTAAAAATGCAGATAAATCATGCAAGAAAATGTTAGTACAAGCCCCATCAACACAAGATATTTCTTGAAATAGCCCAAAACAACACTGCCAATCTCCTATCCTGTCTCCACACTTAATGTTTGTTTGTTTGTGTGCATTAAAATGGAGAGTAGAAAGACATTCAAATAAAGATGGTGAATTAAATTCTAAAATTCCCATTTTAAAATTAAAAGCCAGCCGTGGGGTTTTGATTTTTGTTGCTCATCCAAGTTTAAACCTTGAAGAAGCCTTGGTTGTCTTGAAGCCAAACAGCAGTCTGTTAGCAAGCCCGTGGGAAGTCAGGGCACCACTGTGGTTGAGATCCAAAGGCCACGTTCGTTTCCCTCTCTTGTCTCTTGTGCTCAGAGATTTGGTGTGACTACAGCCCCCACAAAGAGATGGTGGGAGTAGCTGATTGGCTGGTAGGCTAGAATGTTTACTCTTATTTGTTTTCAGTGCTCCTCCACAGCATTCATTTTGTATTTGTATTTGTGTTCACGCTGCACAATTACTCCTGACCTGCTTTGTTTCTCTGCCCGAAAGAAGTCAATTTTAGTTCAGCTCTGTGCATTTGGCTTCCTGGGCAATATGTGTATATGTATTGCATTATCCATGTATGCATTTCCCCTTTTAATGTGGATTAGGGAATACTGTAGGCAAGGAAAGCTGCGTGTATTAAATCAATAGCTTTTTGAATCACATGTAATATAATTTAAATATACTTACTTTGAGGTTGCCAAAGCTGACATTGTCTGAGCCCGTTTTAATTTACATCTTCGATTTAGTCAAGAAGCGGAACCTGCCAGATCAGAATAGGGTATTCTGTGCACCCAACAGGGTGGAAGACATTATTTTGTTTGTGTTAGTTCAAACAGCTGGTCATTAATGCAGTCCCCATTTCTAGAGTGAAGTGCGGGTGGACATGAATGGCTGCCTGATTAATGCTGCCCCTCCGAGGGTCCTTCACCCAGCAGTCATGCTCGCAGCAGAATAATGTAGCATGATGTGATTGCACTCTAACAGGGTAGTATGTCATTGTGTCACCAAGCAATTGAGGTTATTATGGGGCAGGGCAGACAGACGGGACAGTGGGGTTATTAGACCGTAGCATTTTTAGAAATACAGGCCTGACCTACTTAGAGTTATTCTCTCTGGCTGGCAGCTGCATGGTACATAAAGTCTCTGATAGGCTGAGGCTGTTGCTAGGGGGAATTAGCATGAATTTTTCCACACACAGACTCAGTGGCTGAATGATAAAAGCTGACTGGAATTAAAGAGATTTGGTTTAGTATTATACAGATTTATCTGCCTCATTTTTCTTTCTCAAGTGCAGAGAAAGGGTGCAAAATACAGATTTTGTTTCCATTTGTTCTTTGGCCTCCTTGTTTTCCCTCCCTCCCTGCTACCCTGCAAGAGGTCTGAGGGGAGGAGAACAGGACAGTCATAAAATTTTGGTTGATCTCTTACTGTTGGGGTCATTGAAATGATGTTGCAAAGTGCAAGATATTTAGGTTTGAAGGCTACTGGGAATGACTATAAAGGTTAGATCATTTTTCCTCTTCTGTGCATTAAGCTATTTGAAGTTGGTCATGCATCTCTCAGGCACTGTATATTTAAACTCTCTTTCCCTTTTGGGCCTGAACAAAACATTTATATAAATTCTTTTCTATCCAAACAGAGAGCTTGCACTCTTTGGCTTGTTTAAAATAAAATAGTAAGGGATCTAGATTTAGAAGGGGAGTGTGTGTGTGTGTGTGTGTGTGTGTGTATGTATATACATACATATATCCTTTTTTTTTAATTATAAAATATTTTTTCAGGGCTATTTTTGGCTTGGCTCATTTTTCAAAAGCTAGCTTGATGTTTATGCTCATAGATAAAACTTAACTGCTCACACACTACCCTTCTGCTTTACAATGTACAGAAAGAAACAGGTTTTTCTCCAGAAGAAAGACCTGCAGATTGATCTGGAGATTGTTCTTCCTTTGCTAACATATGTGCTACATGTAGAGAGCTCCCCTAATCAATTTGATAAGATGACCCATTTTTCCCTACTCCTGAATCCTCCACTAAGATCACCATTTATGATTTTTAATCTTTTCTCGAGGTGGATTTTTAGTAGATCTTTTAAAGCAATCTGAAAGTCCATCAGGAGAAAAATAAAAGTAATGTATAGTCAAGAACATTTTTATTTTTCTTGTTCTTCATTATGTGCTTAAACCACAGTGTCCCTCTCTTACTTTTAACTGCTGAAAGGAATCATCCTGTCTTTTAATTTGAAATTAATTTTTGTAAGAACATGTTGTGATATCACATATAAACAAGAAGCTTGGTGACCTGAGGGAGAAAAATAAATGTAGATTCTTTTAAACTTTCCATATTGGATTTCTTAGTCTCATAAAAATAGACAAGAGAAAATTGAGATATAATTTTTTCTTTTCATTTAAGTTTTTAAAAATATTCAGAACTATTTAAATATGTTTCCAAAAAGTAATTTCCACTTACACTAAAAAGCACAGTCAAAATTTAAAAAAATTGTCTAATGGTGTCACAGCCAAGAAATCCATCAATATTCTTTTTTATAACCCAGCAGTGATTATATTTAATTATATAAATATAGCTTATCAAGCTAAAAGAGTGTGTTTTCTGATGTTGTAATTGATATTTCCTGTCCTTACTAGCTTTGAGAATCCCTAAAATAATGTTTACTATATAGGTTTCCAACCATAATAACAATCTTAACTGAATAAAATGTCAATTTTTATTTGTTGAATAAAAGATTACTTTGGTATGCCACTCCTTCAAGATGAAGCAGTTTTATTTATTATTTTAGTAAGTGAACATTTTTACTCTTAGTCTATGCTACTTACTTTGCTTAGGTCAATGGATAGTCATTTAAATATTTAAGTTCAAAGTTATAGAAATAAATGTCACTTTCAAATCACTTAAGTAAGGAAAAATGTTAGCATAAATTCATTAACATTTGTTAAAGGACAGATGCCTACTTTATATGTTAAGTACATCCTGTGTCCAGGTACCCAGTCAATCAAATGTTTGTTGTTGGTTAGTAATAAAAAGAACACACTGAAATTCTTCAGTGTAAGTCCTATTTGGTTGTTTAGGTTAGTAAGAGTTTTTTATTGTTATGGCTTGTATCCATTACTAGAGAGGTAAATAGTAGGTGGGCCAAAACCAAAAACAAGACAAGCATATTATAAAATGTCATTCATGTGCCTTAGCTATAGTTAAGCTTAACTTCTAGGTGTTCACTTTGACAATGCATATCCATAGTATTAATGTCATCCATTGTCACTGATCAAAAAGCTAACAGAGCAATCACGCTTAATCACTGCATCAATCATGTATTCATTAGGTATTTATTTTTTGCTCACACATAAGATTGGCTTTGCCAGTCAAAAATGTTCAACATGGATCAATGAGTTTTGGGGATGTTGTTGGGTAAACAGAAAAGGGAAAAATAGCTGTTGATGGTTTTAGGGTAGTGAACATAGTTAGATCTGGGGTTAAAGAGTTTCCCTTACTGTATTCTGTCCAATACCTAACATTATGTAATTTTATAACTTGGGGGCAGAGGTGGTGGTAACGACACTAGATGCTCAGAGAAGATCCGCTCTCCTGACCTCACAAACAAGCTACATCTCTTCTAAAGCATCTGGACACTTTTATAATATTGAACATCTAACAATAAGCCAGAATGTCATAAAAGCAGATTTTCGACATCATTACTTAAACCACTAATGGTCTTTCAAATACCTTTGAATGCCCAAGCGGTACCTTATGTGGGACTATATGAGTCACTCTAAATGTTTTTGTTTCATTTCGTTTCCTCCTCCTTTCCATTAATCTCACTCCACTCCTTTAATTATGGCTCTTGTATTTCTAAGCAAAGGCCTAAACAAACCATATTTTTGCTTTTCACCCCTTTGATCATCTCTGTAACAAATTGAATTTAAATCTGTCTGCCTCACTTAGGATGATGCCGGCACTTCCTTTAGTACACGCCCCTGCTTTGTTGGAGCAGTCATTACATTGTCTTTCGCTAGTCTGTTTCTCCATGTGTCTGTAACCTATTCTTCATCGATGTGCCAGGTGCATAGAAGTTGCTTCACAAGCATGAGTTGATTAATGAATGAATAAATGAATGAAGCCAAATTCCAAGAGAAAGATAATGAAGTCTTTATCTGCAGACTTCTTTAAAGGGCCAAACAGTAAATTCTTTGGGCTTAAGGGTCCATGTTGTCTCTTGCAACCACTCAGCTTAGTTGGTGTAGTGAGAAAGCAGCCATACCCAATATGTAAATGAATGAATGTGTCTGTGTTCCAATAAAATTTAATTTACAAAAAGTCAGGCAATGGGCCAGTGTTGGGCTGTTGGCTATAGCTTGCTGATCCTTAGCGTAATCATAACCTGTGATATTTTGTGGGTGTGATTACAAAAGACATGTACACTGAATAAGATCAATGTATTAAAAATAGAAGAGTACTTTAAACAATTCAGTAAGGGGGCAAACTAAGAAAAGGGGGCAAATAGTATTATTTGAGATGAGAACTCAATGCTAACTCACCAAATTTTTTTCCCTTGGTGATGACAGAGATGGAACAGTTTATTTAAAAATTCAAAGATGAAAGCAAAGATTATTACTTTCTTAAAATATAATGTGGTTATATTATTCAATACATAGAAAGAAAAATAGAATATTTTTTACTTTTCAAAATTATCCTTTGAATGCTGGTTATTATGTGAAAAGGAGGAAGCTCGATCTCTCTGTGCAGAGAGCTGACACAACATTCAAAATGTGCAAAACGGTAAATCTGGAAGCATTGGCACTGCATCTAGTTGTTTACAGATTCTTCTAATCAAAGTTATATACTGTGTGATTTCAACAACCTGGGAGAGATCCTGCCTTTTCCCCACCTCCCAGCCCCTTCTTCATTAGATAGTAATTAACCTGCAGGATGAGAAATCAGTACAAGACGATCCCTTTTCATCTCTCTCTGGTTCCATTGGGGTCTCCTTCCCTTTCCCTGTGTTATGTGGCAGTGTACGTCAGCCTTGGTCCATGCTGTTGGAGGCGGTGAGCAAGTTCATACAGTGCCCTGGATAATAGGCAAGTCTGTGTTTAAGTCTTACTCCAGGCTCCTACAAGCTGTGACCTGGGGCAACTTAATTAACTTCCCTAAGCTTGACCTCATTTATAAAATAAGAATAACGATGGTGCCTACCACACAGAAGTTTTGTGAGTAAAATGAGATCATGAACATAAAATCCTTGTAGAACTTTGTAAATGTTCAATAAAATGTGTCTGCTGGTGTTAGGGCTTCTACTGCTCTTGCTTTCGTTATTGGGAGTTATTCTGCAGACAGAGAAGTGTGTGATCTGGCATTAGGCTTTGAGATCTTGGTGGCAGTATTATGGGTAACTCTCCTTAAAGTGAGGAGTCACCTATATATATCTTGGGTATATATAGGATTTCTAATATCTCCAGATATTAGAAGTAGACACAGCCAAGAGCAAAGTAGACACAGAGGCCCGGAAAAACTCTAGAGGTATCCAAAATATGTCAAGAAATTGCATGCTTGCTGTTTCATCTCCCAAATTAAAAAAAAAAAAAAACTTGTTGGCCATGTTTTAGCATATTTCCTTCTAGGAATATCCTACAGGTGCAGTGTGTTTTTCGTCTGTTTAGAGTAAGACCAAAAGACTGATGGAGCAAAAAATGTGGCTGCTCTACCCTAAAGTCACAATTTTCTGAGAATTATGCTCAAGACTTCCTCCTCCAGAAAATTTATTGTGATAAAGTGGCTTAGGAGCAACACACATCCACAAGCATTCCTCACCCTTAAGCTGATTATGTGTCAAATGATTTTTTAAGAACATTTGTTGTTCATCATTGGCTAACTTCTCCCTCCATTCCCCACCTTTCTTTAGTAATTATGTTGCCCTTGAACTCTTTTCTGGCCTCCAAATGTGACCTAGGTTATCCTCTGTGTGAGTGCTTTGAAGTCCCCAAATAAAACACTTAAAATATATTAAGTGGAAGGACCAAAAGGCAGGAAAACTGTGTCTTCAGTATGATATTCCCAGCAACTAGTAGAGTGTTTGGAGCATGCTATGTGTTTAATAAATATCTGGGAAACAAATGACTGTCAGAGGTTTATCCATTCTGTAGATTCTAATAGTTCATGTTAAATAAGTCACTTGGAATTCTGCTGTATCTGTAGTAATACGTACACACTAATGGTGAAATTCACCAGTTCATCTCAGTAATCGTAGAACACCACCTAAAACTGAAGGATTCTATCCTTACAGTTGTGGAATACATACATTTTTATAACATTTTTGGCGATCAGAACCAACTAATTATACTGTATACATTTTTATTTAGACAGAGTGAAGGTGAGAATCCATAATTTTCAGTGACAAAAATAAGAATTGTTATAAAGCAAACATTTTATTTAAAAAATGATCATTCTTCTTCTGTGGCATTTTCATAAAACATATATCTTACTCCAGGAGCGAGATGTGTTCTTAGTTCTAACAAACCATGGAAAAACTTATTAAATAAAAAGTGTTCAGGAAACATCAATTGAATTTAATGTTTTGTCTTGTCTTTGTATTTTTCTTTAATAAAAAAAATCCTTTAGTTCTCTATCCGCCCAGAAAAATGTTACTTTGATGCTTTTAAGGGCCCTTTTGTAACTCACAAGGCTGCAGTATATTACTAACAGAAAGGTGTAGAGGCCAGTTGGGGGCTGGGGTGTAATTGAACGAATCTGGTCTCCCTGGGGTTTCTCCCTTGCTGCTGGTAGTGGCCGCAAATGGCCATGAACCCCAGGGGGAGTGAATGCACAGCATGGAAGTGAAAGCCTTTTTGTGTTTCCTGCCAATTATTAGGTGTGATTGAATATTTTGAAAGAAGCCAGTACATAAAAATTGGCATTTGTCTAGTGCCTTATGGAAACCATCTTTCTCCTTGTTTTCTTTTCAAGTGTGATACACCAACATTGGATTCTGCCTATCCCTCTCGCTATCAGAGGTAGACATCAAGTTTACAAAAGATACTTGATATATATGGGGCAAATGACAGTAGGTTTACTCTATGTTTTCCTTTACTAGCTACTATGGGTTTACATGTTTTTCCTTGTTCTGTTACAGGGACATCTTTACCTTTTTCCAGGACCATAGTAATCAGAGTTCATGCCACAAATGAACTTGGTTTTGGTTTCTAGTTGTGCCAGTAAGGAATGCCAGTATTGTTTGACAAGAATGACCACTGGTGCATTTAATTTATTGTATTTTTAGAAGGAAAGACATAGCAGAATTTGTATTGCAACTTCATTAAGCAACTCTCTATATTTCCTTATTGGAAAAATATCTATAAGATTTTGCTTTCACATTGTTTTAGCAGAAAACACAATAGTAGCAGGAGTGATGTTTAGCAATTACTAACCTTTACTAGAATTTGAGGACAATTAAAAAATTAAGGAAGCCCCAAGCAATTTTGGTCAAAACATATACATGTGGAGAGAAAGAGTCTTATATAGCAGAATATTAGTTACTTAGAGTCTGTTGAAGTATGAATCAGCAAATAGAGTTTGAACAAATGCATCCTTCTTTCCACCATTACAGAGAATTAGCAATTCTCTGTATTGCTAATTGCTGGGAGTCAGGAGTAAGAACTTGTCTTCATTTTGGGAGCATGTGTTATATGCAATAAGAATATACAAGGTCTGTTTGGAAAAAGTTCAACTATCGTTAATTTAGTGAGAACAGTTTGTGAGACATCAATGTAACCTGACAGCCAAGGAGAGTGGACTGGAATGCGCTTGTGTGAACAATGACAACCTCACCATACTAGTCAGAGTGTGTAGTAGACGTCATTGAATGAGGATGTGTACTGTGTGGCTGTCCATTGAAAATGACTGAGCCAGTACAGCAATGAATCTGCAACAGATTTTGCATTAAGCTTGAACTTTCCTCTGTAGAAACTATTTGGATGAGTCAGAAGGCTACAGCTATGGGCAACTGGTGATGGGCAGCTTCATCCTGACATCTCATCCACTCATGCACTATCTCATGCAGAGCCTTTTGGTGAAACATCAAATCACCCAAATGACTCAACACCCCCGTGGACCCAAGATTTGGTGTCCTATGATTTCTGGCTTTTCCCAAAGCTAGAATAACCTTTGGCAGGAAAGAAATTTCAGACTGTTGAGGAGATTCAGGAAACTATGATAGGGCAGCTAATGGCAATTGGGAGAACTGTGTGAGGTCCTAAGGGCCCTACTTTGAAGGGGATGGAGGTGTCATTGTCCTATGCGCAATATTTCTTATATATTATATCTTCTTCAATAAATATCTCTATTTCTCATAGGATGTGGCGGGATACTTTGTGGACAGACTTTAGTGTATACTTTTAGAGTCTTCATGATTCGGAAGCCTTTGCGGTTTGCGGAAGCACTGCCGCATACATGACACTCTGTATTTCCAGGAGTTCACATTTCCAGGGCTCTCTTTAGAGCCAGTGTGCTCGCTTCTGCCTTCTTCATCGCAGCACACGCACAAAGGTAAACGTGGACTAAGGTTTACATCTTTAGAGAGCCGCTTTTTTTTAAGCTCAAGATCAATTTTTTTAATATAGAACATTGATGTGGCTGTATTATATTCCCAGTCCTTAAAGGTACATTAGGTTAATTTCTTTTTGATGTCCATGTTAGACTATAAAATCTGTGGGGACAGGTAGTATATCAATTTGGCTTACCACTGCTGGGCTGCAAGAAGGTGTTCTATATGTGTCTATTGAAAGATTGAAAAGTAATGGGAGCTGTATGAACTTGTTTTAAACCAAAATTCCTAATGAAAATGATAAACTTTCAGTTCAAAATGTAAAAAGAAGAAAATATCTGTACGATCTTGTTACAAGTGATCCATTTCCCCTTTTATTTAAGTAAAATTTTTTTGAAGGTAAGTGTAATGCTAACTGTGCTATTGTTTGTCTGATGCTAAATGTTATAGGAGGCTTGCTCTTAAGGGTAAACTTTTGTGGTAGTGATTGCTTGAAATTCAATTTTTTTTCTTTATAAAATATTTAGTATTATTTCACCAATCCTTAAAAGTGCCCATAAAAAGAACAGATAGCAGTATTCTTTTCTTCCAGGTAGTAGACTAATTTAGAAAGGTGGTTATTATATAATATTATTATTATATAATTTGTGTAGCAGGAACTGGAAAAGTCCTTAGAAATACTCCAATCCTCTCGCTGCTGGTCATCTTGCAGGTAAGGAGTTTGGGTCAGGGAGAGGTCAGCTTCACATAACTAGTTCTTAACCACGGCTCATTGCTTCCCCCTGGATTCCAAAGTTGTATGTGACCTGCAGCCCTGCTGTCTCTTAGGCCTCATTCCTCTAATTCAGAGCTAGTCTTCAATTCATACATTTTAGAAGTCATCTGTGCTTGTTCGTGTCTTAATTTTGTATTACTAAGAACTCAGGTAGAAAAAACATGGGGAGATGCTGATGTGACACTGTGCAGTGGACATATGTGTATAGTAGGCTTGAGTGTGGTGACATTCAACCTATTGTACAAATCCTTACAAAACTAGACATGGGGATTACCAACCTGATCTGCTACCAACTGGCTGTATGAGTTTAGCCGAGTCATTCATCTCTCTCTAGGACCAGCTACATACAGTGAGAGGGTAGAACTTCGGGAATTGTTTGCAGTTTTCTCTAGTTTTCTTCCTCTAACGGTCTAACAATGCTCCCCAAAAGTGACATTTTATTTTTGGAACTGTGACCAAAGTATCTCTTTTAGTCAACCACGGTCTATGAAGTCTATCATGAATTAAAGGAAGTATATTTCTCAGTGAAGATATGATCCGGGTAAAGCTACACCATAAGGAACTGTTGCCCTGGCCGTGGTAAAGAAAACGTTAGCACGTTTGTACTCATTTTTAATCTCTAGAACATACAATAACAGTAGAAATGGTTATTTATAAACACATAGGTTTATAGTTGGGCAGCATTAGTCAAAAACAGAAAAATTAACATATGGCAAAAGTATTTTAAAAAGTATTGGATAGTGTGCTATCCAATATAGTGACCATGAGCCCTGTTTATCTACTGAGTACTTGCAATGTGGCTAGTGTGAATTCTGAAGTTCCATAGGGATAAAATGCACACTAGATTTTAAAAACTTAGTACAATTAGATGAATCTACAACATATATTTCTGTAATTTTAATATTGAATGCATTTCTAATGATGATATTTTGGATATATTGGAGTAAATACGTTACTAAAATGAATTTCCTCTTTTACTTTTTAAAACTGACTTATAGAAAATATAAAACTTGTATATGGCTTGCCTATATTCCTGTTAAGCAGTGCTATAGCTTGCCTATTTGTATATGTATAATAACTCTGCATGTCTCAGAATGACCACCAGGGCAGACGGGAACACTGAGAGTGTGCTGGGAGCAGGGAAACAATAGATCACTATATAGTCCATGAGGGGAGTGAACCTCATGTGGTTGAGGTGGAGACTTTCTTCTGGAAGTTGCTAGCTGTGCTCCCTCATTCATATTTTAATGCCAATGAGCTTTTATGGAATGTTCATAAGTGATGAGAAATGGGTGTGGTCAACTACCAATTCAAAACCAATTCATTGAAATGAATTTGCAAGGTCCCTCTAATCTCTGCAGTGCCAGATGTCTTGGCTTTTAAAAGATTTTTTTTCTCTCTTTTTTTTAAATGCAGCTGGTTGGCTTTAAGTAGATTCAGTCTGAAGTTTTTACAATGCCAAAGGCATAATTACTCATAGGATTCATAATAATAGGGAAATTATAGAATTTGGAATAGAAAAGATGGAATGGATACCCTAAAGAATCATAAAGGGGTTATTATAACTTTGCCAGTAATAACAAAATGTTTGAGCAATAACAATTGCAAACTTGCAGGATAACCACCATCACCATGAACAAGCTGTAGGGCTCTTTGGAAAGAGTAGTGAATTTTTTTGAGAGAGAATAAATAGAACACTGATTATGTTAATATTGTTCAGTGTGTTTTGATATTGCTTTAAACCTGGAGAGTATGACTGCTTACTTAACATTGTAATACTCAGACTTGTCCTATCTTAGAGGGTTTTCCTTATATGATTGGAAGCTCACTGCAGTCTTAGCATTGAAGTGGACATTTTTAGTGATGAGGGAACAGGTGTGCAGGCATTGTAAGCAACCAGATGGTGCTGAACCACATGTCTTGTTTAGAGTCAATTATGCTTCCATATTACCTTGGAAATGAACTTCCTTAAAGCTATCATTATTTTTAAATTACATTACTAAAGCACAATATCTTTTAGCTCCCTAAATCCTCTTGAAAACTTGTCTCTGAAATCACAGAATAAAATAAAGACCTATATCCAGAACCCTTAGTCCTCTATGAAAGCTATTTGTTTATAAACAAGTATGAAAATAGCTGAAAAGAACTAAATACTGTTTGAAAATTTTGAAGGGACATCTCGTTTGCTGATGAAAAGAAAAATAGTTTTATCAACCAATTAATATTGACTCTCAAAGCCAGCGTGTCTTCAAACTGGAAACAAGCATCCAAAAAAAGGAAAGACACTTTTTCCTTACCTAATGACTAAGTAGGGTCCTACAAACCATTACCTCTGCCAGAAAACAACCGTAAATTCTGGATATGACACAAAAAGCAGCTGTTTGAAGGCAGTAGGGAGGAAACACAAATAGGCAGAATTTATTAGAGTCTTCCTTAATGAAGCAGGATCATGAAGGGCATTAAAAGCCAATTCAAAATGGTTTTGTCTTAGAGTAGTAGGTTCTAGATCCACTAAAGTGAACTTTAAATTTAGCATCTTGACTCTTTAGTAGATTGTGAAATTAATGTATTGGGTCAGAGCCAACCTACTTTCTAATGAAATGGATAAAATAAAGTACATTGGAAAATATCAAAGCACCTTGCTGTTAATAAGGGTCTTTGTGAAACATTCATTTTAATTATATACAGTAAGTTATCTTTATTGGTGTTAGTTATATTTCATAGAGTTGGTGTAAAGAATAAATTCATGAATACAGAATCATTGATCCTAAGGGAAATACAGGTTTAGGTTCCTATGAGCCTCTGGTTACAAGATTTTCATTAACCGGTCAGTATATAATCTTGTTTATGTGTGTTTCTGTTTAAAGACACCTTATTTAATATATATTGTTGATTCATTAACATTGAACTCATGGCCAACAGCATGTAGCTCACACCTGAACAAAGATTATATATAACGCAGGCATTTTATTCATTAGACACATCACGACCTTAAGAAGAATAGTTAGCACTTCAGCACTGTGCTTGGGCCATTTTAAACAGCAAATCACCAACAAGAAAGCATAAAAATGCAGAAAATGTGGCATTAAATGAACCATGAAAAGAATTCTTGTCACAGAATGAGAGCTGAAATGAGAAAGCAGAGCAATATCTTGTTCAGCTTCAGCTGGGAAGATGTGCATTGAGCGGCTAAAAGTTTTCATCACTCTATATCTGAGGATGACTACAAAAGTGCTGTGAGTATTGATTTGAGGATTACATGTCAACTTTGGCCAGCATATGCAATTGCTAGTATGGAACCTGTGAATAATGAGGATTGATAGTATGTGTATAGGCACACAAATAACGTTTATTAGGCTATAATGTGAAATGCATTTCCCAAGAAAATTTTTTTTGAGAAATAAATTTCTGAGAAATTATTTAGTATTCTAGATAATCAGAGTACTGAAGAGTGACCTGGTGAATGATATTTTGAGATGTATCCACTATTGATATGTAGAATAGGGTTCAGAGGCAAAGAGACTAGGACAATTAGAAAGCTCTTGTAGAAGTCGAACCCTTAAAGTAATGAAGGAAAAAGTGGGAATGGGGAATAGGGATAGAAATTAAACCAAGAGACAAAAATTGATGGATTTGATACAGACTGAATACATGAATGAAGAAGATAAAGTTGATTATTAATGTGAAGGTTTCTGGTGTAGAATTGGAAAGTTGGGTATGATAAGAGATGTAGTGTAAAGGAAAAAATAACATTTGGGATGTTGGTGGAATACAGTTTGAGTCTTGGCTCTGTCACAACTGTGTGACCTTTGGTAACTCACAAAGCCTTATGCTTCACTTTAAAATAGTGCCTTTTGAAGTACACATTTATTATTACAATCACATCAGGCAATGTAGATATATATGACACGCATACAGTATAGTAACAGCTGTGATATAATGAGCTGCTCTATAAATGGATAGTGTATTTGCATATTAGTGTACATTCATATATATGTATATATACACATATATATTATACATGCAAAATATACTACAACTTCACCTGATGAAATATTGGGATAGCTAAGAATAGTTCATCAGACTGTTGGGATATGAGACTGCAGTAAAGCTGAGAAGGGAGCATTAGAGATTTATTCATCATCAAAGACAGAGAAAAAAGCAACAGAAAATTTGAGAAAACAGAGAATGATACATTAAGTATATAAACAAATACATGATTCAGTAATTCATATATGTTATGTTATGTAGTAAATTAAACAAAATTTAAAATAATCTATACTATGATATGATGGCTTATGTTTATAATACATACACTATATAATAGTAACAGCTTTCAAAGCTCTAGAGCATAAGAAATGCACAATAAAATTACCTGACAAAATGTAACCTTTGAGAACACAGTAGGATCTTGTAACCAGATGTAATTATGAATATAAATTTTTACCATATTGGCAAAGCTTGAAATTGCTAGTACAGGGGAACTTCTGCTTGACAGACTACCAAATACACAGGCTTTTTCTCTAATTTGTTCTACAGGCTAAAGTTAGTATTGTCAAACACTGCAGGCAGCATTATAGATTTTAAGGCTCCAGCACCATTATATCTCCCATGGTATTAAATGTAATTCAAACACTGAAAAATCCTCTCCTTTTATCTTCTTTTCTTTTTGATGAGAGATGAATAGATCCACTTGAGAAATGATTATATTGACTACTGTAGTTTTAAATTTTCTGTAGTACTACAAAACTGGCAAGTGTCAAGCCGGTAGGTCCAAATAGACTGGTGAGGCATGATTTCACATCACAGATGCTTTCTCGGCAACATAATAGAACAAAGTGTGCAGCATCAAGTTATTCCCCAGTGAATTATGACCCTCTTGCATCCTTTATAAACAGTTTTCATTAATATTAATCATTACTAATTGTAATTAAAACTTGCCAGTTAATAATGAGAATTACATTTTTAAAAAATTTGACTTGCAAAGACTGTGTGTGTGTGCGCACGCGTGTGCATCCCAGTCACTACATAGTCCAATAGCTTTCAAAGAACAAGCCAAATTGTCAAACGCTGTCAGTGTGTAATGTCATGTTCGATCTGGAGCTAGAAAATGTGGCCTCAGGATCCTGGCTTGTCTTTAATGTCACAGAAGCACAGAATTATTAAATGATCTGGGGAAATTGAAGGGAGCAAAAGTGCACTAACATTTCCTATGTGGTTCAGTGCTACATAACAGGAGGGACCAGTACCACTTGCTCTGCTCTCGCACTGGATGCTGCTGTATCTGCAGGAACGCCAGTCACAACAGATGTAAAGAAAAACACAGCTTTTAAAAATAAACTTCAGAAAATAGCTTTAAAGTCTTCTTTTATCAGTGTTTCAGCTAAACTCAGTGTTTCTAAAATGTTCTGTTGGAAACAATGGGAATGAAACAAGTTCTGTTTTCCATTTTCTTCCTTGTTTCTGGGCTTTCAGAGTGGCCTCTTAATAACCCTGAACTTGTCGGGTGTTTTAATTAAGGACTTCATTGTTAGAGCATAATAACATAAACTTAAGCTCTCCCATGACAATTCTGCTTTATTTATGGTTTTACAAAAACCTTGTGTTTTATCCTGTTGGCATATCACATTGTATATCGAGGTTTCCTTTGAAGCTTTCAAAAAAAATCTCAGAAGCTCAAATAAGAAGAGACAATATCGTCATCTGCTTCGGCTTTTCTTCTTGGTGAAGTGATTTATCTCTAAAAACTGTACTCGATTCAGTGCATGGGACTTATGGGCACATTTATTGTTTTAAGATGTCATATTTTCTTAGATCAAATGAAGAGTTATTTTATGGAAAATAAGCCAGATAACTATTTTAAAATTTTTCTGTTTCTGCCAAGAACATTGTATGTATTTTCCTCACATCAGGAAATGAGGTAATTTGAACACCTTTTACTGCATTTTAGAAAGTGTGTGTGCTTTTTATCTTATAAGAAGTAAAGAAGGTAAGCAATCCTAACTATTCATCACCAAAATAGGTTGAGATGTTAATAGATTTCTCCTCTCTTCATCTTTCTAATAAAAAATTCAGTCCCAAAGCCACAATGTAGGACAAAGCAAGGTAGGAGTCTGTAGCAGGAGGGAGAGGCGACTTGTGGTGGCTCAGAGCAGGGTGCCAGGCCCAGGAGAGTGAGCAGACATTGATCGAAGGGCAGCCCAGCAAGGGTGCGAGAGCCTCCTTGGAGTAAGGAGGATGTCCATGAATGTGTAGGACAGTCTGGTGTGAGGTTTTGGAGTGTCAGCAGGGTGCAGAGATTATCCACATGTGTACAGGATTGAAATGTGGACCCCAGATACATATGCTGAAGCCCAAACTTGTGGTTTCAAAGATCTGTTAGCTTCTGGTGGCTCATGGCATTCCTTAGCATTTCGTGGCTTGTAGATACATCACTCCAGCCTCTGTCTCTTGTCTACGTGCAATTTTCTCCCTTGCGTGTCTCTGTCTCTCTTTTCTTTTATAAGGACATTTCTCATTGGATTTAAGGTCCTCCAAAGTCCAGGGTGACCTCATCTTGAGATTCTTACCTTAGTTATATCTGCAAATACCCTTATTCTAAATAAGGCCATATCCTCAGGTTTTTGGTGGACATTTCTTTCAGTGGACCATTGTTATACCCACTACAACATAAGGGAGTGGCACATCTTGTGAAGTCAGAGAGCAAGAGGAATGACAAGAACCTCTTTGTGGAGGGTGCCTAAGTGGGGTATCAACACCCATATAGGGTAGGAGAGCATTGGAGAGGGGGGAGAAGGGATTATTTATCATGAAACTGATTAAGTGGGCAAATACATTGAGGATAATGGAAGCCAAGTTTCTCATTGTTGGAGAAGTTAAAAATATGGAAAAAGAATATATTGGAATTGAAGGTATTGGTGTGAACTCATGATTGTTTATTAAATATAGATAAATAGCCTTCACAGATACACACACACACAAATAAAACTAGACTACCTTCTTATGTCATACACAAGAATAAACTCAAAAATGGAATAAAGCTTACATGTAAGACCTGAAACCATATAACTCCTAGAAGACAGAATGGACAGTAAATACCTACATCACTTTTAGTAATATTTCTTTTTAGGATGAGTCTCTTTGGGCAACGGAAACAAAACAAAACAAAAAAAACAAATGGCACTAAAAAGTTTTTGCACAGCAAAAGAAACCATCAACAAAATGAAAAGATAACCTACAAACCAGAAAAAGATCATTTACCAAAGATATATGTAATAAGGGGTTAATATTTAAAATGTATAAAGCTTAGATATCTTAACATCAAAAAAACAAACAATCCAATTAAAAAATAGGCAGAGAGCCCAAATAGACACTTCTCCAAAGAGGACATACAGATGGCAAATAGACATATGAAAAGATACTCAATGCTGTTTATTATTAGAGAAATGCAAATTAAAACCACAATGAGATTTCACCTCACACCTGTTAGAATGACTGTCATCGATAAGTCTGCAAACAAGGATTGGCAAGTATGTGGAGAAAAGGAAACCTTTGTGCACTGTTGGTGGGATTGCAAATCGGTATAGCCACTATGGAGAACAGTGTGAAGTTTCCGCAAAAATTAAAAATAGACCTACCTTATGTAGTTCTGTTTTTAGAACTACATAAGAAGAACAATTCTGCTTCTGGGTATTTATCCACAGAAATCCAAAACTCTAATACTAAAAGATAAAAGCATCCCTATGTTCATTGCAGCATTATTTCCAATAGTGAAGATATGGAAGCAACCTAAGTGTCTATCAGCAGATGACTGGATAAAGAAGAGATGGTACATATATACAATAGAGTATTAGTTGGCCATAATAAAGAATGAATCTCACCATTTGCATGGATACACATAGAGGATATTATGCTAAGTAAGATAAGTCAGACAGAGAAAGACAAATACTGTATGATTTCACTTATGTGTGGAATCTAAAAAACAAAACAAAACAAATTCATAGATACAGAGAACAAATTGTTGGTTGCCAAATGGGAGAGGGTATGAGTGGATGAAAAAGAGGAAGGGATTAAAAAGTACAATTGGTACAAAATAGTCATGAGGATTATGTACAGTATAGGGAATAGAGTCAATAATATTATAGTAATTGTGTATTGTGCCAGGTGGGTACTAGATTTATCGAGGGGACAACTTTGTAAATTATGTAAATGTCTAACCATGATGTACACCTGAAAGTAATATAAGATAATATTGGATGTTGACTGTAATGTTGAAAAATATAGATAAATAAAAACAGGTAGGCATAGTAAGTAGTACGTAGATATGTAAGTGTGTATTTTTTGTGTGTTTGTGTGTATTCCCCAGCTCCGTCCACTAACATGGCCTGGCAACAGGACAGTGCGCAAGCAACAAACATCGTTAGGGTGCAGATCTTGGCTATAAATGATCAGTCTTCACTTGGAAAAATGGCTAATTTCAGAGTTTGGATGGAGAAGGTAAAATATGAGCCTGGAGCATGTTGTGCCAGAAAGTGTGGAAGCGCTCAGAGAATGATGGGAACATACCACAAGGCCACAGAAGTCATCTTGAGGAGGCTCCCACAGGCCAAACTAGGAATAATTTTAGCATGAAAATAAAGATAGCAACATACAACCTATTAAGTACAGACCATAAGTTCATGGTGATCTCAGTAAATAAGTGAATACAGGCATACCTCCAAGACACTATGGGTTCAGTTCTAGACTACCAAAATAAAATGAGTATTGCAATAGAGTCAAACCTTTTTGCCAGTGAAGGGCTTTGGCTTCAGTTTGTAAAAAAATACAACATCTGTGAAGTGCAGTGAAGCAAAGTGCAATAAAATAAGATCTTCCTGTGAACTGAAAATTTGATGAATGGAATATTTAGATACTTTCAAATATCTCCCCACAAAATATACTTACTAATGACAGAAAGGAAAATGAGTAATTTCTGAGTAGAGAAACCTGGCAAACACCACCTTAACTAAGTGTTTAAAGCAAACATCAATGATGCATATGTCAAGATTATTTTCAAAACATTATAATTTATCAAAGATACAAAAGTCAAGGAGAGATAAAGGAGCTATTCCAGACTGAAGCTATCTAGAAAGCCAAGTCATTGCAATGAGCGATTCTGATAATAGACCCATTATTTTGACAATGGGTGAAAGTTGAATAGGGTCTGAACATTAGAAAGAAGTAACACTTCAACATATGAATTGCTTAGGACATACCTGGAGCAGAGTAAGCCTTAGTTGATTTTAGCTGTGATGATGACAATGATAATGAAGAAAACAATGACTGAAGGACCACAGGAAAAAGGATGTGGCATCTATCTCCTCAATAACCTGGAATTATTGAACAGAATGTTCTGGATTCATGTGCAGAAAACTGTTTCCCTTAGGTCTAATCAAGTTAAATTGAGAGATAAGTTTAAATTACATTATTTTTAGCCAGTAGAGAAATGAAAAGCACTTTGCCAGGTAACTCAACACTTGGAACCCAGGAATGGTAAAATTTAGTTGTTTATATGGAAGTGAAAACTCAGTCTTCTTTTAGTACCCAAAGAAGAAGAATGAATATAAGAGAGAAAGAAAACTCAAATTGTCCCAACATTTGAATGTTGAGAGCAGCTCATTGAACCATAGAGTTGGAAAAGACAATGGTAAGTATACTAAGATCCTTTTACGGTGAACTGATCCCTTATTCCATTTTCAAGGGAAAAATAAATTCCAGTGGTGAGTTAGTACTTCTATGTTGATCTTTACTCATGTTTTGCAAAAGTTTGGAGCTCAAAGCATGTTGTCACTTGTATTCAGTGAAGTTGTATGGTAAGGGTGTCCTCACTCATCCTGCAATGGTATTCCCGTGGCCTCTGACGTTCATAGGCTGTTGTTTTAGCAGCTTTGTCCTAACCCAGTGTACCCTCAACAATGAAGTTTGTATAGAAAGTGATTCCCAAATGGCCACAAAGCCATTGTCCTGAAACTATCCCATATTGTCTTGAGTAGTCACTGACCGTGAATTTGACCATTTTTAACATGTAATCTTCAACACGCTTGATTATCTGATTTCCAGAGCCCCTCTTATAAGAAACAACGAGTTATTGTTATGACTTCAATGATGAGAAGGTTGTTATGTGGAATGAGATGGGAGAAGGAGAGTTAAAGTTAAAGCTGGCAATCCACCAGATAGGAAGAACACAAACAGTGAAAATGCCGGCAGAAGTACTTTATTCCGCAGTACAAAGGAAGAAGGTGTAGTTAAGAGAACATTAAACAAAGATTCCTAAGATGTAGGTTCTAGTGTTGCCCATTAACTCTGAGAGACCTTGAGGGAGCTGCACAATTAAATTACCTCTCTTTACCTGTAAAGTAGAGACGATAATAACCCAAATGTAGTAAGGAACAGTTCTATGATAAAAGTGTATTTTGCACTTCAAAGTTCTACACAAATGTAAGACATCATTCTCTTACTTGTTTATAATGCCGACTGTTCTTTAAACAATATTTAAATATGTTAAATTCTCCTTAAGCCCACTGAAAAGTATGTAACAAATCTGTGAAGGATTTGCATTAAAGATAGTCAAATAGTCAAATCAAAACATAGACATTATGGTTCTCTAAGTGGTAAGTCCCAGGTAAGTGGAAATATATTCAGCTGATGAGTTAGGGTTTTTGGTTGCAAGTGACAGAAACCCAGCTAGAGACAGATGACACACAGAACCTGGAAAACCCATGATGTGGTTCAGGGCTCCATAGGAAATGCTGGGACTGACTCACATTTCATCTGTTGTCTCTACTCCCAGGCTGTCTCTTTGCATATGGTGGCAAAGGTGACTGCCTGCAAATAAATGTCCCCCTTTTTAAAGGGTCATCTCAAGCCATGAAAGACTACTTTGGGTAAGCTGGAAGAATTATTTTAGTCTCAGCAACACCTTTCTTGGATTTGTGTTTTTCATCTTTACAATCACAGTCACAGACTAGATGATCCTTGAGACTCCTTTTTGAATGCCTCTGTTCATTCTTGGATGACCCTTTGCCTCTGTTCCTATTGCTACTGAGTGCACAGTTCAATGCCCTGGAGATCCCTTCTCTCTTCTGCTAAACTCATGCCTCTTCACACAGTTAAACTGCTGTCCAAAGTTAGAATGAAGTCTCCAGAGTCATTTATCTCAATTAAGAGCTGGATTCAAAATTACCCATTAGGCCCCACACATTATGGTTGAAAAGAGTATTTTATGCCTTGTATGTATGTGAGCATCCACTCGTCCTCCCCAGTAGGAAGCAAAGATTCTCCCAAAGCATATACTAGCCTTGCGGGGCTCAGAAGCTTCTCTTTACTATAGAGGGTGACAAATGGGAGGTGTGGGATGAAATGGTAGTAAAGGGGTTTAATAAATATAGAATGGGAGAATTAGAAGAAGACCTCTATGATTCAAACACCCCAAAATTTAAAAAAAAGGGAAATGATTCCTGGTCAGCTTTCACCTCATTTAACACTTGTTTTGGCAATGCTTATATATTAGGGTTTAAAACTGTCAAACTATAGGTTTCAAAAACCTCAGGTAATGACATTATAAAGAATGAAGTTAAAACATATTAAATGGAGGCAGCTTTCTCTTCTTTCCTCTCTCTTCCATTGATTTTGGTTCTAGTGTCTCAAACCAATTAGGCAGTCCTTTGCTTTTTATTACTTGCTTATTGATGGCCTTTGTCATTTGTTGCAATAGTAATGGAGTCATTTATATGTTTACGACCTTGTTGAATGCCTAATTATGTAACTAGAGAAAGACCAGTGGCATTTTCTGATTGTGTAACCCTACAGCACCTCGACAGGGGACTACTGTTCTGATTTGGTCCCTTTCATGCTGGTTCAGGGTCTGCAGGGCTAACATATTTATGTGCATTATCTTAATTACCAGCCTTTGAGGGAGGGCAATATGTATTTGTTATGATGAAAACATTCCTGTTTTAATATAGAGTTGATCAATGGTAGACCTAAGTATTGTTCATTTTTGCATAATACTGACAAAATTACTTAATTTTTGAAAACTTAGAGTGCAGCTCTAGGCATTTTACATCACTGCAAGTATACCCAAGCATTTTAAGGCATAAATATTCAACTATCTTCAGTAACCTGAGAACAAAAATAAATATTTTAACAAGAAAAAAGTGTGCCATGACAAACTGTGACTTAATAAAGAAAGACAAGGAATGGTCTCTATAGACCAAGAGAAAAATGAGGCCTCAGATATATTTGTACTAAAGGAATGTTATGAATGTGAAAAGCAGACTACTAAAAAAACCAAACTTTACTTATGTTATTGCAAGTCTAATGCTTCTTAGTGAGAACAGTATGAATTGGTTTTACTTGTCTCCATTTAATACTTATTAACTTTATTTTTATATTTATATTACCTGAGGGTTTAACTTCAAGTGCAATAGCATATCTGTAACAGTTGTAAACAAGGAAAATGTAAAAACTGGAAGTAAATGAAAACAAAATAGTGAGAATTATCTAACGGGTATAACTCTTAGTACATCAACTCAGGTGTACACAAAATGTAACTTTTTTTTTTACATTTAAACCTAATTTTGCTTTTGAGCCTCTGATCCCTGAATCATCATTTCATTCAATTCAGGAATGTTTTCCTTTTCCCAAGGGTTGTACCTAAGTTATGGGCGTGGCAGAGCTAAAGCATCAAGGAAGAAGGTCTGGGAGGGGGCTTAGTCTTTTGTGACACCAAGCAGCCACTCTGGCCCCTTCCCACGCTGGCATTTATCCACAGTGGCATAGACTGAGATGTCTTCTTTTGCATATGATCTTCATTCATTATTTCCTACAATAGTGCTTCTTTAGTTCTGACTCTCCAATGTGGTCAGGCCTTGTTTGGTCACTTGTAGAACCTTCTATTTCTTTTTCACCATGATGATCTAGGGGATGCTCTGGGGGCACTTTGAGACCCTATTTTCCTAGTCACAGGTCACAGATATTCTTTCCTTGTGTCTTTCCACCTTCCCAAAACTAAAAGAGTATAAGTTCTCTTTCCTCTTAGATCTCCCAAAGACCTAAGTCTAGCCAACTGTATCTGAAAAGTCCACAGAGTTGTGACACATTGCTTCTCCTCTAATCTCCCCTCCTTCTCTGTGTAAAACTGTGTCTGGTTTGAGGGTGGGACAGCCTGTCATTCCCTATGGGGTGTGCATTCGGAACTATTACTTATCATTTGAGATCATTTCGTTTCTTCCTGAGGACTAGGCTGTTAAAACAAGAGTTGATTCCCTTTCTCTTTTATCCTTTAGCCGTCTGCTGGGTTATGCCCACTTTAAAATAACACATCAAAAAATGCCATACTCGATAAATAGGGCAAGAATCAGGAGCAATAGCTAATAGTTCCAAATACTATCCTGCCATAAAGAAAATTGTGGTTCATGTTATAGTAGTGGAGTTACAGGTGATTAAAACGTGAGCTTGCTCATTGCTGCTAACCCTCTTGGCTTTCCAAATGGCAGAAGAGGAGTTGATAGAGGAAGAATCACGAGCCAGCATCATGATTGGAGAGTTCTTAAAAATCCTGTTGGTTCTCTCTGGACTAAGAAGTCCCAGAATTTATTTATAAAACATTGTGTGCTTATTCTTACATGTTTAAACTTCAGTCACCTTCACAGTACTCTCCATTTGCTGCAATACACCTATTGAGACTTTTTTTCCACTGCTCAGAACAGTTTTTGAACTTGTCAATTTTGATGCCTTTTACTGCTTCTGCTGTTTTGGTTTGTTTGTTTGTTTGACCTCTTCCACATTGGCAAAATGTTTCTCTTTGAGGAATTTTTTCATGTGGGGAAACAAAAAAAAGTTGCTCAGGGAGAGATCTGGTAAATAGGGAGGGTGGGGCAGGGAGGTCATGCAGTTTTTGGTCAAACACTGTCGAACACTCAGTGTGGTGTGGGCAGGTGTGCTTGTAAATCACCCATCATGAAATGGGGGAATGTACTGAGTCTTCAAAAAAAATCCACTAAAGTGAAATGCAGTCTCTCACAGAATGTCAGCTGGTATGCTGGTACAGATGCATTCCTAGAACACTCACCTAGCAAGCCTGTGTTATAAGGGGCCCATGTCTAGCAGATGATTCTGTGTTTTGGGTGATCTCCCCTCATATTACAATTCCTTTGGTGATAGAACCAACTCATTTTTAAGGTCCAGAATCAATTGCAAATAAGTGGATTTTCTTGTATCAGTTTACTACCAATTATCACTAGGCCCCCATGGAATGACAGTGATGGGTATTGACTAGTAAGTAGAAGTCAAGGGCATGTTCAAGTTCTGATTCAGTCACTAATGAATTCTAAAATTTTGTATTTAATAATCGCCTCCTTTATGACTCATTTAAACATATATAATAGCCCTGGCTGGTGTGGCTCAGTGGATTCAATGCTGGCCTGTGGCCCGAAAGGTTGCCAGTTTGATTCCCCATCAGGCCACACGCCTGGGTTGTGGGCCAGGTGCCCAGCTGGGGGAATGCGGGAGGCAACAAGTCTATCTGTGTATCTCCCTCTCACATCAGTGTTTCTTTCCCTCTCTTTTTCTCTTCCTTCCCTCTCTCTAAAAACAATAAATAAAATCTTAAAAAGCATATATTTGAAGTAAATTGATTTTCAAGAGTTATATTCCAGTTTTATTTTAAATCAAATGCATACCACATTGGGTGAGTTTGGGATACAAGAAAAAATGAAGGAAAGATCTGGACTTTGAAAATACAGGAAATTCAGATTACTGGAGGGTATCTTGGAGTTCCTAGACCCCATTGCAGGGGAGAGTTAAGAGAATAAATAGAATGCTCCCTGGCAAATAAACATTCTTTACTTGGCATTTGTCTCAAAACTGAACATGCCCACATCATTTTTACCTCAGTCAGGCTGAATTCTTGGATTCAGTTTGTATTTCTAACATAAAACTCTGCATTGTAACGGCTGTGGTTTTTCTGTTTTATGTACATACTATAAAGTACCCACTTGCAATATGGAAAATCTATACAGAATCTCTGGTCCCCAAGGCTTTGCATTTGTATTACACAGCACTTTTTATTTTTCACAAGTTGGTTTAATAGAAATTACTTAGGCATTATAAATGATGGCCTTAGAATGTGGGGGTGGGAAGAATGAGGACACTTGACCTCTCTCCATGAAGTTGAATGGCTCTTTATATTGAAGGTTTTGACAGGGAGAGAAGGAAAGAGAGGGAGAGAGAGAATGTCATTATTTGGTAATGAGTACCCATTAAAGGGACAGTATATTGCATTTCATCTTCTTACTTCACATTCCTATTGTAAAGATTTGTGAGCAAAGCACTGTAAGACCTCAAGAATTAAGAGGCTGGAGACAGGTAGTTTTGATATTTTAAGGGGCACTCAAAAGTGTGCGTAGTCTGAGTGGTGGAACTTAATTAGCTTCAGTTAAATCTAAAACATACCGAACAGCCACTGTGTGTCTGGCACTGTGCTACGTGCCGAATTGGTGTGAAGGAGGTATGTGAGCCATTGAAGCTTAGAGATGAAAAGAAACTTAGAGCGATTGGTTTCCTGCCCAAGACATAGTTAACAGGTCACTAGTGACTTCTTTTAACTTGCTGATGGCTGTCAGCCCCTCATTGTAGACAGTGTGATAGGACAAAAAGATGGCTATATGTAGACTCAAAAGCCCTGGGTTTGAGTCTTGTCCTGGCTTGTCTGTTGCATGGACCTGTTAAGTGGGGCTGTGATGACTATCCTGTCTGCCTTCCTGGGCTGGTTTGAGTGGCAAATGAGATGGATACCAGTTTCTTGCAGATCAGTGAAAAAGTTATTCTATGGTAAGGCTTCTGTTATGGGCAGAATTGTGCCCCCACAAAATTCATATGTTGAAGTTTTAATATCCACATTACTTCAGAATGGGACTGTTTACACATTTATGTATTTAATTTGAGGTATAATTGATATATATCATTATGTTAGTTTCAGGTATACCCTATAATAGTTCCATATTTGTATGTATTGTGAAATGATCACCACGGTACATTAACTAACATAATACCATACATAGTCACAAAAAAGTTTTTCTGTGAGAACTCTTAAGATCTACTTTCTTAGCAACTTTCAAGTATGTGTTGGAGTGTTAATTGTAGACACCAGGCCATATATTATATCCCCATGACTTATTTATTTTGTAACTGGAAGTTTGTACCTTTAAAGAGATGAGTTAAAATGTCGCCGTGAGTGTGGACCCTAATCCAGTATGACTGGTGTTATTCTAAGATGGGGACATTTGGACACAGACCCACACGGAGGTAAGATCATGCTGCTGACACCTTGATCTTGGACTTGCAGCCATGAGAACTGTGAGACAATAAATTTCTATTGTTTAAGCCACCCTGTCTATGACTCTGTTATAACAGTTCTAGCAAACTAATACAACACATTTTAGTGCTGTGATTTTACATGTACCATGTTTAAGAGCCAAAGAACCCAGATGATTTGCAATATCTGCCCTTAAAGACTTTCTTATCTTGTAGAACATGGTGAAATATACACACAAATAATAAATAGCATGCCACTAAGTGCCTGAATTAGTAATAATTACAGTTGGTGCCATTAACATTTAGGAATCAGAAGATTCCCGGTTTCTCCATTCACCTTAAGGGGCTTTGCCAACCTTACTTGCTTCACCCAATATTAAGTTGATGGTTTCATCTTTCAGAATCATGTTTCATACTCTAAGTAGAGGGAGATAAATACTGTGCTCTAGGAGCTAAGCCAGGTATTTTAAATATAATTTTTAAAAGTCTAATCCTCACAATAACATTCAGGCTTTAATAGTTCCATTTCCAGGTGAGAAAGCATGGTTAAAGAGATAAAAGCTAGTCGATGGTGGAACTGGCACCCCAACCCTGTTGTGCCTAAAACTAAAACTGTGTTCTTTCCACGAGAGACCTGGTTTTTCTCTTTATTCTTATTTTGTGGCAAGGATGCATAGTCCATTAAGGACTATATATAGGAGAAGTGACATTGATTATTTAAAGTGGATTTTGTGAGTGGTGAATCTGAAACAGTTTCCACCGACTTTATGTCAGCAGCTCCTATTCTGGCTCAGGAGAATGAAGGCTGGCAGGACCTTGAACACATGGGCTCTGCAAGAGGGTGTGAGTCACCCCAAAGCATGGGAAGCAGGAGAGGATGGCTTGTCTCAGCATCAGTACAGCCACGGAAAGAATTGAGGAGCATATGGTTTGCAGGCAGTGTGCCTCATGTGCTAACTTGGGCTCTAAAGTCAATGTCAGACCTTGGGCTTTCAGTCACATTATCTTCCAAACCAGCTTCTTAGCCTTTGTCCTTATTTCTCCTAATGGCATCACTTCTCTTGTTCATGGAGTCTGGGAACCTTGGTGTTATTCTTACATCTCTCTTCTTTCTCCTTTACTCTTCCACGTTGTTGTTTCTCATCTGTAAAATCACTAAGCCTTGACAAGTTTTCATTCTTGGCACTGTTTCATAGAGTTGCTATGAACTATAACCAGGTCCTTAATTTCATTCTCCTGCCATTTGGGTTAAGCAGCTTTGCCTATGTGAATGGTCCATAGAAGCTGACTGTTCTGTATCCATCTGCTCCCCATACAGACCCTGGTCTTCTCAATCTGTGCTGTGTGCTTGTCTATCCAACACAACTCAAGCTTCAATATTTTTGCTGTGGTTTTTTTTCACCTTCTTAGCTACTAAAGCATGAATGTCTGTGTTTTTTTCAGTTGCCTTTTCAGAAGGCAGTAATGAGGGATTGGTTGATTCGTGTCTTCTGGGTCCTTTAGATCATCAACACCTACACACACACACACACACACACACACACACACTGACTGAACCAAACACTAACCTGTCACAACACTAGAAGGATTGTAAAAGCTCTGTAATGTGCCTGAATTCTGTCTCCCATAGAGTTACAGTTGAATCTCTGACACCCAACGTGACTGTGTCTGAAACTAGAGTTTTAGGAGGTAAGGTTAAATGAGTTCATAAAGTGGGATCCTAATCTAATAAGACTCTAATAAGACTAATAAGACTTCTAATAAGAAGAGAAAGACAGAAATTCTCTCAATCCCCTCAGCCAGTGGAGAACACAATGAGAAGGGACCAGGCAAAGAACTCTCACCAGGAACCAAGTCAGCTGGCACCTTGATTTTGGACTTCCCAGCTCCCAGAACTGGGAGAAATCAATTTTCATATTTTAAGCCAGGTAGCCTGACCTGACTAATACAGTGTCCATAATAATAGGTGTTATGAAATATTTGAACCATTTTGTTATTGTTACAGGACGAGATTGCTTTTCTTTTATTTTGTGATCCCCTCTCCCCTCACTGTCCCTTGGTCCTTTCTCATCTTAACAATAGTAGGATATCTTGCTCACAGCAAAAAGCATATATTTAATATAATTTTAGAAAAATTTCTTAGAAATATCCATTCACACAGTTTCTTTGTTCAGAGTGTGTATGTATGTATTCTTGTTCTTGTACCGTCACATATTCAAGCACTAAATGCGATTTGATTTTACTTCCTACGTGTTTCTTGAATCCACTCCCTCTCTCTTTCCTTATTCCCTGTACCTTTGTTCCTGCCAATATCGTCTCTCATATGGGTTATTATAATTACCTCCAAAATATCATTTGGCTATATCTTTGTCTGTCAAATGCTTTCGATTGTCTATGGAACTATAACCTACTTGTTGTGTTTCTCCTGCTCCATCACTTGCTATGCCTTCAGACCCATTTCTACTCATGGCTCTTACATTAATCTCCAGCATCGCTGCTCAAGCTGCAGTCTCTGATCGCAGTACGCTGTTTCATTCCTCTGTGTCTTTGATGGGCCTTTTGGTTCCTGAAATGTCTTGACTCCTACATGCCCTCACCCATTTTTCTTTATGGTTCAAATAACATTATGGACAGGGTGAAATTTCATAATTTATATTTTAATATATAATTTTTAAAGTGGAACATTTTTTAGAATAAAAATAGGAACTTATTAATTACTAGTCCAGAACCATAGGCATAAACTGAAATTATCCTAGGCAAATAGAATAACTGATTATTTTTCTAGCTAACCTTTATACTCTGCCTCCTTTAGGAATCCACCAATAACATGCCATAGTTCCCCTTCTGTTTCCAGATGATGCTATTCACACCTTTAGGATGATGTATTAAATTAGTGTTTTTACATTCCAGCTCCTCAACCTGTTTTGAAAATAAAGAGAAAGAAGGAATTAGATCTATCTCATGTTTTTTTGAGGGCCAGAACGTAGCCCAATATCCTAGAAATTAGAGAGCCATAAAGAAGTAAGCCTACATTTGATGATACTTTTCCTAATTTGCAAGTCACAGCTGAGAGTTTGACAAGTTGTGAGGAATTCTAGCAGTCTTACAAAACTAGGGCTCTAAAATTGAAGTTCAGGGTCCCCCACTGCAGAGGCCCTAGGAATTCCTGGTTTTTGGTTAGGACCTCAAAAGAAAAATGCATGCTAGGAAGAGAGTGAAAAGAAAATAGAAAGACCAGTCTTAACTCAGAAAATAGAAGATAATTTAAACTCAAATGCAAATTATTAGATATATGATAAAATAAAAAGTGATCTTAACAAAGCAAAATTAAATCCAAATCTTGGAAAATATCATCTACAGCCTCAAATGATCTCTTCTTTTTTTATATGCAGTGCTGGCACATAATGAAAAATAACTAGACGTACCACAGGACTACATAAATTGAATAAAAATGAAAAGAAATAACAAAAATAAATCACTGAGTCATGTAAATATTACAGTTATCAGATATAAACTTAAAAATATCTCTGATTAAAGTATTCAAGAAATTACGTACTAAAGGGTATGTAATTGAATATGTCATTGAGTGAATGAGTATGAAAAATATTTTAAAAATAAAATAACAAATCAATATATGGATATCTGAGTTTAACAACAGATTAGACACAGATCAAGAGATGATTGAAACTATGGGTCTATTTCTATTCTTTTTTTTCCCTGAAAGTAAATCGGAAGAAAATATTAATACTAAGACATGAAGAGGGTAAAAGGACACAACTACGTAAGAGAAGAGATACAAAGAAAACAGTGAATTACTCTAACATGCATGTAATAAAACTCTCAGTAGGGGAGGAGAAAGGAAGTGGAAAAAAATAGAAGAGGCATTTGAGAATGAGACAAAATGAATAAACCATATTATGCCACAAATTCTAAAAGACTTATGAAACCAATGTGGAAAAAAAATATGTAAGTAAGCCAAACCTCGACAAAACATAATGAAATGCTGAAGAAACTCCATGATAGCCCTGACCAATGTGACTCAGTTGGTAGGGTGTCTTCCTGCAAAGCTGAGGGTTGCCTGTTAAGAATCCCAGTCAGGGCACATTCCCTGGGTGGGAAATCTGTGAGAAGCAGTCTATCAGTGTTTCTCTCTTACTTCGATGTTTCTCTCCTCTATCTCCCTCCCTTTCCCTATTCCTAAAAAATAAATAAATAAAGTTGAAAGGAAGGAAGGGAAGAAGGAAGGGAGGGAGGGAGGGAGGAAGGAAGGAAGGAAGGAAGGAAGGAAGGAAGGAAGGAAAAGAAAAAAAGAAAAGAGAAAGAAAGTCCTTGATAGGCCTCCGTTTTGCTGTCTGAGAGCTCTCAGTTCATGGTTTTCTACTGCTCTTGGCTTCATCTTCTAGAATGACCTTCCTTTGCTCCCACCATCTTTGGCCATATCTGAAGAGAACATGTAGTTTATGTCCTACTTGGGTACTGAGTAGATTTATCTGCACAATTTCTAATAGGAAAAATTGGGGGCCCCAAAAATTGTTTTAAATTTTGAGTTGTCATAGTCTTTGTTAATCTTGATTGGTGCCACATTTGCCAATATGACTGTCAAACTTCTATTGGCTTCCAAACAACTCCATGGGCCATTAGCTATACCCGTAATTCTATTTGAAATAGCCTTCTCTGTAGATTTATTTTGAGTTTACTGGCTTTCTGGTTGAGCCCAACATATATTCTCTGTGTTCTGGGCATTTTTTCCTAACTGAAAGATTTTCTCTTGGCAATTTTAAAACATTTACAATGTTTAACCGAGGAGGTGATGACTATACTCAAGGTCTGGTCTTTACCTGGAGATCTAGTCTAAGTTTTATTGTTCAAACATTTCTCAATATTTTCTTTTATGGGCTGTGCATGAAAAAAATAACTGTATCTTTCAACTTCTCGAGAACTGAAGTTTCTGGACTCTGTACACATTCATCCCAATTCTAGTGAGTTTCTTTTCCTCTTATAATACCTTGCCAAAGGCCGCTAATAATAGCAATCCAGACACCCTAGCGAAATCCTTGTTTTGCAATCTATTTGCCTAAAGCCACAAGTTTATAGACACATTAGCTGACTTCCATGCTATCAGAGAGGATATTTTAAATCGATATCACACCACTACATTACATAGGTCATTATTTTTCTCAGCCTCAAATAACATTTTCCTCACCACCTACCACCTGGCACCAAGGTCAGAACCTCATATTTTATGTATTGTTATGTCATCACCCTAGTTCTGGTAACAATTTCTTCATCCTGGTTCAAATTTCTATGTTTTTCAGATTTGCTTCAGTAGCAACAATCATAAAATCCCATTAATGCACAATAGCAAACATTTGTTTCTTGCTCTCATTACATTTTGGCAGCTAGCAAGTCAGCAACTGCAGCTCTGCTCCACATGTCTCCGCAGTCTGAGATGCGTATCTCAGAAGAAACAGCCTGTCTACTCTATTTTCTCTTTGTATTTCAGCTCCATAATAAGTCTATATTCTTTCTGCATTTTTTTTTTTTTTTTGCTGGTAGAAGGAAAGAACAATTCTTCCAGAAACAACCAATGTGTCTCCAAGCTTCTGCTTGTGTGTGGCTCACATGATATCATTTCCTACGCCTTTGGCCAAAGCGGGTCACATGGCCCAGGCTTACAACAATATGGAGAAGTATACTCTAATGACGTGACACTGAAAGTCACAAGCCAATGCATGGGGACGAATTATACTTCTATAATGAAGAGATAAGCAAGTCATTGATGACATCTATATAACAAAGACACTAAGGCCAATGGTGTCTAAGAATCTTGATCAATTTGGTGGAATGACTTACTAGTACACTGAGAGGCCCATATGTGTATAGTATTTCCTGCCAAACAGACTGGATGGAAAATTAGAATTCCTGGTTAAAGTGAGAAGTGTGTCACAAAGATCTCTTTTTGTAAGGCAGTTAACGTATTATGATAATCATTATTAGATTTGTTATTATCATGGTATTAGCTATATGCCCATTTAATATTTATTAAGCACTTACTGTGTGCCAGGCATACTGGTCTTTTCCTGACTTTATCTATTTGAGCTAAAAAGAGCCTGAGATGTAACTATTTCTCCTCCAGTTTATAAATGATAATATTAAAAGACAGAATAGCTGCACAGTTTTCCCAAGGTCACAGGTTCTTGCTCTTATCCACAATAATGTGTTTTCTTCTTCTACTTTTTTTCATGTAATGCAGAAATTCTGGGAACATCATCAAGCATCCTCTTCAGACACTGCAGGAATGGTGACTTACCACTTCATGAAGTAGTTTATTCTCATTTAGGAGAGCTCAAATTACTAGAAAACACGTTTGATGGGTCTTTAATCAATTTTCCCCAATACTTTTTGCAGATGGTCCTAATTCATCTAATGCAGATAAATACACAGAAATAATCCAGTGAATCTTCCTTCAAGTAGTAGAAACATCTTTTAAGTATTATCTTTTACATTCTAATAAATAAATAGTTTTTTCAACAATTCCTCATATGACAGGTGTTACAGATTTTTATCATCTTCGTTACTTTTCTCTCGGGCTGTCAAAACTATTAAGTATGAAACAAGAATTGTTGACAGTATAACATATGTGAACATTTGTGCTGAATCTGCAAGCATTGATGCTTTCTATTCAACTGAAATATTTCCGAACATAAAAGAATACTTGAGGTTTCAGAAAATCTAGCTCTTGCCTCTAACAAATGGCTACATTCTGCTGTTTTTAGCAAGGAATCAGTGTTCATCACTAATATTTTTGTGGAAACCTGGCCTGAAGTAAATTTATGTGTAGAACATTAATTGTTTAGGTTTGACTTCACGGCCCGAAACCAGTACCTGCTCGTTTCTGTTTAACACTGGTATTTGCCAAATCCCAAAGCTAATGTGAACCTTAAACAAACCAGCTTCTTGGCATTTTCTTTAAATAACACACACAACAAATATAGTAACTTCAATTGTACTTTAAAATGTCAGCTTAGCTATCCTTTTACTCATGAAACCATTAGAAGAACTTCTTGTATAAAAAACCTAAACTTGGAAATGAATGCGAAATTCCTCCTTACCATTCATCAGATCTCTACTTAGTGATCATATATATTAGAAATTTTGCCATTTTATTTATTTAAATTTTTATCACTTTTTAAAAATATATTTTATGGATTATGTTATTACAGTTATCCCATTTACCCCCCTTCACTCCCCTCCATCCTGTACACCCCCTCCCACCCACATTCCCCACTTTAGTTCAGGTCCATGGGTCATACTTGTAAGTTCTTTAGCTTCTACATTTCCCATACTATTCTTACCCTCCACTTGTCTGTTTTCTACCTACCATCTATGCTACTTATTCTCTGTACCTTTTCCCCTCTCTCCTCCTCCCACTCCCCTCCATGTGATCTCCATTTCTGTGGCTCTGTTCCTGTTCTAGTTGTTTGCTTAGTTTGCTTTTGTTTTTGTTTTAGGTGTGGTTGTTAATAATTGTGAGTTTGCTGTCATTTTAGTATACATGTTTATTATCTTCTTTTTCTTAGATAAGTCCCTTTAACATTTCATATAATAAGGGCTTGGTGATGATGAATGCCTTTAACTTGACCTTATCTGGGAAGCACTTTATCTGCCCTTCCATTCTAAATGAAAGCTTTGCTGGATAGAGCAATCTTGGATGTAGGTCCTTGCCTTTCATGATTTGGAATACTTCTTTCTAGCCCCTTCTTGCCTGTAAGGTCTCTTTTGAGAAATCAGCTGACAGTCTGATGGGAACTCCTTTGTAGGTAACTGTCTCCTTTTCTCTTGCTGCTTTTAAGATTCTCTCCTTATCCTTCATCTTGGTTAATGTAATGATGATGTGCCTTGGTGTGTTCCTCCTTGGGTCCAACTTCTTTGGGACTCTCTGAGCTTCCTGATCTTCCTGGAAGTCTATTTCCTTTGCCAGAATGGGGAAGTTCTCCTTTATTATTTGTTCAAATAACTTTTCCACTTGTTGCTCTTCCTCTTCTTCTTCTGGTATCCCTATAATTCGATGTCAGAATGTTTAAAGATGTCCTGGAGGTTTCTAAGCCTTTCCTCATTTTTTTGAATTCTTGTTGCTTCATTCTTTTCTGATTGGATGTTTCTTTCTCGCTTCTGGTCCACTCCATGATTTGAGTTCCAGTTACTTTCCCATCACTATTGGTTCCCTGTACATTTTCCTTTATTTCACTTAGTGCAGTCTTCATTTTTTCATCTCATTTGCTAGCGAATTCAACCAATTCTGTGAGCATCCAGTATTTTGAACTGTGCATATGATAGGTTGGCTATCTCTTCATTGTTTAGTAGTATATGTTCTGAGGCTTTGATCTGTTCTTTCATTTGGGCCATTTTTTTTTTTTTGTCTTGATGTGCCTGTTACGTATGAGGGGTGGAGGCTTAGGTGTTCACCAGGGCAGGGCAACCCAGTCTCTGGGTTGTGATGCTGTATGTGGGAGAGGGGTTCGAGAGGGAGCAAGGGTGCTTGCTTCGCTCTCTGTTGGATTTCCCACGCTCAGTCCCTTCCCCGGCTTCCCCTAAGCAAACTGGGCCCATCTGGTGCTGATTTACGTGTGGGTGGGTTTGTGTATGTTCCAGGACCCTGTGCGTCTCTCCATTGAATTCTCCTCTGAGACTGGGAATCTCTCCCAGCACCTCAACCCCCGCAGGTGTTTTCAATCAGTGTTTTGAGACTTTATTTCCCCACGCTGAGGCCCTGGGTTGCGTGGTCTGTCTCACTGCCCAGTTTCATCTGGTTTATCTGTGCGTGAATGTGGGACTGCCTGGTCTGCCACACACATCCACAATCCACCACCTCGCTGGGTCTGCCAGCCACTGCTTTGCCGTGACCCCTTTCAGCCCAGACGCCTGACTCTGCCCCTCCTACCAGTCTGGATGAATGTATTTACTTTAAGTCCTTGGTTATTGGACTTCCATACAGTTCAATATTTCTGTCAGTACTGGTTGTTTTTTGTTTCTAAATTGTTGTTGTCCTTATTTTGGTTGTGCGAGGAGGCACAGTGTGTCTACCTACGCCTCCATCTTGGCTGGAAGTAAAATTTGCCACTTTAAAAACCTGTTTATTTGTCTTTTTCTATGTAGTAAGTAGGTCAGGACATTACAACATGACTATACTCATTAAGAATAACATGTAAGTAGGCTGATCATGTTAGAAAAATGGAAGCTATCCTCTGTATTTCCTAGGACTTTGAAAGATTCTAGTACAATATTTATCTCAGTCTTGCAGGCATTTGGATAGGAAAAATAAAGCCCAGAGAATCCAGTACTATTTCTGCCATTTGATCTTACTTATTTGTGTATTTTGTTGTTAATTCAGTAGTGTGAGGGTGGTACTGAGGTTGGAGATTATTCATTTTGGTATATGAAGAACAAAGTAAAACAGGAGGCTAACTGGGTGTATGGAATCAATTTTTGGTTTCTTAATAATGTCTTTAAAAATTCTATCTATCATCTATCTATCTATCTATCTATCTATCTATCTATCTATCTATCTATCATCTACCTGTCATCTAGCATTTGTATTTTATTATGAGAAGTATGAGGCAGTGAAACTTGGGCACAGGTTTACTCAGAGTCTTCCCAGAGGGAGATTAGATTTTGAAAAATGTCTGTAGTGATTATTTTTCTGAACAAAGGAGGGCTTTTAGGGCATTTTCTAATAACTAGGAAACAGATGTTCACATATTGCTACAGTAAACGGGCTAGAACTAAGGTTAATACCACATTAGCTGCATTACCAATTTGACGCACCTGTATTTGTGATTAACAATCTTAAAACAGTGCGGAGTGTTGTGGCATCTTCATATAGGGATGCATTAATTTACTTGAATGCTGCATATTTGTTGATACATTTATTAAATAATATATGTCTCATTTTATATTAAATTACCATGCAAGCTTTATTTGATTAGAACTGCCTAGTCATCTTTTTCCATTCTTTATTGTCAGTTTTTGTCTGTGTGTCATTGTGCAGCTTTTGAAACAGAACAGAGTAGCTTGTTTAAAGACTAGTGTGAAAGTCCTTGTCTTTCAATAAGCAAATTTTATTCTTTATATTTATTGTGATTACTGCTACATTTTATTTTTCTTCTGCTGTCTTATTTTGTATTTTTTACTTACCACATTTAATTTTTGCTTCTTTTTTTCCTGACATTAATTTCTGCTTGTTATTGGAAAATGAAGTTTTATGTTCTGTTTTTCCTTCTACTGACTTGGGTATAAACTCATCCCATTTAATTTATTTTAATGGGTATCTCAAGTTTTTAATACACATACCTAGCAAAAATACATTTACTATAAATTTTTATCTATATAAGCATCTTAGGGCACATTAAGTTCAAACTACCCCATCTCTTTTTGGTAATTTCCAGTATTATCCACCCTCCCTGTAAATAGCTCAGAGATATTATGGGATCAATTGTAGACCACTGAAGAAATAAAGTATCATAATAAAGTGGTTACAATCTTTGTGGTAGTGTAGGGTCTTGCCTTCCATTTGTGAAAAATACAACATCAGTCAAGTGCAATAAAGTAAAGCATGATGAAATGAGGTATGCCTGTGCCTCTTATAATCTGACTCTTATTGTTAATATTATTATTTATACTTAATGCTTATTTATGTTTGTTCAGAATTTTACTGTTATGTTTGTTTCTTAAAACTGAGAAATGCAGTGAAACATGTAAGTTTCTGCCCTCCTTATAAGCTAATGTGGTAGCTTACTTGTTTCATGGGTGTTGACAGAGGACATGAGTCTCATGAGTCAGAGACACAGGACTCTATTATGCGTGGGTTAGCTACAGTAGCTATAGCATTTCACTACTTTTCTGATGGTTCCCTTTGTTCTCTAAGTCCCACAGAGGAACTTCTCTGGTGCTTCGGTATGTTTTAGGTATAAGGTATGGAATATTTTATTTGCTCTCTTTGCTGATCACTGTGGTTATGTCAGACAATGTGAAAATACTAAAATTTAAGCATTTTTTTATTTTGCTATGGGAATTCAAAGTTATTTTTTCATTTTTAAGAGACTGTAGATATACACTTTAGCAAAGCTGTCTCCATCTATTCTCCTTATTATCAGGTAAATAGTTAACTTGAAATCATGGTGGGTATTATTGACTATAAGTCATGATGTAAAATTTTGGAAAGTAGTCTAAAAATTTCTGAGCATGTCATTCCCAGTTCCATAAAAATGCCATGTGACTAAATTAAGAATCTTAAATGAGGGAGATTGTCTTGGGTTACTCTGGATTAGCTGGCAGTACAGGCACTATAATCCTAAGGAACCTCGTGAGTGAAAGAGGGAGGCAGGAGATGTGATAAAAGAAGCAGAGTCAGAGGGATGCAGCGTGGGAAGGAATGAACGGTGCAACACTTGCTGAATGTGAAGATGGAAGGTGTCATGAGCCAAGGACCACAGGCAGCCTGTAGAAGCTAGAAGAGGCAAGAAAAAAGATTCGCCAGGAGGACTGAAGTCCTGCCAACACCTTGACTTTAGCCTAATGAGAACTTTTTGGGATACTAACCTCCGAAAATGTAATATAATAAATTTGTGTTCTTTTAAACCAAGAAATTTGTTGTAATTTGTTATAGTAGCAATAAGAACCTAATGCAGTACTTTGTTAAATTATTATGATCTGAAAACTTAATGGATGAGAAAGTACTTTGTAAACTGAAGTACCATAAATGTTAATTATTGTTAATAAAATAAAAGTGGGTTGTAATAACTCTAATTAGAACAATGTGGTCTGTTTCAAACAAAATCTAGATTAGAAATGAGTTAGGGGATCTTTGCCATTTCATCAACTTTAATTCTCCTCCTCCCAAAGTGAATTAACAGTACCCATTCAAAGCAACTCCTCTGGGACCAATTCAAAATAAATTTTTTGGCTTGATCTCTACAACATTCTCTAAACCATAAATTAAAGGGGAGCAATCATTCTTCTCTGAGTAGTGCAACTTCTGAAGTTAGAAGTCCACGGGCCCAGCACATGAGTGGCCTTGGAATAAAACAACCTTTGCTGGTTGAAAATGTTTAAGTCAAAATTATCTGTTAAATATGAATAGCCCATTGCGAGGTAGTCCTAATGGTAAATTAATCATCTTTAAAATTTGTGGTCTGAAATATATAGAGGAAACATTTTTCTTGAGCCAGCACTACTAAGCTCAAGAAAAAAACCCTGACTTTTTAAGTCAACCCATATGTTTGCTTTCAACTATTCACATATAGCATTGTGTAGAAAATGATTAATTAATTGCCCAAGATCTTCACCATTATTTCAGATATTTGTTTGTCAAATTAGAAGTAATTCATTTCCCTAGCCTCAAAATTATTAGTTTGTTATTGCAGTGACTTTCAAAAGCATAGTGATTACTGAAATTAAAACAAATTTGTCTGCTCTAGACATAACCTTGGCTTCCAACAGATTCTGATAAATTTGTTCAGTCCAGCACAAAGGGAAAACCAGACATTAGGAAGGGTATGGCTTGGCTAGTGGACATTGTAGGGACTCCTATTCTATAATATGACACTGGGCTTTGTATGAAAAAAAAAGTTTCTTTTGAGTTCATTCCTGACAAAATTATTTTAATCTAGCAATTAAATGAAAACCTGGGGAACTCTGAGCCACTAGACTTCTGGGAATTGTAATCAGCTACAAAACCAGAGGAACTTATAGGCAGCTCTGGTGAAGTTCTGCCTCTGGGAGTTGAAGAGTGCCAGGGAAATGTGGGTTTTATTTGTAAGGAATTCTCTCTGGGCCCAAACCTAAAGCAGTTGGGTGCAGGGTGCATTTCAGCAGCACAATTATAACAGAGAATGAACAGAATTTTGGTTTGCTTTGGTTTGGTTTGTCAGAAATTAGTTTCTTGGACTTTTTCCAATACAACTAAATACGAATTGTGTTTTTGCACTGGTAACCCTTGTCCTAACCTACACTAGCTGTTGCAAAAAGGTAGACTAGAGCCTTCTAGTTCTAAGCATTTGACTTTCCCCTTGAAGTTCTTGGATACCTTCTCTCTGGAAGAACACAGTCCCCTCTGACCATTGAATTAGTCCCACTCTCCTAAAAAGCTTCAGGCTTTCCAATGCCCTGATGTAGCATCCCTGCCTCCCAGTGATAGCTTCCTTTACTGTACAGTTGCTCTCACCTTGAAACCATGTTGAGAATAAGAATGCCTCTGTGCAAGCAGTCCAGTATGGCCCCAGGGAGTATTGCTCTGTTTACTCAAACCCCATATCCCAAAATTCTTTACATCTCCCAGATACTGGGATGCATCCAAGATAGTCTGATCTGGATCTGTCATCTTCCTCTTCCTCCTGAAGCCATAGCAGAAACTTTGCCCAACGTACTGTAAGTGTGGAGACATAGTTGCATGATTTCATTATTGACGGAAGCATAGTGACAAGGCTTTTCTTTTCCGAAGTCACTGCTGTGTCAGTGGACTGGCCCTGAACCCTAAAGGGTAAGGCCCCTTATGAGAGTGTTTTCTGTCTACCTGATCTTATTCCTCTTTCCAGGTGACCGCAACATGGTGGCCTAGCTATGTTCAGTGTGAGGCAGCCCCTGCTCATTTCTGCCAGGTAATTATTTACGTTATGTTCACAGGTGCTTTTCATTCTAATTCTTCTTCTCCTTCTCTGCTTTGTCTTCCTCCTCCTTCTTCTATTTTCAGCTCAAGAAATGTGTGTACACCAACTTGCACCACTGCCCATTCCACTCTCTAAAGGACTTCGGGATCTGGCTCACAGTGAATGTTCTGCCAGTTTATACTTTTTACGGCTGATTCAGGAAATTACTTCAATTCAATGAAGGGTCCATTTCCTTATTACTTCTCTTCCTTTTATGCCCAGTGTGGGTCTTAGAATGGATCCTACTTTTCATTAGCACTGTTTTTCTTAACTATACAACAATACTTCTGGTACATTGAGTTATAAAACTTTACTATGAGATTAATGAAAAATTTGCTTTCTGGATTGCTATATGCAATCTAGAAAGGGAGGAAAGGAAAAAAGAATGGATCACATGACCCCCTCAAAAATTATTGTAAATATCCCCTCCTGCTAGCTCTTAGACTAGGGCTCTAGAATCGGATTCAGTGATTCTAGGTAGGGCCTGAGGTTCTGCATTTCTAATAAACTCCAGGTGATACCCACGCTTCTGCTCCTCTGACTACACTTTGAATAAGAAGACTGAATGGGATCTAAGTATTTATATATTGATTTTAATTTTAAACATGCAATTAGTTCTTGAATTTTTTTTGTTCCTTCTGAAATGCATAGGAGTAAATTTGCAATCAGTATGGAAATGCTTAGAAGAGTTTGAAATTTGCTATATTCATAAGTTTATTTAAACTTTAAAGATTTTTTCAGAACATGGAAAGATTTGCTTGTTAAAATCACAAATTTACCCAATGAGGCATATGAAGTAGGGTATTTTAATTTATAAATGCAGTTTAAATTTTTTAAGGGAACTTAATTAACTAAGTTTTTAAACGAGGCTGATTGTTTTAAGAGGGATTTAGTTTGTGTAACTTAGGTTTATCAAACTCCAATCAAAATTCCTTCAAAAGTTACTCTATTTTATATAACATTTATTAAATCTATAAATAGATGAGAAGATTTGCAAGTTGAATTTAAAGCAAATTATGGTTCCTTTTTTACTGTAGTAAATAAAAATAAATTTAAAACACAAATAACTCAAAATCACTTTTTTAAAATATAAAAAGGGGCCCTTGAATAAAGTCACCTTGACACCACTGACAGAATTCGCCCAACTCTGGTACACGTCTCTGAAAATGCTTCATTTCCTCTGCATTGCCGGCCTTCTCTCTCTGTCTCTTTTTAAATTTTATTTTAATCATCGTTCAAGTACAGTTTTCTCCCCTTTACTCCCAATCCAGCCCACCCACCCCTCCCCCCCAACTTCCCTCCCATTACCACCCTCCCCCTAGTTTTTGTCCATGTGTCTTTTAACTTTGTTCCTGTTGAGCTTCTCTTTTGATTGCTGTACCACCTTGGGTGGGCATCTGGGACTACTTTCTACACTGCTCAGGGCACCCAGCTCACATGGAGTAGGCGGGGATTTGTAATTGATCCCTGGGGTTTTCTACACAGTCCCCCCTTATTGGTCTGTCTAGAAGATTCCCCCAGGTGATATGATATCTATCTATCTATCTATCTATCTATCTATCCATCTATCTGTCTATCATCTATGATTTCCCTCTGTCCACACCTCCCTCTCTCCCTCCCTCTCCTCTCCTTGTCCTCACAGTTTCCCCAAAGACACCTCTGTCTTTTAAACTCTTCACCCTTACTCCTTTTCCTGACCACACCCCATACTGGAACCTACTTCCTTTTGTCCTCAGTCCTTTGGTCCAGGTTCAGTTTCATCTGGTTTTCCATTGTGGAAATAGGAGGGGATTTATGTTCGTGGGGGTAAAGAATAAGATTACTGAAGGCAAAACATCTACCAGCCAATAAAAATTTAGGTAAATCCTTTATTAAACTAAAAATATTCTTTGACTCTTTAAGTGAATTGAATTGCATGATATGCTGGTATTGACCTAGCTTTCAAATAAGGGAGCATGAATATGGACCTTGGGAAGCAGATGGGATAGGGTATATAATCCTGCAGCACCTAGACAGACCACTCCTATCTACCATTCTAATAGAGTAAACCAAAACTCTACTTTACCTTTTATTTTGGCAAGTTAGTTTCTGTACTCTCCAATTCTACCCTCCCAAGAAGATGATCTCTTGATTAAGCCTTTTTAAACTTTTTTTTTTTACAGCAGTTCTCGATTCACAGGAAATTCAAAGAAAAAAGCACAGAGCTTTATCATAAACCCTTTGCCTCCCACACATGCACAGGCTTCCCCATGTTTACATTTGCCACCAAAGTTGCACATGTGTTACAACTGGTGAACCTACAGTGACATACCATTATCACCCTAAGGCAGCAGTTTACATTATGGTTCACTCTTGGTGTTACACCTTCTGTGGGTCTGAACAAATGTATATGACATCCATCCATCATCACAGTATCATACAGAGTAGATTCACTGCCTTAAAAATCCTCAATGGTCTGTCTATTCATCCCTCTCTCCCCCAGCCCTTGGTGAGCACTGACATTTTTAGTGTCTCCATCGTTTTCCCTTTTCCCAAAATGTCCTATAGTTGTAATTACACAGTTTGTAACCTTTTCAGATTGGCTTCTTAGTAATACACATTTAAGTTTCTTTCATATTTTTTCCTGACTTTTAAAATAAGTATTGTGGGATCGTATTCACTCCCAAGTGAGTGTTCTGAAATCAACATGCTCACTTAGGCCTGGTATCTGGGATACTCATTGTGCCGAGGCCCTTCCCCCGCCTGTGCTTAACTTGCTAGATCCTGGTTTGCCTTTCAACTGCGTGCAGGAATCAGAGCCCTGTTCTTGACATTGCAATGATTAGTAGCTTATCTTTGAAAGTCCTAGCCCCGAGGTGATGGACCATGTCTTAGAAATCCCAATAGTTGGGTAATTCACATCTGCTTCTAACCAATTAACCTACTAGATTGAAGACATATGATCTGCCTGCATGGTTAGTACTGAGATTTGTGGTCTTATGTCCCTAGCACCTGGACAGTACCTCCTGTATGTAAATATCAGCTCTGATTGAAACCCAAGGTCCCTCACCTCCTTGAACTTTATTATTTCAACTGCTGGTTTTACCCTTGGGGGCAAGTCATGCCACCTGGTTAGTTTCCCTAGTTCTAGACCCTTCCACTCCCTGCTGTCATTACTCTTCCTGCTGCCCTGGGTGTGCTCCCAGAGTGCAGAGAGCCCATGTGAGTTATAGCCTTGTACATCTGCAGTTCAATTATAATTGATGTTCATATAGGCATGTCCCTAAGTCACTACAGGAGTGAAAGGTGCCTTCTAAATCATCAAGGATAAAATAAATTATGTTCAGTAAAATTTTATTGTTCCCATATTTTCATTCTTTAAAACCTGATAATCCACATAGGAAATATGGTTAGCTCTATATAATCAGATGCAGCCACAGTCTGTTCCCATATAGCTTAAAATTTACTGCCTTAGGAAAGATCTAGATGATTGGATATTTCATTCCATATCTGGGTATTTGACATCACATACACAGATTGCAGAGAGTTTAGTATAGCAGGATGGTAATTTCTAGCACATAAGCCTTTAGCTCCTTGGCTATTCATGCCAAGAGTCTCTAGTCCCTTCCAATTCTTTTGCTTCAGTCATTGACATCTACAGCTTTCTGGGTCAATTCCTTTCTTTCTTTCTTTAAATTCTTTATTTAAAGAATTTAGCACCTGTTTCACAACCTCTCCCTCAAATGTAACCTCCTTGATAAATCTTACTAATGAAATATCCACACTGTAGTGGTCAGAAGAGCTCACAAAATATTCCATTAAGCTCAGCGCAGGTAGTGGGGCTGTATGACCAGTTCTATCTGATGGAATGTTGAGCGGAAATAATGAGTATCATTTCTGAGTGGAGGCATTTTACAGTCAATGCACTATCTCTATTTTCTTTATTCTCTTTTGGCCGGAAAATAAAAAAACTTTTCAGTGACAGCAGATGCCACATGTTGAGATGCAGAGCCGAAAATGGAAACCTGTTTGGTTTTCTAAGTCATTCAAGAGAGGAGCCTTGAACAGTACCTGAGATACAACTTTGCACGCACTAGAAACATGGGAGCTTGTTACCACGGGAACTTTCAGGTTATTAGTGCAGGATAACGTTACTCTACTGAACGTGTGCTTAGACAAAATTCTTTGACCTCTTTTCCTCCTAAAGTCTTGACTTTCATTCTGCCTCAGCCATGCATTTCATTACTTTTTATCTCGGTTGTCACCAATAGGTATACCCTTTGCATAAACTGAAAGTCTTAATTCCTTACTTAACACTGTCCCATTTATTTCCAACTTACTTCTGCTGGTATCCCAACTTCAATCACTCCTCAAGCCCCTAGATTTTGCTGTTTCTCAATCCACTTATATCTTTGTTTCCTCCTTTACCCGATGTATGTTCTGTAGTCTATCACTGTGACTGTTACCGTGCACATACCCTGAAGTACTTTGCCCTCTCTTCCTTCTGGGCGAAAACCCAACCTGGGTTAAATGTGACATTCTTGAAACACATTTATTTTGTGCAAACTTTTGAGTGGATATAGCTGGAGAGAAACATGAAATCCTGACTGGGTTCTAATTATTATCTAATTATTCCCACTACATTTTCCAAGTTCTTTCACTCCCACACTGTCTTAGATAAGCATTTCATATCTTCTCTCCCTTCAATTTCCCACCACATTTTCCCTCTTTTCATTCTTAGCTGATGACTTTGCTGCTTAATTAATTTATTGAGAAAATGTGAGCAAGATGAAAAACACTAGTAAACATTTTTAATACCAAATCTGCCAACCTGCTTGCATCTTTATCCTTCTATCTTGCTATCCCTTTCCTGCCAATTCAAATGAACTGCCCTTGCTCCTGTCCAAGGACAAGCCCATTGTTAGTCCCCTGGATGTATTCCCTATGCCTACTCAAGGTCATTCATGCCGCCATAGTCTCTCTTTTCTCCTGCATTGTAACTTTTCCCTTTCTAAGAAGTCATCGCATCAGCACAAAAACATGCTCTGCCAGCTCCTAACTAAGAAAGAAGACAGAACAAGCTCACATAACTATACGTATTTCTGCAACTGCCTCACCATTTCTGTGCTCCCCTTTATAGCTCGATTCCCACAATAGGTTGTCTCTACACCCTCTACTCGTAGTGCCTCCGGAATCCCCTCCAGTCAGATATTTTTACAGACCACCCCATGAATTTGCTGTCAAAGTTTCCTTCAATTTCCACATTACCGAGACCAAAACCAATTCTCATTTTCATCTTTCTTCATCATTTCATGTAGTTTATTACGTCATCAATGGTAAAATCCTTTCTTTACTTGGATTATAAAATATCATTCTTTTTTAGTTCTTTCTACCTCACTATCTTTTCCTTCTTAGTTTCTCTTCTCATCTGGATCCTGTGTCATGTTGGCATGACATGGGGCTCAATTTTTATGCCTTTTATCTCCTTTTATCTGTCCTGAGTCCCTAGTCTATCTCTTTTGATTCCATGGCTTTAAATATTATCTATCCTGACTACTGCCAAATATGTCTCTCTCCCAGACTAGACATTCATGCTCCAGAGCACATGCATGAGAAGGAAGACCTCAGTATAAAGAACACAAAGTACTGGTGGATTTTATTTTCACTTTTCATTCTATGAATTAAAGTTTGGGAAAACAACTTTTGCCATACAAGCTATAAAATGAGTCCCTAAAATATTTCAGTAATCTTGTTGGAGTTTTTAAAGCATTTGAATACTCTGAGACATGTAGGGAGACTGATTATACTTATAATTAATTCCGAAAGCATAAAGATTGAACTTAGGTAGGCTGGTTTCATTTCTTCTTAATCAAGTCAATTTTTTGTGCTTGTACTTTATATGCTAAATGCCTTTTTATTTCTGTGTCCAAACATAGGTATGGTCCTCACACTTTTTTTTTTTTTGTTAAACTTTCCCCACAGTTGTAAGGGAATGCAGACAAAGAGTGTTAAATACATGAGTCAGTAGTCTAAATGATTAGGGCCAAGTACAGGTACATTAGGTTTAAAGCTTGGGATCCTGAAGATACATTTTGAAAAATTTGTGTTGGCTCCTACCCTGCAATGATATTTTAAACTTTATTTATTGGCTTTCCATTGAAAAATTGTGTGAGCAGAGAAAAGTATTTACAGCTATAACTTCCCTGAAAATCAGAAAATATGGTCAATAATAATCTAGAATCTTGGAGGTATTTCTGCCAACCAAGTTTGTATTGGGATCTTGCAGCATAGTGGGAAGAAACTAAATTAGAAATCATGGCGCCTACCACCAAAGAGTGACTTTGAATGAATCATTTCTCTGTGGACTGCAGCTGCCTTTTTTTTTTTAAATTGGGTTGAACTTAGTGATTTGTAAGGTTCCTTTTAGGATATCCTAGGACCTCCCCTCCCTCCCCCCACCCCCCCATCTTTACAATGATGGATGAAATTGAATGGGAATTTATACCTTCCTTGTTTTGTGTTATGTGACAAAATTTCAGGCTTGTGCTTGAAATGTGAATTCTACTTGTGGTAGAAAGCAAACCCTATTCTTATGTTCTCTGGATTCCATTTTTTAAATCCTCAACTGAGGACATGCTTATTGATTTTTAGAGAGAGGAAGTGAAAGGGAGAAAGAAAGAGAAACACTGATGTGAGAGAGAAACATCAGTTAAGTTGCCCCCTGCATGCGCACCTGCTGGGGATGGAACCTGCAACCAAGGGATGAGTCCTGACCAAGGATCAAACCCATAACCCTTGGTGCACAGGGTGCCACTCCAACCAATGGAGCCACCTGGCAATGGCTGGAGTCCATTTTTTTCTCTATTTGAGTTTTCTTCTGGTTTTATTAGGATATGCCTTCCCTCTTTTGGAAAATGCTCCTTTTGTATCCTCAGCCATATAATTCTCTTGGATCATCCATGTTCTTAAATAACTCCTCTCCTCTTTCACAGTGGTTATGAAATCAGGCAGACCTTTCTTCTGATCATGAATGATTATTCCCAGAGTCAGGCATGTGACCAAAGTGGATCAAAATTTTTTCTATATTTGTTAAAACTGGAGATAAGGGCAAGGGAGGCGTTTCCTCTCTTGTGCTCAAGTTGGGAAATAGGAAGCAGGTGGCTTCACATTCTATTGTTCTCTGCTCATGGAGAAAGTTGGTTGAAAAGCATGATGTGACACATTGGGAAGCCAAGGCAAGAGATGAGACAGATGGCCTCGGCGGTGTCTGAGTCTATGACCAGCTAAACTACTCACTCTGCTTCCTGCAGTTGCACAAGCCTTCCAATAAATTCCATTTTTTTTGGTTAAGTTAGTTTGCATTTAGGTTTCTCTCTGTTGCAACCAAGATAATTACTGACTTTTAATTTCATGCCTAGTCAGATATAAATATTTGTGGTGAAATAGTAGTCATTTTTCTTTTCTTTACCCCTACACCTTTTTAAGCTATCAAAATAATTGAGGACATATGTAAGGGGGCAGGAATTAGTATTCATCCCATTTGAAAGTGGCTTACTTTTGTTCTTTTCCATCCTGTGCCTTTTCTCCCATCTTTTGGTAATAGTCCTTGGCTCCCTGACTGTGGGAATGCATACTTGACTCAAATGCCATAATGGTGTTCTTCATGGCTCTGAGCACAGTGATTAGTCTAAGGTGTGAGCACATAACCCAAGCCACACTATGAGGGCTTTTCCCTGGATTTTTTCGAATTAGACCAGAAGAGATGCCTCTCAGACTCCTGGGCCACAGAACTGTTATCACATGAATTTGATGTGTCCTTGGCTCTGCTGTTCATACACAGGGTTTACAAAGTCCAACTTCAGTGGGAGAAAATTGAGCTGATAGGCAGATAGAGGCAGATGGAGGCAGATATTTTGGAAAGGAAGATTCTTAATGCTTTGGAACTTGCAGTTGTAGTTAGCAGCAGCTAGGGGCCCACTGCTACAATTGGGTTCTTCAGAAGGAGACAATGAAAGTGGGGTTTGGCATACTGTATATCTTCAGCAATCGATGCCCATGTATTCAACATTATGCATTGGAGAGGGCATATATCATCTTTCAGGAAGAGGTCTCTGTATGGTTTTCAATGAAGCAAGGGATGCCAGCTCAACAGGGAGGTGTGGGCTACCTCTGCAGGCTCCAAAGCTGCACAGCACTTTGAGGTTCAAAATTTTGAGGGCCTTTTGCCTAGATGACCCCATCCCACATGAAAAGGTCCCATTGTCCCAACTATGTTTTTATCTTTAGTTACCAGCCTGTCTTGGTTGGGTATTTTCCTTTTCTAGAGTTTATCTTTCTCCTAAGCCAGAATCTAGTAATTTTTTTTCTTCTGCTGTAGAACTTCTATGGAGTCTCTTCGTGAGGGAGAGAACAGAAGCCCTCTGGCTTTCACACTTGTTTTTCATGTCTGTTAATCACCAGCACCTTTTCTACAACTTTTTCTAGAAGAGTAGTTTTCAGAGGAGGTCCCAGGACCAGCAGCATCAGCATCACCTTGGAACTTGTTAACAATACAAATTCTTTGGCCCTGCCGCAGACCTCCTTAACCAGAAAAATTGAGGTGGACCCAGGAATCTGTGTTTTACCAAGCCCTCTGGGTCATTTTGATTGATGGTAAAGATGAGAACTATGGTCTTAGAATATCAATATTACTTAGTAAGAGTCATTGAATAACACTGCCTTTTTACTTACAAAGTCCCAGCGCACAAGCTGGTATGGTGAAACACCTGATGCATTATACCAGCTAGCGTGTTCCCTTCTACTGGTGTACCAGCCCAATTCACCATTATTGTGAGTTTCAGCCTTCATACCTCCACCTTGTGTCAGGAGCTGTCTCGGCTCTACCTACCCAGTCATTGAGTCCTTTTGTGCTGAAGCTAGTTTAAGCTAGAATTCTACTACTTCGCACTGAATGAGTCCTGATCAATACATCTGAAACAGTTAAGTGTGCCTATGGGGAATGTGTTTTTATTAACATTATCAGTAATAATCATTTAGTAGCACATTATCATGTACTGCATTAATGCTTACAAAGTGCTCTCATATGTTACTTCATGTGATCAGAGCAATGAAGCTGTGAGGGGAAGGGCAAGGTTGATTCTATTGTAGATGCATATGGCTCTCTGTATCTTTGGATCAGATTTAGTTTTTCTTTTATTATGATATGAAACATAATAACGTGAAATAAAGTAGAAACTTCTGATTGCTCACACTAGTGCAAGATGCTCTCATTCGTTTATTGCCTTTAATTGAAACTTGCTTCTAAAATCTCCCGAGGACTGAAAAGATAAAGACCTGTCCTCTGACATCCTCAGAGGCCTTTTATGCACGATGTGCTGTCACTGGATGACACTATCCATCCACAAAGCATATGACAGTATTCAATGACAATATTTCTCACATTCTCTCTGGGTATATATGCAGTTTCTAAATGACACACTTGATTGTATCATTTTGGCAGTGCTTACATTCAGTACCAATCACTACTCTCAGCTAACTGTTATTTATATCAGTGATTAAGACAGATGAACAGATTTTTCCATTGTACAGTTTCTGTATCTTGCATCTGCATTCTTGGTTTCTAGTGGTTTAAAACTGAAATTAGTAGTCTTTGCATATATATATATATATATATATATATATATATATATATATTCATATTTTCATCTTCATCTGAGGACAGTTTTTCATTCCTTCCAGAGAGAGGGACAGTGAGAGGGACAGAGAGAGACCTCAGTTGGTCGTCTCCCGTATGCTCTCTGACTGGGATCAAACCCGCAACCTTTTGGTGTATGGGATGATGCTCCAAACCACTTAGCCACCTGATCTGGCAAAGGCACTCCTGTAGATATTTTCAGTATAGATATTTTCATCAACTAACCAGAAAACATTTGTTTAAACACCTTGTATGAGGTAGGTATTAAGTTAGATATTATGGCAGAGAAAATGTATAAGCATAATCAAAGTTTAAAAACCATTATCAGCAGTTAGGTGAGTTGCTTAGCTTGGTTTTCCTAGATTTGAGTTTGACGTGGGAATTCTTGTGTGAGTGATTGAGGGAATGTTCTCATGAAAACCCTACAAGGGAATGAGGGAAACAGGATAGAACAGAGAAGATCATAAAACGTGTAGCTTCTGATCATTCTTACTGCAGAGCCCTCATGAGCAAATCATGCAGCACAGTTCAGCCTACACAGAGAAGGGCTATTTCACCCTTTACACTAGTTATAGTCATTGACTGTAGGCTGCCTCCAAGGAAAGGTGGCATATGACCTCAGACATCTTCAGTGGAGTCAGTTTCCATCATCCAAGGGCGATCTTTCAGAAAAGGTTGCAGGTATGAAACTTTAGCAACCAACAAGTGCAGCTGGGCAATTGGACAGGGTAGCAAGAACATCTCATATATAAAAAAAATACGTGTAATTCTAATAATAATGACATGAGGTTAATAATAATGAACAAGATATAGTGCTTAAAATATGTCAGATACTGTTTTGACTATTTCACAGCTTTTGACTCACTTAGTCCTCACAATACCCACGCGAGGTATGTAATATTAGTATCCCCACTTTACAGATGAGGAAACTCTGAATGACTGTGATTCAGAAATAATGCAGGAAGTGAAGGCCAACAAAACCCAGGCACGGTGGAAAGTGTAATCTGGGCAATGTGTCTATGGGGAAAGAATAGGCAAGACTTGGTGCTAGTCTGAAAGATGACTTCTCAGACAGATGTGGTTCTGACACAGGTAAGAATTGGGAGTTACACTGATAATAATGAGGATACTGATAATAATATGCTACTATTCATTAAATACATGCACCAACAGTCTAATTAAATTTCCACAATAACCTGGTGAGATAAGGGTTTGGATTTTAGAGAAGGCTAATAATCCAAGTGTTTGCGATCAGCTTAATGGCCCTCAGAGAGGTGTCCCACCTGAGTCTTCAGACCAATTCTTTACTACACAGGTGGAAATGTTTTCATTTGTTACAACTATGAGAAAAATTAAATAAATTTGAATAGTGTTATGGACTGAATTGTGCAAATGATTTCTGAGTGTCCCTGCAAAAATCATGTTGAAGCCCTAACCCCCAGTGTGATATTTGCAGAAAGGGACTTTAAAGAGGTAATTAAGATTAAGTGAGGTCATAAGGGTGGGCTTCGGTCCAATAAGACTGGTATCCTCATAAGAAGAGGAAGAGACGTCAGGTATAGGCGTGCGGAGGAAAGACCGTGTGGGGACACAGCAAGAATGTAGTCCTGTACAGCCAAAGAGAGAGGCCTAAGGAGAAGCCAATCCCGCTGATACCTTGATCTTGAAATTCTAGTCTTCAGATCTACGAGAAAATAAATGTCTGTTGTTTATGCCCCACAGTCTGTGGTGTTTTTTTTAGTAGCCATAGCTATCACAGAGACCAATGTTAAACAGCACTAGTGACTGAAACAATTATCATCAACTACATTGAACACACAATTAAATGTCAGAATGTAGCTGATCCATACATATAATTCAACCCAATGTACTAACTGTATCAGTTTGCTAAGGCTGCTATAACAAAGTACCACAGATTGGGTGGTTTAAGAAACAAAAATTTCTTTTCATATAATTCTGGAAACTAGAAGTTCAAGATCAAGGTGTCAGCAAGGTTGGTTTCTTCTGAGGTCCCTCTCCTTAGCTTGTAGATGGCTGTCTTCTCCCTGTGTCTCCACATGGTCTTCCCTTTGTATATGTCTATGTCTAATTTTCCTCTTCTTAAAAGGACACCAGACTTATTAGACTTGGGCCCACACTAATGATCCATTTTAAGTTAACTACCAAATATAGTCACATTCGGAGATAATGGGGGTTAGAATTTCAACATAAGAATTTTAGGGGAAACAATTCAGCCCATAACACTGACCCTTTGAGAAAAAGCTGAAAGTGCTTTCTAGATGAAATATGTCAAACACCTGAGAAAATTAGCTGCAGATGTTTCTTTTTGTTGTAGTCATCTTGCATTGCACCAAGTAACTTTACCAATAAGTTCACAGCTGACTAGATAAGCAGCTGAAACAAGAGTTGTGAAGAGGCTTGCCTGCTATGAGAACTGTCCCTAATACCATCACTTTCAACTGAGCAGGGAAAATCAAACCAAACATACCCTTTCTTCTGGTAGGTCTGCGGCTAAAGCATACCAAGAGATAGAAGTAAGAAACAGAAACTAAAGCACAGACAGAGAGATGCTGAGTCATAGGAATGGTTGAGTGATCGAGCTGGGAGTCACAGAGGCCTTCTGTGCTGAATGTTGCCTCTTTGCTCTCAGATCCATTCCCTACACCCCCCTGCACTGATCTGTATAACTAACTTCTGGTGATGCTAAACCAGTGGAAGACACTAGGAGGAGATCTGACTGCAACAAGGAAGGAAAAGCCAGGATATTTTTCCTGTCTTAGTTGGTGACTCAGGCAGACACTCTATTACTGTCAGGATTCCAGCTCTGGCTGAGGTCACCTCCTTTAATAGTCCCAGCTCCTGCCAGGCAGGCCCACCATGGTTCCATTTTACTCCACGTGGGCCTGCTTTGTGGATTCTAGCAATACCCTATCTCCCTTTGTCTCACCAGCCATGAGAGCAATGGCAATTATTGCTGCTTTTAATGGGCTCCACCATCCCCTGTTGCGCCTTTCACCTCTTTCGTCATTGTGAAATCAGTTCCTCTGTTAAATTCCTTCTACTGGAGTAATTTCTGTATTTCTGACTGGGCCACAATTCTATCCTTTCCTAAGGAGATGAAGTCTAGAATTTTTGCCAAGGCACCATCTAGTCTATCCTTAAATAAATTATGAATAGCATTCTGTTTCCAATCTTTGGTGTGCACTGTGTAGATAGCTTTTGGAGTTTCTTTTCTTTCCCATATGGCCTTATAGTATATACTCATCATTTAAGAGAGTTTGAGCATATCTTGGAACTTGAGAGTCCAGCATCATTCAGGCAATGCCCTATAGGGTAGCAGCACTGTTATCCAAAAGGAAAATTGTTTAATCAGGCTGTGAGGTAGATTTTTCATGCTCTAAGTTGACATATAATATTAAAAGCATATTTGGAAAAATAAATATGACTAGGCATCATTTCAAATTAAATTTACAGGAAGGAATTTTTCAATTTAAATCCACTTAAAAGAATTTAGCATATCTGTGGGATGCCAGTGGATAGAGCTTGACACTCAAATCCCAGACTGAAGTCAAGAGGAAGATGGCTGTGTAAGTCCTAGGTTGTTACATGCCACAGACATTAATCCTGAGTTTTCCAGCCAGTTAGAGCAGTGCCACGTAGAAAACCCCCTCATTAAATCAAAGGATAGGGGTTTCCTTGTGATAGTCTGGAGTATGGCTCACTGACAGGCTTTAAAGTCATGTTTCTTGCAACACAACTCTGCTGGGAGAAACCAGGACACCCGAGCCTTCTGCTGTACATCATGGTGAGTGGAGTGACCAAAATCCAGTTGATCTGGAGAGCTGCCTTAGAGGTAGCCAAAGCCTTTGCGGAAAGAGAATGAGCTTTGACTACAAAGAATAAAATAATCTTCCTAGGTGTGGTGTGAATAAGATAAAGAGGACTGACTCACTGCAAAAGAGGCTTGGATTTGTGCTGAGGGAAAATCAGCTTGAGCTCACCTGCTCTCAATTTCGGAGAGGTATGGCAAACCTGGAGGGATGGGGGTCCTGGCTGAAAGATTGCTTCCATAAAGGGCTTGAAGCTTCCTGGAAACAGCACTTTCTAAGGGAATGAGATAAATAAGGGGCAGCAGGGCCTTTCCCCCATGAGCAATTTCCTTGTGATAATGGCTTCAGAGTGGGTTTTCACATCAAGCCAGGGTAGTGGCATCTTTGGGGAAAACGAACAGCCACAGGAAAGCTGGAGCTTCCACAAGAGCAGAAGAGGGAACAGCACCAGGAGTGTGAGCTTCCTATTTCCTTACTGTGGTCAGTTTTGCTTATATGTTATTTTTTTTCAGTGAGTGTTTCTTTCATGCAGAAGGAAAAATTGTAAGATCATGAAAAAATGTCAGTGTATTTTTCCTAAATGATAACTGATTTAAATGATCTGTGTTGCTATTCATTTCAATATTAATGGTATCATGGCAATTATATAGATTATATTTTACTAATTTATTTGGAATAGATATTTGCATAATTATTTTATTGATATTTCCTATTTATGGTATAAGGCTAGTAAGACCAATCATTGTGTGTTGATGAACGGTGTAAGGGAGACTGTTTTTTTTTCTTGAACTTTAATGCTTTCAGTGAAAGGACTTCAAGACATATGCTTCTTTGAGATAAAATATATTTGCATCTCTGTCTTTTCCCTCACATCATGGGTCTCTGCCTTCACCCCCTCGGATGTTGGCTCAGAGGCATGTCTTATCTCTTCCTAACATGCAACCTGCCATGTTATATTTCTTAAATAAATGAAAACCTTGTTTAAACAGAGAACAAGTATAATGATCACCTCACCTGTTTAAATGACTGCGCAAGTATGCTTTGGTCATTGTCATTAAAAATGTGTTTACTTGGCAAATTCTACTGCTGTATGAATTACTCTACAAGCATTCCCCACAATAGTTATTAGGAGATGAAAATGTAGTTAAGTGCTTCCGCATATATGTTAAAATTAAATGTGGCCGTTTAATAAAGTGAAAAGGAATAGGTTTTGGAGTTGGAGCTTAATTCTAATTGTAGGTTTTCCATTCACTTCTGGTGTGACCTTGGGCAATATATTTGACCTTGTTATGGCTTCAGGTGCTACACCTACAAAATCAGAATAAAATCCACTTCATTAAGTTATATTGAGAAAGAGATGCTGTGTGAGGACACCTGACAGGATACTTAGTACAGAGAAGTTGCTTGTTTTAGAATTTTAATTTTCATATTATATTTTAAATTCTTCTACTTTAAGAATTCATTCGTAATATTGAATTTATATAGAGGTTTAAAGCTGACTTTGTTAGTATCTTCCAAGAGTGAGTGAAATGTACATTTTCTTAAGATAACAGAGAAATGGGGTAAGTCATCTTAGCTCTGGTGATTTTCTCTTGCCTTTTTGATCATTTAGCATCCCCTTCCATTTTAATTTTTAAATTTTCAAATGTTCTCAAGACAAGCATTTTCTAGTTTCGTAGAAAACCGTTCAAAATTTACATCCTAGAGAGGACTAATCAAGTGGCAACATTCTGAATATTTGCAAAAACAGCTTAACAAGTTCATTTACAGAGAAAGGGGCATAAGTAATGGGCATCAAAAACCCCCTATGGGCATGAATTCAAGCTGCTTGACTTTTTCTCAATGACTAGTTTATGGTTTAAAGGACCCACATAAAGAACACTCTTTGCAGAGAATAATACCATTACAACATCACTGCTGCTAACAAGGTCTGCTGGGATGCTGGTGAGGGAGTGGAAGATGCCCTCATTTCCTTCTAAATGAGGGTGTATTTTGAACAGAACACCTATCATATTATTTCATAGATCTAAAAAGAAACTGGGTTTAGGAGCAATGTGATGTCATAAAAGGATATGAGTTTTGGAGTCAGATGTACTCCTGAGGTCATATTCTAGCTGGACACGTTGGAAGAAGTCATGTATTTATTGGTGCCTTGGTGTCTAAAGAGTGGGAAAAGTGCCATCCAATTGACTGGGTCATGAGAATTTAAGTGACATAATGCATGTAAAAGTACCTGGCATATACCAGATATTCAAATGAAACACTTCTTTGTTTTTTTCTTACTAATGATATTATTTATAATTTTAATGGTTAAAACACCAATCCTAATGGGCCAAGGAGATTTGGAAACCTTGGAGTTCTCATGAACAAACTGTTTAAGGACTTCTGTGAAGTAATATCATGAACATAATGGAGTAGGTTTCCAATTTGAACACACTGTGGCCTCAGGATTAAGATTAAAATGATTGACTTTTATCCACCCTGGAAAATCTGACAGGAGTTCAATACATTTGACCCCTCACAAACCTTACTTAGTTTGCCAAAACCAAGGAGCCAGGAAATGTTAGATGAAGAAATTTCTCTGCTTCCAAGACTTCAGAATTCATCTGCTTTAAAGTTCAGGGTTATATATACAGCTGACCTCTTATGAGATTGACCATGGAGACTTCTTAATGCTGTGACCATTTTTTCTCCTCTCCTCCATTTACATTTCTGGTGGCACTTCTTAGAGGTTAAATCACTAGCTCAACCAGAGCATTTTCTTCAGCATTACTCCTTAGCTCATTCCCAAAGTTATGCTACAGTTGGATGAGGTTCAGTTGCTTCTGAGAGCCTGTTGTTTGACATTCAGATTCCATTCACATGAGTTTATCCTTCATAACTCATAGCTGATCATTAATAATAAATGCTGTCATGAGTATGTTATGTGAAAAGTAATTTTTAAGAGGCTGAACTTCGAAGGCAAGACCTATTAGGCTGTAGCTAGACATTTAAGTTATAAGGATTCTTATTTCCTCTCTGAATTAGAATTTCTTTCTCAATCTTTCTGATGAACCTTCTCATCTAATGCAGTTGTGTAATAAAATTATAGATTAAAAAATGTCAGCACTGAGAGCTCATTATTATACTAGTGAGATAACTGATAAAAATATTTTCTTTGAAAGGTGATTTTTCAAAACATGCATATTTCATGAAAGAGAATAAAATTGCATTAATATATGAAAGGATACTTGAGGCCCAGGTCAGCTTTAAAAATAGGAAACTAAGTTGCTTATGTGTCCATTGAATTTTGGGCACATGAGTGTGTGTTTATTTTTCCCAACATCATTTATTGAAGGGACTCTCTTTACCCCATTGTACGCATATATTCTTGCCTCCCATACCAGAGATTATTTGACATATAGGTGTGGACTTTCTATTTCTTTCTACTGATGCATATGTTTGTTTTTAATTTCAGTACCATGCTGCTTTGATTACTGTGGCCTTTTAATAGAGTTTGATATCAGGTAGTGTGGTACCTCCTACTTTCTTCTTCTTTCTCAAGATTGCTGTGGATATCCAGGATCTTTTGTGGTTCCATATTAATTTTAGATTAGTTGTTCTAGCTCTGTGAAAAATGACATTGATGTTTTGTTAAGGATTGCACTAAATTTTTAGATTACCTTGGGTCATACAGACATTTTAATATGTTAGTTCTTCCTATCCATGAACCGTGTATATCCTTCCACTTTTTCTACCTTTTAATATTTCTTTCTACAATGTCATAGTTTTCGGAGTACAGGTCTTTTACCTCCTTAGTTAAGTTTATTCCTAAGTAGTTTATTCTTTTTGAGGCAATTGTAAATGACACTGTTTTCTTAATTTTTCTTTCTAATAGTTTGTTATGGTATATAAAAATGGAACTGATTTCTGAATATTATTTTTATACTATGACTTTACTGAATTCATTTTTTAGTTTTAATATTTTTTTGGTGGATTTTTAAGGGTTCTCTCTATATAGTATCATGTCATCTACAAATGACAGCTATCCTTCTTCCTTTTCCATTTAGATGCTTTTTATTTCCATGTATGATTGCTGAGGCTAAGACTTTCAATACTATGTTGTAAGTAGACATCTTTATTTTGCTCCTGATCTTGAAGAAAAAGTTTTCAGCTTTTTACAACTGAGGATGGTGTTAGCTGTGTGTTTATCATAAATGGTCTTTATTATATTGAGGTATGTTGCCTCTAACTAAACTTTACTAAGTGTTTTTATCATAAATGAATATCATATTTTGTCAAATGCTTTTTCTGCATCTATTGATATGATCATGTGGCTTTTATCCTTCATTTGTGTACATGGTGTATCACATTAATTGATTTGCCAATATTGTACCAACCTTGGATCCCAGGAATAAATTCCACTTGGTCCTGGTATATGATCTTTTCAACTTATTGCTGAATTTGTTTGTTAATACAGTCAAACCTCAGATCTCAAAAGTGTTGGTTCTTGAAAAATTCAGTTCTTGACCAAGTTCTATATGGGGAAAAAAAATGTCTTGATTGTCTAACAAAACTTCTGGTCTTGATTCTTGTCCCAACAACCCCTTCATGCTGATACCTGTATAATCAGTCACACATGTCTCAAGTGATATACAAAGGAGATTCAGTTTTGAACAAATCACTTCTCAAAGAGTTTTCTGAAATAAATTAAGTCCAGGAACTGAGGTTCCACTGTATTTGTTGATGATAGTTGCATCTATGTTTATTAGGGTTATTGGCCTATAATTTTCTTTGTAGTGCTTTTATCTGCTTTTGGTATCAGGGTAATTCTGGCCTTGTAAAATGAGCTTGGGAGCCCTCCTTCCTCTTCAATATTTTGGAATAGTTTGAAAAGGATAGGTATTAATTCTTAATGTTTGGTAAAAAAAATCACCTGTGCAGCCTTCTGGTCCAGGACTTTTGTTTGTTAGGAGTTTTGTTTGTTAGAAGTTGTTGGTTAGATTTTCAGTCATTGTGTTTTAATTTTAATTTATCTCAAGGTATCTTTTGATGTCTTCCTTGATCTTGTTGTTAACCCATTCATTGTTTAGTAGCATGTTATTTAGGCTCCATGTCTTTTTATGCTTTTCAATTTCTTCCTGTAGTTGATTTTTAGTTTCATACTGTTGAACTTGGAAAAGATGCTTGATATGATTTCAATATTCATAAATTTATTGAGAATTTTTTGTGCCCTAACATGTGATCTATCCTTGAAAATGTTCCATGTATACTTGAGAATAATGTATAGTCTACTGTTTTGGGGTGAAATGCCTGAAAAAATATTAATTAAATTCATCTGTTCTAATATGTCATTTAAAGTCTCTCTTCCCTTATTGATTTTCTGTCTGGATGATCTATCCATTAATGTCAGTGGAGTGTTAATGTCCCCTACTATGTCTGTATTACTGCCAGTCTCTTCCTTTATGATCATCAATGTCTGCTCTATACATTTAGTTGCTCTTACATTGGGGGGATAGGTGTTTTTAAGAGTTACGATCTCTTGTGGAATTGATCTCTTTATCATTGTGAAATACTCTCTTCTTTGTCTCACATTACAGGCCTTGTTTTAATGTCTCCTTTGTCTGATACAAGTATTATAACCCCTGTGTCCATTTGCATGATATATCTTTTTTCATCTGTGTATGTCTTTTTTAAAATAGTTTTTGAAAGACTTTTAGAGAAAGGGGAATGGAAGGAGAAAGAAAGGGAGATAAACATCAGTGTGTAGTTGCCTCTCATACACCCCCTAATGGGGACCTGGTCTGCAACCCAGGCATGTGCCAGGACTGGGAATTGAACCAGCAACCTTTTGGTTCACAGGTCCATGCTCAATCCACTGAGATACACCAGCCAAGGCTATCTTTTGAAGTGAAGTGGATCTCTTGTAGGCAGCATATGTTTGGGTCTTTTTTTTTTTAATCTCTTCAGCTATCCATTGTCATTTGAATTTAAAGTAATTATTGATAAGTATGTAGTTATTGATATTTTATTAATTGTTTCTGACTGTTTTTGTAGTTCTTCTTGGTTTATTTAGTATTCTTTAGTACTTTTATTATTTAGTATTCTCTAGTATGTAAATAACTTTCTATAGTGTTGTGTTTGGATTCCGTTCTCTTTATTTTTTGTATATCTCTTTTGGATCATTTGTTTGTGGTAACCCTGTGCTTTATATATACCAGGCTATGTTTATAGACTTCAAAAAGTCTATTTTAAGTTAATGGTTGCTTAAGTTTAAACACATTCCAAAATCATACCAGTTTTACTTTACCTCCATGTTTATGTTTTTGTCATTATTTTTTATATCTTATGCATGTGTTAGTGTGCATTCCTTAATTTGTTGTTATAATTACACATGATCTTCCTACTTTTTGCCTTTTCACTTTTGTGCTAACACTACATTAGGTTTATCCACTGCTTTTGTGTTTGCCTTTGTCAGAGTAATTTTTTTTTCTTTTCTGTATTTTCTTATTCATATGTTTTTATCTTTTCTTCTTAAAAGCAGTCCCTTTAACATATCTTGGAATACTGGTTTAGTAGTGATGATCTCCTTTAGTTTTTTCTTGTCTGGGAATCTCTTTATCTCTCTTTCAATTCTAAATAATAGCCTTGCTGGGTAGAGTAATCTTGTTTGTAGGTTCTTTTTTTAAAAGTATATTTTTATTAATTATGCTATTACCACTGTCTCATTTTTCTCTTCCTTTTATCCCTTCCTCCCTGCACCCCCTCCCTCCAGCATTCCCCCACCCCCTTAGCTCATGTCCATGGGTCATACATCTAAGTTCTTTGGTTTCTCCATTTCCTATACTATTCTTAACTTCCCCCTGTCTATTTTGTGCCTACCAATTATGGTTCTGATTCCCTATATCTTTTCCCCCATTCTCCCTTGCCCCCCTCCCCACTGATAACCCTTCATGTTATCACAGATCTCCACTTCTGTGATTCTATTCCTTTTCTAGTTGTTTGCTTAGTTTGTTTTTGTTTTTGTTTTTTTTTTAGGTTCAGTTGTAGATAGTTGTGAGTTTATTGTCAGTTTACCGTTCATAGTTTTGATCTTTTTCTCAGATAAGACCGGTTAACATTTTGTACAATAAGGGCTTAGTGATGATGAACTCCTTTAATTTGACCTTATTTGAGAAGCACTTTATCTGTCCTTCCATTCCAAGTGATAGCTTGGCTGGATAAAGTAATCTTGGATGTAGGTCCTTGCCTTTCATGACTTGGAATATTTCTTTCCACCCCCATCTTGCCTGCAAGGTTTCTTTTGAGAAATCATCTGATAGTCTTATAGGAACTCCTTGTAGGCAATTCTCTCCCTTTCCCTTGCTGCTTTTAAGATTCTCTCCTTATCTTTAATCTTGGGTGATTTAAGTATGGTGCATTTTGGTGTGTTTCTTCTTGGATCCAACCTCTTTGGGACTCTCTGATCTTCCTGGACTTCCTGGAAGTCTATTTCTTTGGCCAGATTGGGGAAGTTTTCCTTCATTATTTGTTCAAATAAGTTTTCAATTTCTTGCTCTTCCTCCTCTTTCTGGCATTCCTATGATTTGGATGTTGGAATGTTTAAAGTTGTCCCAGAGGTTTCTAAACCTCTTCTCATTTTTTAAAATTCTTGTTTCTTCATTCTGTTCCAGTTGAATGTTTATTTCTTTCTTTTGTTCCAAATCGTTGATTTGTGTCCCAGGTTCCTTCCCTTCACTGTTGGTTCCCTGTATGATTTTCTTTATTTCACTTTGTATAGCCATCACTTTTTCCTTTATTTTGAGACCATATTCAATAATTTCTGTGCATATCCTGATTACAGTGTTTTGAACTCTGCTTCTGATAGGTTGGCTATCTCCTTGTCACTTAGTTCTTTTTCTGGAGTTTTGATATGTTCTGTCATTTTGGCCATACTTCTTTCTCTCAGCACACCAGTCTGGACGAATGTTTCTTGTTTAACTCCTTGTTTATTGAACTTCCATTTTCTGGCAGTTCTAATTGCTTTTTGTTTTTAAATTGGTAGTTATCCTTCTTTTGTTTGAGTGATAAAATAATGTCTATCTACCTGTACCTCCATCTTGGCTGGAAGCCCCGTTCACCTTGTTTGTAGGTTCTTGCTTTTCATCTCTTTGGATATTTTGTGCCAATCCCTTCTAGCATGCAAAATTTCTGTTGAGAAATCAGATGACAATCTCATGGGTTCTCCCCTGTACATAAATAACTGCTTTTCTCTTGCTACTTTTATGATTCTCTCTTTGTCTTTACTCTTTGGTATTTTAATTATGATATGTCTTAATGTGGGCCTTTTTGGATTCATTTTGTTTGGGACTCTCTGCATTTGATGTATTTGTATGTTTATTTCCTTTACCAAGTTAAGGAAAATTTCCATCATTATTTCTTCAAACAGGTTTTTAATCCCTTGCTTTCTCTTTGCCTTTTGGTACCTCTATGGTGAAAATGCTGGCACACTTAAATTAGTCCCAGAGGTTCCTTAAACATATTTATTTATTTATTTATTTCTCTTCAGATTGTATGGTTTTTACTTCTTTGTGAAGCAGGTGATTGCTGACGTGATTCTCTGCTTCATCTAATCTGCCATTGATTCCCTCTAATGTATTCTTTATTTTAGTTAATTGCATTTTTCATTTTTGAATGTGTTTATTTTATGTTTTCTATCTCCATTTTTATGCTTCCTATCTCTTTGTTAAATTCACTGTGAATATCCTTATATCCAGTGTTTTGAACTCTGCATCTGGTAGATTGCTTGTCTCCATTTTGTTTAGTTCTTTTTTTGGAGTCTTGTTCTATTCTTTCACTTGGGACATTTCTTTGTCTACTTATGTTGGCTGACTCCCTGTGTTTATTTCCATGTGTTTGATAACACTGGTATATCTCCTGGTGATGGCAGAGTGGCCTTATGCAGTAGGTGTCCTGGGGTGCTCAGTGGTGCAATCTCCCCAGTCACCAAATTCTGTTGGTCTAGATGTGTCCCTGTGTGTGTTGTGTGCGCCCTCCTGTTACAGTTTAGTCTTGATTGCTGCTGAGACATCAGTGGGTGGGACTGACCCATGGGGCTGACTAGTTATGGGTATGGCCATGATTATAGTGGATGAGCTCGTGTATGGGGGCCCACTCCAAAGAACATGATTCACTTTGGTGAGATTCTGATGCTTGCCAAGTCTGCTCTTTGGATGTGTTGTGTGTGGAGCAGGGTGGGTTGTGCTCTGATGTGGTCTGAAGCAGGCCCGTGGGTGTATTGTAAATGGGGCTTCTTGGGAGGGTTCTGGAGCAGGTCAATGTCAGCCACTGCCTGTGCTCTACCTGGGACAACTTCGTAAAAGCTACAAAGTGATCTTCAGTTGATTGCAAACTATGATAGGCTTGGAAGCTCCTGGAAGAATTTTAGCTGTGAACTGAGGCTGGCTGCCATTAGTGTCAGGCTTGGGGCTGCTTAGAAAGGGGTACAGGGCATGCCAAATTCAGCTACTGTTGGTTTGGGGTTTTTCAACCTTTGAGAAATTTTAGAAAAGTCCACAGCTTGAACTGAGACATGTTATTTGTGTGGAAAAGTTGCTGGAAGAGGTTCTGGCCAGGCACTTGAGTTGGTTGTGGCAGGATCTTAGGGAATCAGCATGCGTAGGTGAACAATGTTAGCCAATTTAATGGAGAATTCAGATTTGGGGCCCACCTGCACCTGCCAGCTGGGTCGAGGGAGTGCTCAGCAAAGGAATAATGGTGTCTGACAGCACTTCTGTCCCCAAGAGAGAGTTTGAGACTTGCATACTTTTAAACCCTGATGAGCATTAGCAACAAAGAAGAGCATTTGAAGTTACAGGACAGGAACACGGAAGTAATCAGTAAAATCTGTGAGAAAGGCAGTAAAGTTGATGGGATCTAAAGCAGAGACAGATGAATTGGTCTCTCAGAATATATGGGACTTTGATTCTATGGGGGGAAACAGGCAATGTGATGGTTTTGGATACTGTTAGGTGTGTAGGCTGGGGGCAGGAACTTGAGTGGGTTTCCAACTCGGATGGATTTCATTATCTCGGCAGGATGGGAATTGAGGTCATCTACAGCGAGGGAGGGGAAAATTGGTAAGTTAGAGTTTCAAGAGAGTTGAGAAGATTTAGAACAGCTTTGTGGAGAAGACAGAAAGCTGACTAGGGAAGCATAGAAAGTTTGTTTAGCAATTTTTATTTTTAGATGGGGATGCTAACACATAGGGAGGTTATACAAGTTGCTCAATATCTCTCAAATCCAGAGAACAACTGAGGCTTGAATCTTTGTGATGCCACAGCCACAGTTTTTAACATTGCCAATAAATTGGCCCACCTAGCACCTCATTTATGTTTCTTTTGTCACTTTTCACCTCCATCTTATTATCATGTTTATTCATATAAAGCTTTGTTCTCTTAGTGATTTCGGGGTACAGGATCCATCTCCCAATTTTTCCTTGTATTCCTGCAGTCTCTAGCGCAATTCTAATCACAGAGAGGAAGCTCAGTAACTATTTACTGAGTGAGTAAATGGCTGAATAAAGAAAGGAAAGGATGTATGAAAGCATAGGAAAAGCCTTTTCTCTTACTGGGGTACACCTTCCTTATTCATATGTGTGATTGGCTTCATTTCTATTTCACATTTCTGGCTTAGGCATAGCTGGAGCCTCTCCCTATTATAATGATGGCTTGTAGAGGCATAAATAAAATCAAGTGAAGCAATGAAGTGTGAAAAAGAAGGGCCCTTATATTTTAGAAATTTATCTTTTTAAAAATTCTTTTATTATTTTATTTTTTCGGAGTATAGACATGACCTAAATGCTGGCACTTGGAAGATTCCCTTTTCCTCAATCTAACGGACACCACAGCGTTTATGTCCTTATCTTTCATTCTCAAGGATATAAACAAACATTGATTTTGGCCAAAGCCCTGACCTTCTGGGTGACTATGGCCCCCTGGAGTTAAATTCTAACTAAGATTTTCCTGCTGGGACTCAAATTCTATCATTTTGTACTATATTTACCAATGATGTTACACTTTATCTATCTCTTAGCAAATATTTAATTTGTTGAGAGAAAATATGTCATGAATGCATTACTCATAAGTTTCCATATTCCCAAAGATACGGGCAAGTGACTGAGATAAAGCTTTTGGGGTCCTATTAACACAATGGAAAAAAAGCCAAGAGCCAAGTTTTAGTGAATTTAAAAGTGGAAGAGATAGGTATCGTACAGAGGCTAACAGAAATATGCTACATGATTTGATACGGCCAGTTGATCAGTCATCAGCCCTTCCTTTGCAAAGTTTCGCTTAGCTCTGAAACCAAATAGTTTAAGAAATAAGGACCCAGAAATGAAGACAATGTGTCTTATCCACTGGAAATTTGGGAAACTCACTCCTTTTTTCAATTCCATCCTCTGTTCCATTAAACTTATAAGCACTAATGGATAAAACTAAGGACTGACTGAAATTTTGTATCATCTATTTGTGTGCTGTTACCTAAGCTTCTGAACTGAAACACCTCTGAGAGAATAAAATACCCTTTCACACTGACAGTTCTGAGATTGCTGAAACACATAGTATTTTAGAAAACTGAACTAGGCTGCTAGAAGAAGAGGTTTTTTTTTATTGATAAGAACACTTAAAAACTTGTTATTTGTATTGCAAGCTGAAATCTGACCATAAAAGCAGTTCTCTTGATTTCCCAAGTGACCTCATAAAAGGGTTTGGACTAACTTGTTCCAATTCCAAAATCCAAAGAAAATAAATTTTATCCAGATGTGGGACTTGGAGATTCGTGTTGCATTACAAACAAAATAGGATATTTGTTTTTGGAAAATCTTACTACTGTATATAATCTAAAGTACAGGTTACACATATTTTTTCATTCTTGTCACAGCTTCTGATTCTTATCCTCTGAATGCCACTTTCCTACTTCTGAGTCTCCAGCACTTCTGTGTTTGTCTACAATGAACATGATTAAAATGATATTTTCATATTTCAATGTAGTTGGAGCTCCTTAAAGCAAAGGGTTGTAAATGCAAAAAAAAAAAAAAAGATATGCAGTTCCCTAATGGCTTATTACCATCACATTTGCAATTCAGATCAGCTCTAAATTGACTGAAATTTTTAAACACATAGCAGGCAGTTTAAACTAATGATTGTCTGGAGGTTCACATCTGACATGAACTAAGCTTCTGTTCAAAACAAATTGCAAATAATTCCTCCCTTAGAGTCAAAATGTCACTTTTAAAACTCCATGTTATCGCTAGATTTTTGTCAGTTACATACAAAAAATCTGCTTTGTAGTGAATGTTCTACCTTTGAAAGGACTGTGTGACATCATTTTCCTATTTAAAAAAACACAACACAACAACATGTAACGATATCTATGGTTCTCCATCAGTTTCACCAGGAATCAACCTCCCTTCCCCCTCTTCCCCTTCAAAAATCCTAATTGTAAAGTAAAACACCCTTGGGGCAGTGGAAGCCCAAGTTGCTTAGCAACCCTCAGCAGGTAGCTGGGATGCAGCTGCAGCTGTCCTGATTCTTTCCTAAGAACCTTCTTATTACTGTTTGTGTTAATCTTTAACCAGGCTTTTAAACCACAGTCTTTCTCTCGGGTCTCTTGTTAGATTGCAGGGGCCCACTCAAATGTTGTCCCAGAGGTAATGGTCTTAAGGGTGGCTATTGAATGTTTAGAGAGTGATAAGCACTGAAAGGGATTAGAATGCATGTTCCAACTAACCTTATTTTACATTCTTGAAAAATATCACGAAAATTGTACCCTAATAGGAACAATGGCTGGTGTTGACACATAGCTCAAAGCCTGCTTTTGCTCCCAGCTTGTAAATATGGTGAGGCCCTCTCACTATAATTCTTCCTTTTTAAAAGGCCCACATTCTTCTAGAAAGACCACTTAAGGCATTCATTTAGGAATTGTAGATAGCCTTAGCCTAATTCTGAAGTCTCTTGGTTGCATTTTAGGAGATCTAGGTATAGATGAGTAGATATAAAGACAGATTTAACAGGGGATTGGGAGAATCTCCCACTTTACAGAAGTGTTTGTGCCTCTACAGGGAGGTTCCTGACAATCCAAAAACTCTGTGTCTGGATTTGAAGTCGAGAAATTCTTTAGATGAAACAGTGTTATGTGTAACAAGAGAGGCACATTTACTTTTAATAGTGTAGAGATTTCTACTCTTTATTTCCTCTTTTGTGAGGTTTGGCTAAATTTCAGGCTGCTCACAATTATTAACCAATAGGGTAAGCTCATAAAACATTTTAAAATAAAGCTATTTCTGTATTCCCATTACAAAACACAAGGCGACATCAGGATGACACAACTTCCCTGGGGTCTTTTCACTCCCTTTCTCTTAGTAGATTAAAAAATAAAATCATCATTGATGATTCACTCCCAGGACTTTTATTCTGTGTCATTTAAAAAGAAATCAGGACTTCCAGTCAAGATGGTGGTGCAGAAAGACATGGCTTACCTCTTCACATAACCACAACAAAATTACGACTAAAATATAGAACAACCATTCTGAGAAACATCAGAAATCGAGTTGAACGGAAGTCTGACAACTACAGAATTAAAGAAGCCACATCCATCCAGTCTGGTAGCAGGGGTACAGATGCAGAATGGGCTGGTCCCAAACCCACATATGGCAGATAAAAATTTGGGAGGGACATCTCAGGAGTGAGGAATCCCGGCCCACAACAGGCCCTGCAGCTGAATATTCCAGTGCCAGGAAGATAAGTCCCCACAACTTCTTACTGCAAAAACCAGCATGGATTGCGATGGTGGAAGAAACTGCTGGAGACCCAAGCAGTTACTCTTAAAGAAACCACACATGGAATCACTTACTCAGACTCACTCCCTCTGAGTTCATGCACTGAGGTAGCAGCTTGAAAGCCACCAGTGGTATATAGGGAGAAACTGAAGCATCTGTCATCAAGGTGAGCCGAGGTCATTGTACCTTTTCTAAACCCTCCCCTCACAGAGCCAGCAAGCTAATGCCATATCTGAGACTCCATCAACCTGCCTAACACTGTTTTTATCTGACTTGGAGATGTCAGAGACTCCATCACACCCAACATACAGGCCCACCTAAGCTGTTTTTTCCATATGAATGGCTGGTCTTGGCTCATGCTTCACAACTTCCTAAATCATCTCAAATAAGCAACAGCTGGCCTCACTGAGCCCCAGGCCAGGAACTAGCATCAGTCAGCCTAGATTCACAGCTGGGCTTTGCCTGGGAATCTCCAAGCCCAGCACAAGTAGCAGCCACCTCAGATTGCCTTATAGCTCAGGCAGGGTGATCCCAGGCAAAACACAGGTAGGGGCTGAGCTTGGTCTGTGCCACTGGGGAAACACCAGGGCCAGTGCATCCAGTGGATAACTACAGACCATGTCAGAGCACCCCCACCCTGCATAGCTGATTCTCCATGGAGGGTGGAGGTTGATGGTATGGTCATAGCCAGTCCTTGAAGCTGACTGGCCTGGATAAATTCCTCCCATTGACCTGCCAACAGCAACAAAGACTAAACTACAATAGGAGGGTGTTCTCAGGCCACACAAAAGGTGCACATTGAGTACCCAGCTTGGGTGTTAGGGAAGGCTGTGCCAGTGAACCCTACAGGACACCTACTACATTAGGCCACACTACCAAGACACAGAGTCATAGCAGCTCTACCTAATACACAGAAACAAACACAGGGAGGCTGCCAAAATGAGGAGACAAAGAAACATGGCCCAAATGAAAGAACAGATCAAAACTCCAGAAAAAGAGCTAAGCGAAATAGAGATTAAAAAATCTATCAGGTTCAGAGTTCAAAACACTGGATATGAGGATGCTCAAGAAAATTAGTGAGGATCTCAACAGCATAAAAAAGATCTAGTCAGAAATGAAGGATACACTAATTGAAATAAAGAACATTTATAGGGAAACAACAGTGGATGAAACTGAGAATCAAATCAATGATTTGGGACATAAGGAAGCAAAAAACAACCAATGAGAACAACAAGAAGAAAAAAGAATAAAAAAAATGAGGATAGTGTAAGCAGCCTCTGGGACAACTTCAAGAGGGCCAATATTCACTCATGAGTGACAGAAGGACAAGAGAAAGAGTAAGAAATTGGAAATCTATTTAAAAAAATAATGAAAGAAATTTCTCTAATTTGGTAAAGGAAGTAAACATGCAAGTTCAGGACACACAAAGAGTCCCAGACAAGAAGGATGCAAAAAAGGCCACTCCAAGACACATCATAATTAAAATGTCAATGTTAAGGATACAGAGAGAATCTTAAAGCAGCAAGAGAAAAGAAGTTAGTTACCTACAGGGAAGTTCCCATAAGACCGTCAACCTATTTCCCAAAAGAAACATTGCAGGGTAGAAGGGGTTGGCAAAAACTATTCAAAGTCATGAAAAGCAGGGACCTACAGTCAAGGTTGCTTTACTCAGCAAAGATATCATTTAGAATCGAAGAGCAAAGAGCTCCTCAGACAAGCAAAAACTAAAGGAGTTCATCATCACCCAAATGTTATTATATGAAATATTAAAGGAATTTATTTAAGAAAAAGAAGATCAAAACTATGAACAATACAATGACAAAAAAACCCCACAAATCTATCAACAACCGAATCTGAAAAAACTAAGCAAACAAGAACAGAGACAGAATCATGAATATGGAGAGTGTTTTGATGTTTGCAGATGGGAGGGGTGTTAGGGAGAATGGGTGAAGAGGTAAGGGAATTAAGTAGTACAAATAGTAGTTACAGAATAGCCATGGGGATATAAAGTACAGTATAGAAAATGGAGTAACCAAAGAACTTATACAAGACCCATGTACATGAACTATGGAGGGAGGGTTGCCTGAGGGAGCAGGCATGCTGGGTGGTGGGACTCAAAGGGGAAAAATCAGGACAACTGTAATAGCATGATCAATAAAATATAATAAAAAATAAAAGAATTCAGGTCTTTTCCCATTATAACCTTTGGTTACAGATCTGGTCCCATTATACAACATAATATGTACTTAATAATACCGATTAACTAGCTTGGAAATTGGAGAAAGTTCAGAGCATATGAAGTAGATAACATTTTAATATTTTTTGGACCTTACTGAAGTTAATTTAAATAGATAGAATCTTTAAACTTTGGATTAAATACAAATATGCACACATAAGACATAAGTGTCCTGATTTCTGAATTTCATTGATGTTCTCCTTTTTGTTTGAGGCTATTTTTAAAATATTTTGATCTCCAGTAAAAAGTTAAAGATATAGCTTTCTCCAAAAGAGGAAAGTTGACAGTTGATTGTGTCTACTACCTACTGTGATACATGTGACCCAGTTCCCTTTTATTCCTCTGATCCTTTTGCCAGTGGAAATAGGGTTCTTCCGTGGAGTCATGAGAAAATCACCAGGGACCCACATATAGGAGAATGAGGTGTAGTGACAAGACTTAATGGATTAAAAATAGAGGACTTTCCCCAGGTGCCCGGTGTCTCATCTGAGACCAGGTGACTTTCTCTCTCTCGCTGTCAGAGAAGCCCTGGGTTTGTCTGGTGGGCACCAGGAGGGTCTGTATCCAGAACTGTAATGCCAACACCCTGAAGTCTGGTGTCCAGCGTGGTCTCTGTCCTTGTCTGGTGGTGGCTTAGTCTCTGTTCCCAGCTGCACCCAGGCCCCCAGGCCTGTGCTTGGAGTCACATGGCTACTACAGAGCAAAATGAATGGGTGAATGAATAAACAAAAATTTGTTAAGCATCTTTAAAAATCTTCAGCCAAAGATATTTTATTAATTTTTTATGTATCCTGACAAGGAATTGAATAGGTAATGTTTTGGTGTACCAGAAGATGCTTCAATCAACTGAGCCACCAGACCAAGGCTAAGATTTTATTATATTACCTAGGGATTGGGAAAGCACAGGCTTTCTTTCAGATTAACCCATCTCTTTCCTGGCTCTTTGTGGGCTTGTGCTGGGCCTGTCCTTAATCATTTCCTTTCCTGGATATTCTGGGTTTTCATGTCCCTTATCCAATCTGATCATTTTCCCAGGTTTTTCCAGGCTAGACTTTGCCCCTTCATATCGTCATTTTGGCTCTTACTACACAGCCTCAAGGTTTTTGCTGTGTCATCTGGGTTCTACTGTGCATGCGCCTAGCAAAGGCATTTCCCCCACTGTTTTATTCCTCCCCCAATAATCTCGCTACTGGGCCTGTTGTCCCACGGAGAACAGAAAGCTAAGTCTTCCTGCCAGCTCGGGGATTGTTCAGGGATTAAATCCCTCTGGTGGAGGTTACTGTGGTCCCCTAAGGAAACTATGAATGTTGCAACTTCCTAGTTTCCAGAGTTCAAGTCCAGTTCCGTTCCCTCATTTATTAGGCTTAATGTCTGATTTCATTTGCTCCTTTTCTTTATAAAAACCAGCTAGCTACCTGTGCTAACAATCCTACCAAACACCAAACACCAACACAAGGAATGTGCATTGTATTTCTGATGGGGAAACTGAAACAGGGAACTTGTTGCCCAGTTTTTATGCTGCCGTATTTGGATTCTCTGATAGTCCCGTGATAGCAGATAACTCTTTCCCATTGTAAAGTGGCATTCAGGTTTCCATTGATATTAGTTTTACATTTAGAAGACTAGCTAATTTTTCTTTCCAAGAAAACTTGGACATACCATTTAGAAATGGTAAACCTTCCTGTAATTTTGATGTCTCTTATTTAAACTCCAGTCTCTCTCTTTCATCTTTCTCTTGTGCTAAGATAAATTCTTTTGTTCCATAAACAATTTTTAATATAATTTTGAATACAACTGGTGTTGATTCATTTTGCTAATGAAAATATTTTTGTGGAGTCCTCATTGCAACTTAAAAAATAATGTTCTTTGATGAACCTAGAGGACAATTAGAAAAAGTACCTATTGATAATCATGTTATCAATCAAAACTTAGTTTACCAGATAATAATTTGTCAAATGCTAGTAGAGAAGAGTGCTCAGTTTAGAAATGGGCTGTTCAAAACAACGTACTGTTGCCTAGATTATAGTTTTTTTCATGGGGTTGGGTTTAGCCTTTGTCTCTGCATGTACTGGGAACATAGGCTCCACACCAATAATCAGAAGGAACCATGGTCCTGTTATCTCCAGGCAGTAATCTGTGTGTATCCAGGGCACACAGCCTTTTGGATCTCATGCCCCTTCACCATTATACACAGAATGTCTAACCTCAACACTGTCAATCCACATGCCAGAACAGAACTATAACCCCGACCCTGAGGAGTATGTCATGTTGGAGTGATTTACCATGGGCTCTGGCTTCCACTGAGATTCCTTATTTAGGTATGAAAGTACATTTATAAATGTTTCTGGTGCCCCCCATTTTTGACTCCTGGATTTAGGTATGAAAAAAGCACCACGTATATTTTATTCCTCATTACTCTGTACTTACATTACATGCAGGAGATTCTTAGATTTGTTTAGTCCAGGGTTTTTCAGCCTTGGCACATTGTTGATATTTTGAGCATGATTGACATTTTGGACCCAATAATTCTTTGTGGTTGGAGCTGTTCTGTACACTGTAGGAGGTTTAGCAGTGTTCCTGACCTCTGTCCACCAGATACCAGCAGCACTTCCACACAGTTGTGATAACCAAAAGTGTCTCCAGACATTGATGAATATCCCCTGGGGTGCAAAATTGCCCCTGCTTAAGAACTACTGGTTTAGTCTCTTGCCTCAAAGTGTGGTGTAGGCCAGCACATTAGCATCACCTGCAAGCTTGTGAGAAATGCAGACTCTCAAGACCCACTGAATGGGTTTTAAAAAGATCCCCAGTGTGACTTTATGTGAGCATTAATGTGTGGGAAGTTCTGGTTTAGTCCATCATTTTGAATAGAAATCTGGCTAAAATTGTGCAATTTCGAGATTCAAAATGCAATTGTAGCAGGAATTTTAGTCTGCAATTTGGTGTATATATTGGCCAATGTGGTTAAAGCAAGGTTAATTAAAATATTTGAGGAAAATAAAAAGCATTGACTAATCTAAAAATTGTTTTTCCCCCCTATAATTATTATAACATTTTAGAGTTTGGCCCACTTTGTACCACAGAAATATAAATTAATGATAGTTGTATCTTTCTATGTAGGCCATAAATAACACTAATAATAAAAATAATATAATTTATCAGGTGTTTATTATGTACTAAGTGTCCCATTAGGTACTTTAATCCTTACAACTTTGTGAAGTATCAGCCTCATTTGAAAGATGAAGAGGCCAAGACTTGGAGAAATTAAGTACCTTGGTTCTGATCACATATTTCTAAAAAGTGAGAAACCCAGCACTCAGGCCCATGTTCTTTCCATCCCGCTATTCAGCCTTTCCTTCTAGAGAGAGAAAAAACAATAATGAACATTTTCTCCAAGTTAATTACATCTAAACAATATCCATGGAGATTCCCAGCCCCAGGAATGAGCAGGGGGGAAGAATCACTATTTTTCCTTAAAACCTTCTTTGTTCCATTTCTTAGGCGGTAGTCTCATTATACCTTGAGAATGTCTGAGGGCAGCCAACAGCTTGAGGTGAAGAATCAGGCTTCTTTTGCCTTGACAGAATTAGCGTCAGCAACAACAAAGCCACATGGTGAGAAGCATTGTAAGAAGCATTCTTGGAAAGGATGGTTTTGTCTCCGTTGTTTTCGAGATTTGCCCACTGATTGCTAGAAGTTATGTACTGTGGTCTGATTAGCTAGCCCAGGGGTTTGATGAGGAGACCCAAACTGGGAAAGAAAACTAAATGTGGCATTCACACAACTTAATTGGAAACTAATACCCCCGTGATTTTTAATTCTTCCTTCATTAGAGAAACCATTTGCTTTTGCTTCTGATCTTTTTTCCCATTGAACCCCTTCTACTCCATTACCAACCTATTTTTTTATTCAGCCTATATTCCATCAGTCGGTACAGTATTCCCAACTTCCTTTTATCACCATGGTGACACCATGTGCTTATGCCTTTATTAAAAATTTATCTTAAATAGATCTTCTAGGAACTAGTCTTTTTTAGGCAATGACACTTTTTCAGTTTCAAATCTACCATAATGTCCAGATACTGGGAATTTGTGTGCAAATATTATTCCACTATTACTATAAAGGGAAATAAAGCAAAATGTTTAAAATTACATGGCTGCTATTCTAGGTAGCTGCTTATGCATGGAAAAAGACATTTTATATGCATCCCATTCTTACTTTCCAAAGGCAGTCGACACACAAGTTTTTAAAAGAAAAGCTTTGAATTTGAATTAGCTTATATGATCATTTATTGTTTGTAAAGTTATAACTTTTAGACTGAATGTTATCTTTCCAGGAATGTATTCTATGAAAAAAATCAGAAATGCTATCAAAGATTGACATGCATATAATTGGCCTCAAATTGTTTACAATAGAAAGCTTAAAAACTACGTTTATGTCCAGCAATGGGGGAAGAATTAAATAATAATTTAGCAATATATAAATGATATTACAAATAATTTTGTGTGATGAAAAAGGGATTATAACATGTTAATTGAAAAAAGATTCAAAATTTGTGTATGATATGATCCTATCTTCACAGCTATGTATTTGGCTCTTTAGCTAATTGAATATTTTTAGTTATATCTGCATCTATCCATTTGTGGAATTTAAAAATGCCAAACATCAATAGTGGTTACATCTGGTTATTGAGTTTGTGGATGATTTATCTTTCTAAAGCTTTTCTCTGTTTTCTAGTGTCTTCAGTGAACATGAAAGGCTCTTGAAATCACACAAAAAGTTAAATATGAAATTAAATTGATTTAAATCTACCTGGATTATAGTAATGTGTTTAAGAGTTCCCTGGATTTTATACATCTTTCTTGTATGTAAAAGTCTATTATTGCAGAAACTACTCTTAACTTACAACTTTTGTTTTAAAGAGGGTTTCAAAACAATTATTCCAGATGAAGGGCAGAGACTGTTGTCTTCACCATGGATAATGAAAAATGAGTTACAAGGAGAAAGGAACAAAATCAGGTACAATGCCCTGGGTGTGTATAAATTAAATAGCTAATTTTCCAAAAGGTCAAATCTAGAGTCTGCACATGGGTTAGACAAAAGGAGAGATTGCAAGTATATTTTTCACTATAGTTAAACAAAAATGTACTTAAATAAAGCATGTAAAGAATGTAAGAAGATGTTTTTATATAAGCATGTGATTCATGGGTATTTGGGGGAAAATGCTCAAAGGATGGGGCTAGGATAGTAAAAAAAACAGGCACCAGCTTTGGTCACAAGGAACCTGAAATTCTAGATTTGGCTCTGCCAGTACTTGACATGGAGAAGTCATTTAATCTCTCTTGCCCTTCGGTTTCTTCACTTAGGTTATAAACAGTTTGATTAGAAGCTATGAAAAATCCCTTACAGTTGAGAGTTTGATTTATTCTACTGTTTCATTTGTTTTGCAGCACAGATCAAATTATGGGAGCTTACACTTCTGAAACTTGGGTCAAGGTCCTGGCTGATCCTCAATAAGAACAACTGTTTGGGCATCTGTGGTGATGATAGGAATTCTCTGGTGGTCAGTCAGCTCTGTTACTCTCTCCAGCTAAGTGAAGCCAAGCAGTGTGGAAAGTAGGCTCAGACACACAAAATCTTTTTTTGATTTCCACTGAACAGTGTCTTTTTACTTGGAACAGTATTTCCACATGTGGAAATATTTCATCTTTTGCTAAGTGCTAGTGTAAATTTGTGATGAGAACTAGCAAATGGTGATAATAGCTGCTCTGTTTTATGAATACAAGTATCTGTCAAATGTATCTAACATGTACTTGTATATGAGTGTATGTATTAAAAACCTTAAGTATTGATAAGCAGTAAGCACAGATAAATGTATTAGATTTTAAAACAGCTTTATTGAAGTATATCGACATGAAACAAACTGTGCATATTTTAAGCATGCAGTTCACTAAATTTTGAAATACAGATATCTTCCCCCAAACCAAATTAACACCCATAGCATTACCTCCCAAAGTTTCATTGTTTCCCTTTGAAATCCCCTTGCAAACTCCTAAAAATGTGGTCAAAATAGAAATCAAAGTTCTTTTGAGAGGAAGGGAGACTGTGGATATCCAATTATTCCAACACCATTTGTTGAAAAACTGTCCTTTTTCTCCTTTGCAACTTTGTTAAAAATTGATTCCCCGCATATGTGTGGGATTATTTTTTAAATAACTATTCTGTTTCCTTAATGTAGTTATTTGTATGTCAATGCCAAATGGCTTTGATTATGCAGTTTTACTCTAAGTCTTGGTGTTAGATAATATTAATCCTCCACATTTGTTCTTTTTTTTTTACAAAGCAGTTTTGGATATTTTATGTCTTTTGAACTTTCATGTGAATTTTAGAATCAGCCTGTCAATTTCTATGAGAAAGCCTACTGAAATTTATTTTGGAATTGCATTTAATCTCTAAATCAATTCAGGAAGAATTTGTATCTTAAAGGTATTGATTTTTAACACAGTTCATCTTTCCATTTATTTAGGTTTTCTTCAGTTCCTCTCTGTAATGTCCTGTATTTTTTTATGTATAGGTCTTGCATATCTTTTAATATGTTTATACTTACATGTTTTGTACATTTGATACTTGTAAATGGTATTGCTTCTTTCAGTTTCAATTGATTATTGATTATTCATTACTAGTATATGAAAATAAATTTCACTTTTTAATGTTATCTGTGATTTCATAACCTTGTAAACATTAATTTTTAATTCTAGATTTTGTGAGTAGATTTCATAGGATTTTCTACATAGATGATAATGTCATTTGTGAATAATGATGGTTTTACTCTTCCTTTCTGATCTAAATGATTTTTATTTCTTTTTTTGTGTTATTACACTAATTTAAAACTCCTAAAAAAATGAGTAGATGCAGTAAAAGTAGACATTGTTTGACATTATTTCTTTTTTCCAGATTTTAGGGGAAATGTACTTGGTAGTTTACCACTATGTATGGTGTTACCTGTACATTTTTGAGGCTGTCCACCGTCATACTGAAGAAGTTTCCTTTTAGTGCTACTTTCCTGATAACTTTTAAAAAATCAGGAGTGGCTTTGGATTTTGCCAAATGCTTTTTAGCACCTATTGTGAGTGTGTGTGTTTTAGTTAGTATGGTGAATTGCTTTGATTTTTAATGTTAAAATACACCAATATTCTCAGGATAAATCCCACTTGGTTATGATGCATTGTCTTTTTAAATATATATATATAATTGGATTTGATTTGTTAAAAGTTAAAATAAATTGCGTTTGTGCTCATGGGGATATTAGTCTGTAGCTATATTTTTCTTTTAAAGGCTTTTTAAAAAAATTATTTATTTATTTATTTATTTTTAGAGAGGGAAGGGAGAGGGAGAGAGAGAGAGAGAAACATCAATGTCCGGTTGTTGGGGGACATGGCCTGCAATCTAGGCATGTGCCCTGACTGGGAATCGAACCTGCGATGCCTAGTTCGCAGCCCGCGCTCAATCCACTGAGCTACGCCAGCCAGGGCTGTAGCTATATTTTCGTGTAATATGTCTGATTTGGAATTCAGAGTAATGTTATTATCATAGAATGATAGTGATATAGATAATAGATAATATCGTAGAATGAGTTGGGAAGTACTACCTTGTCTTTAAATTTCTAAAAGAATTTGTGTAAAATTTGTATTATTTTTTCCTTCAGTATTTGATAGACCTGGCTAATTAAGCTATCTAGTCGCAGAGTTTTCTTCGTGGAAAGATTTTATTTTATTTTACTATTTTTATTTTTGTTCAGTTACAGTTGTCCCACTTTTTCCCACATTGCTCTCCCATGCCCCACCCACTTCCCCATTCCCTTAGTCAATCCCTATTTCTTGTTCATTACCATGGGTCCTTCATACATGTTCTTTAACCAGACCCTTCCCCTTCTTTCCTCTGTTATTCCTCTCCTTCCTTCCCTCTGGTCACTGTCAGTTTGTCCTTATTTCTATGTCTCTGGTTCTGTTTTGCTCACTTGTTTGGTTTGTTGACCAGGTTCCACTTACAGGTGAGATCATATTTGTCTTTCACTGCCTGGCTTACTTCGCTTAGCATAATGCTCTCCAGTTCCATCCATGATGTTGCAAAGGGCAGGAGCTCCTTCTTTCTTTCTGCTGCATAGTATTCCATTGTGTAAATGTACCACAGTTTTTTGATCCACTCATTTACTGATGGGCACTCAGACTCTTTTCAGCACTTGGCTATTGTACATAACTCTGCTATGAACATTGAGGTGCATAGGTTCTTTTGAATTGTTGTTTCAGGATTCTTAGGGTATGATCCCAGCAGTGGGATCACTGGGCCAGAAGGCAGTTCCATCTTTAGTTTTTTGAGGAAATTCATACTGTTTTCCACAGTGGTTGCACCTGCCTGCATTCCCATTAACAGTGCACTGGGATTCTCTTTTCTTTACATCCTTGCCAGCACTTATTGTTTGTTCATTTGTTAATGATAGCCATTCTGACCTGTATGAAGTGGTATCTCATTGTGGTTTTAATTTGCACCTCTCTCATGGCTAGTGATATTGAACATTCTTTCATATTTTTATATGCCGTCTGTTTGTCCTCCTTTGAGAAGTGTCTGTTCAGGTCCTTTGCCCATTTTTTAGTTGGGCAAAGGATCTGAACAGACATTGGATTGTGTGTCTTCCTGATATTGAGCCGTATGAGTTCTTTATATATTTTGGAGATCAAACCCTTGTCCAAGTTATCATTGGCAAATATATTTTCCCATACAGTTAGTTCTATTTTCATTTTGCTGATGTTTTCTTTAGTTGTGCAGAAGCTTTTTGATTTGATGTAGTCCCATTGTTTATGCTTTACTTTATATCCCTTGCCATGGAAGATATATCAATGAGGATATTGCTGTGTGGGATATCTGATGTTTTACTACCTATGTTTTTTTCTAGGACTTTTATGGTATAATGACTCATATTTAATTCTTTTATCCATCTTGAGTTTATTTTGGTGGATGATGTAAGTTGGTGATCTAGTTTCATTTTTTTACATGTACCTATCCAGTTCTCCCAGTACCATTTATTAAAGAGGCTATTTTTACTCCATTTTATGGTCCTGCCCATTTTGTCAAATATTAATTGATCATAGAGATGTGGGTTTATTTCTTGGCTCTATTCTGTTCCATTGATCCATGTGTCTGTTCTTATGCCAATACCAGGCTGTTTTGATTACAAGTGTCCTTGTAATATAATTTGTTATCAGGTATTGTGACCCCTCATACTTTCTTCTTCTTTCTCAAAATTTCTAAGGCTATTTGGTGTCATTTATAGTTCCATATAAATTTTTGAAGTATTTTTTCTTTATCTGTTAAATTTGTCATTGGTATTTTGATAGGGATTGTGTTGAATCTGTACTTTGCTTTGGGTATTAAGGGCACTTTAATGATATTAATTCCTCCAATCCAGGATCACAGTATATGCTCTTATTTATTTGTGTCTTCCTTAATTTCTTTCTTCAACGTTCTGCAGTTTTCTGAGTGTAGATCTTTCACTTCCTTGGTTAAGTTTACTCCTAGGTACTTTATTTTTCTTGTTATTATAGTAAATGGGATTTCCCCTCCTAGTTTCCATTTCTGATATTTCATTGTTGGTGTAGAAAAACGCCTTTGATTTCTAAATATTGACTTTGTATCCTGCTGTTTTGCCAACATTTATTAGGTTGAGTAGATTTTTGGTGGAGTCTATGGGATTTTCTAAGTACACTATTATGTCATCTGCAAACAATGACATGCTGTTTTATTTCTTTCTCTTGTGTGATTGCTATGGCTAAAACTTTCAATACTATGTTGAATAGAAATGGTAAGACTGGACACCCTTGTCTTATTCCTGATATTAGGGGGAAAGCTTTTGGTTATTGCCCATTGAGTATGATGTTGGCTATAGGTTTCTCATATATGGTCTTTATTATGTTGAGGTATGCTCCCTCTACTCTCTCTTTGCTGAGTGTTTTTTTTTAATCATAAATGGATGCTGTACTTTATCAAATGCTTTTTCAGCATCTATTGATATGATCATGTGATTTTTGTCTTTCATTTTATTTATGTGATGTATTATGTTTATTGATCTGGGAATATTGTACTATCCTTGCATTCCTGGGATGAATCCCACTTGATCAGGATGTATGATCCTTCTAATGTATTACTGGATCCAGTTTGCCAATATTTTGTTGAGGATTTTAGCATCTATGTTCATCAGCAATATTGGCCTGTAGTTCTCTTTCTCTGTTGTGTCTTTACCTGGTTTTGAAATTAGGGTAATACTGGTCTCATAAAAAGAGTTTGAGAGTCTTCCCTGTTCTTGGATTTTTTGGAATAGTTTGAGCAGGATAGGAGTTAGGTCTTTGCTAAATGTTGGTAAAATTTGCCTCTGAAATAATCTGGTCCAGGGTTTTTGTGTGCTGGGAGTTTTTGATTCAGTAATCAATTTCACTAGCTGTTATTGGCCTATGCAGGCTTTCTGTTTCTTGATTCAGTTTTGGAAGATTATATATTTCTTGAAATTTGTCCATTTCAACCGGGTTGTCAAATTTCTTGCCATATAGTTGTTCATAATAATTTCTGACAATCCTTTGTATTTCTTTGGTATTGGTTATAATTTCTCCTCTTTAGATTCTGGTTTTATTTATTTGGGTCCTCTCTCTTTTTTCCTTGATGAATCTGCTTAATGGCTTGTTGCTTTTGTTTATCTTTTCAAAGAACCAGCTCTTGGATTTATCAATCCTTTGAATTATTCTTTTAGTCTCTATGTCATTTAATTCTGCTCTGATCTTGATTATTTCCTTCCTTTTACTCACTCTGGGCTTTGTATGTTGTCATTCCTCTAGCTCTTGCAGCTGTAGGGTTAGGTTGTTTATTTGAAATTTTTCTATCATTTTTAGGTAGACCTGTATTGCTATGAAGTTCTCTTTCAATACTGCCTTTGCTGTGTCCCATAGGTTTTCAGCCATTGTGTGTTCATTTTCATTTGTTTCCAGAAACTTTTTGGTTTCTTCCTTGATCTCATTGTTAACCCATTCATTATTTAATAGGATGTTATTCAGTCTCCAAGAATTTGAATGTAGCCCTGGCTGGTGTGGCTCAGTGGATTGAGCACCAACCTGCAAACCAAATGGTCACTGGTTTGATTCCCAGTCAGGGCACACACCTGGGTTGTAAGCCAGGTGCCCAGTAGGGGGCATGCGAGATGCAACCACACATTGATGTTTCTCTCCCTCTCTTTCTCCCTCCCTTCCCCACTCTCTAAAAGTAAATACATAATAATAAAAAAAAGAATTAGAATGTTTTTCCCTTGAGGTTGGTTTCTAGTTTCAAGCTATTGTGATCTGAGAGAATACTTAGTATGATCTCAATTTTCTTGAATTTGTTGAGGCTTGTTTCATATCCTTCCATGTGGCCTATCTGTGAAAATGTCTGATGTGCATTTGAAAAGAATGTATATTTTGCTTCTTTGGTATCAAAATTTCTATATATATCAATTATGTCCATTTGATTTAGGGTGTTGTTCATTGTCACCACATCCTTGTTGATTCTTTGTTTGGAAGACTTATCCATTGTTGGCAGTGGGATGTTAAAATCCCGTATTATAAATGTGTTTCTGAAGCCCTCCATGATTTTCCTTATATATTTGGGTGCTCCTATGTTGGGTGCATATATGTTTATAATGGTTATATCTTCTTGATTGGTATTTCCATTCATTATTATGAAGTGTCTTTCCCTGTCTCCTTTTATTACCTTTGTTTTGAAATCTGTCTTGTCTAATATAAGTATTGCTACCTTGGCTTTTTCTGTGTGTGTCTATTTGCTTGGAATATATTTTTTCCATCCCTTCACTTCCAGTTTGTGTAGATCTTTTTTTTTCTCTCTGAACTGAGTCTCTTGTAGACAGCGTATATGTGGGTCATGTTTTCTTATCCATTCAGCTACCCTATGTCTTTTGATTAGAGCATTTAATCCATTCACACTTAAGGTTATTATTATAAGTACTTATTAATTATTTTTTCTACCTGCTTCTCTCTCTTGTTTTTCTCTCTCTTGTCTCTCTCTCTTTCTCTCTCCCTCTCCCCCCGCCTCTTTTTCTTCTAGTAGTCCCTATAGCATCTCTTGCAGTGGTGGCTTGGTGGACACATACTCATTTAACCTTCTTTTGTCTGGGAAGCTCATTATTTTATCATTTATTTTAAATGAGAGTCTTGCTGTATAGAGTAGTCTTGGTTGTAGGTCCCTGTTTTTCATTATCTTGAATAATTTGTGCCAATCCTCTCTGGCCTTAGTGTTTCTTTTGAGAAATCCACTGGTCACCTTACTGGAACTCCTTTGTATTGTTACATGCTGTTTCTCCCTTGCCTTTAAGGTTCTCTCTTAGTCTTTAACATTTGCCATTTTAATTATGTTGTGCTTTGGAGGAGGCCTCTTTGGGCTCATCTTGATTGAGACCCTCTGTGCTTCCTAAGCTTATATGACTTCTCCTCTCACCAAGTTAGGAGAGTTTTCTGTCATTTTTTCAAACAGGTTTTCTATCCCTTTCTCCTTTTCTTCTTCTTATATTTCTATGATGCAAATGTTGTTGTATTTCATGTTGTTCTGAAGTTCTCTTAAATTATCCTCATTCTTTTTGAGTCTTTTTTCATTTTGGTGCTCTGCCTGGGTATTTCTACCTTGTCTTCCGGCTCACTGACTTGGTCCTCTGTTCCATCCAGCCTGTTTATAAATCCTTTTAGTGTATTTTTCATTTCAGATATTGTATTCTTCATTTCTTCCTGGTTCTTGTTTGTAGTTTCTATTTCCTTTCTCATGCTGCTGTAGTTCCCACTCAGTTCCTTATAGTTGTCACTGAGTTCCTTGAGCGTCCTTGTAACCATTTTCTTTTGATTCTGTCTGATGGATTGCTTGCCTCAATTTCATTTTGCTCTTCTTCTGGGCATTCCTTCATTCTTTTCCATTGGAGGTTCTTTCTTCATATACCCATTTTAGGTGACTCTTTTTGTTTGTTTCTGCATCTCGGGATACTTTGCTTTGCCTGCCTGTCTTTGTGGAGTGGACTTCTATGATAGGAGTTCTGTGGGACTCAGTGGTGCAGTCTCTTTGATCTCCTGATCTAGATGCTCTATGGTTGCCTTTTATTCAATTTGTGTGGGCTGTCTTGTTGTGCTTGGGTTTTGCTTGTTGGTGGCTCATTTGTTGGTGGCTTCTCCCCTCCAGCTGGCTGACTGGTAGTCACAATCCTCACTGTGTCTTTTATGCTACTGTACAGGTGTTGGTTAACAAAGCAATATTACCAGAAAACCAAACTCATGCCAGCAAAAACCAAAGCCAAAACAAAACAAAAAAATCCCTATCACATCAGCAATGAACAAAGCAATTGAACAAAGATTAGTGAAGGTGGAAAGAGATTAATAATATTGTAAGATAGGAAAAAAGGAATATGAGATGCCTAAAAGAGGGGAAAATTGATTTTAAGTGGGAAGAAGGAGGGGAAATAATTAGATTAGGGGATAGAAACAAGGTGAGGAAAGGGAAAGAATAAAATTTAAAACATAAGTAAAACAGGAAAAGGCGATGGCAAAAATGGAGTAAGAAAAGAGAAGTGTATACTTTGTGGTTTGAAGTAAAATTAAACATGTATTGAACCAATGGGAACAATTGCAGAAAAACCACAGCAGGGTAAATATAACAACAGCTGAGTAAAGATTAATAAAGGTGGAAAGGGAATAAGAATATTATACAAAAGAGAAAAAGGAATATGAGATGTCTATAATAAAGAAAAATGATTTTGAGAGGATGGGGGAAGAAATGAAATAAAAGGAAAGAATAGAACCCAGGCTAAGAAAGGGAAAAAATTAAAATAAAATTCTTAACTTGATTGATCAAGGGCAGGGGAAAGGCAGAATGGAGTAAGACCAGGGAAGGGTGCTATGTGGGATTTGAAATAACAATAATATGAGAACATATATAATCTGAATAAAAAGAATAAAATATAAATGACCAAGAGTAGTGAGTTACTTGGACTACCATTGAAGCAAAAGAAGAAATATTAAACGGCTATGTAAAATGAAAAAAAGGAGAAAGAAAGAAACATGCAAACTCTGAAGAAGAGCAAGGTGAAGTCTGTCTCAGCCATTGGTGTACGCCTTCTGACTTCTTTCTGGATGCATCTCTGGTTTTTATCAGCTCAATGTCCTGGGCTGGGTCATCCAACTTCTGGCAACATTGCCTGTATCTCCTTCGCCTGCCTGGAGTTTCTGTTGTGATCGAGAGGGTGGGGGCTCTGTGTCTCCCCTGGGAGGCACTGTTCAGTCTTCTCGGGAAATTGTGGGTGCATTCCCTGTACCCCTATACATCTCATCTTAGTCTGTCCCACTTTATTTCCAATAATGTATAGTTTCTGATTGAATGCTGTCTGTTTCATGGAGAGGGGGGACAATCAGTGAAAGAGTGTCAGCTTTCTCCTGCCTGGGGTAGGTGACAGCTCTGTGTGGGAGCCAAGGCTGGGCAGACCCCTGAATCACCCTTGCCGCACCACTTTCTGAAATTCCTTCTTTGATGGCCTTGGTGAAATAGGGCCCTAGGACCCAGTGAACTTTGTCTTCTGTAAAGAGTTCAAAATAGGCCATTTTAGGCACTAGTCTTACTGTCTTTCTCTTTCGGAAATGCCCACTGCAGGGATGTTAAGCTTGCCCAGCTAGTTTTGAAGATCTTCCCCTATTCCTGTAGGAGGTAGGGGCTGGGTGCAACCTTCTCTTTCCTGGGGTTCTGCCAAGGAAGGGGGCTCAGTCTGGCTTTATATAATCTCAGGTGCATAGTTCCCAGCTCACTGCCCTCACAGCATACATGGCTCACACTCTCCACCTGTGCAGCAGCTGGGCCTGAGAAATCGCCTCGCTTGCACCTTTTTGATCTATCTCCTCAGGTATACTGAGTGAGAGCAAATCACACCCACAATCCTTTTTCTTTGTTTGCAGGACAGCAGTGTGCATGGGGTCCCTGCCCAGCATGCCTCAGGTCTCCTTCTAAAAAAGTCTGTCTGGGTGCTCCTACTGCAGTGCTGAGTTACTGTCCGGCTTTCCATACACACCACCTCTCCAAAAAGTCTAGAGTCTATCCCAGTCACAGTTAGCTGTGGTCCTCCTCTTCCACCAGATCCAGGAGCAAATAGTATCTCTCTCAGTCTCTGGCACTCTCTAGGTTAGTGGTTGCTGCTGCAGCCATGGGTGTGCTGCTAGCTGTGTGTGTGTGCAGCCTGGTTCTCCCCCAAGACTTTGTGTATCTCAGTCACTCCCTGCCCAGGTTTTCCTGCCCTGGGAGGGGAGGCAGCCACTAAGCTGCGATTTCTGATGAGGCTCTGCACGGATACAGGTACCCTGGCTGCTGGCACCGCAGCTACCAGCACCACACCCAGGGATTTTCCCTGTTCACCTGTAAAACCTCCTTGTTTTGAAGTGTCTGTTTTGAAGTGTCTTCTGTATCCTTTGGCTTCCAAAGTTCATATTAACTAAGATTCTGTTGACCGTTCACTTCATTTTTTGAAAGATCAGCTAAGTGGCTGAGTTGGGTACAAGAGCAAGTGCACTCGGCTCCCACCTGCTTGGCCACCATCTTCTACTCTGTGGGAAGACTTTAAATTAAAAATGCAATTTCTTAATAGTTACAGTGTATACAGATGTTCTGTTTCCTCTTGAGTGAGCTTTAGTCGTGTCTTCTAAGGAATGTAAGCTTTTCATCTAGTTGTCAGATTTATAGACATAAAGTTTATAATATTCCTTTAACTATTTTAGTTATCAATTTATTGACTCTCAAAATCCACTCTTTATCTCCTCTCTGGTAATGGAACTTTAAACATTTCTTGTTCGTCACAAGCCTGATAATAAGTTTTGTCAACAGAAGGCACCGGAAGACATTATACAAGAGGGACTTTTCTTCCTGGTTTCTTTCTGCAGTCAGTGCTCTGTGTATATTTTTGCAGTCAGGGCTTTTGAGAAGAGAACACTGGCATGCGGGTTGAGGAGTGGTCAAATACACCGCAAAGATAGAGACACCTGGAGAGACACGCAGACTTATCTCCCCCGGGCCATTTGTTTCTATTTGTTTACATTCCAGAGTGTCATATATAGGGGAGTGAAGAAAATTCCCAGAGAGGGTTTGTTTATATTCTGGGCAGAGGTCTCTCTCAGTGGGCGGATGGTAGGGGTGCCAGCAGCCCTTTGAAGCTTCAAGTTTCCTAATTTTGTAATTCCTTTCCTGTGGTGCAAGGCTCATTTTTATGCACAAGCTACGTGTGCTCCGTCACATCACACAGCACATCCTTTTGGAATAATTTGCACATGTGGAAATAGTGATGTGATGTGGAAAGGGATGCTTTGCTGCATCGCCCCATGGGAGAATTGAGTCATGAGGAGTGGACACAAGTGACTCTGTGTGTAAAAGTTCTGTTCCCTGAACAAGAGGTTTTACACACAGACACCCCCATGTTCAGGGATATACACACATGTGTACCCATATGTATACACACATGTATATCTGTGGCAGGCTAACCCGTTAGCTTATAGATCTGTAGCATTTCAGAGCTTTCACAGTTTCAGACTTAACAGTTCTAGTGTTTTTCCCCTTCTTTGCCCTGTTGCATGGCTGTCAGCAGTGCACTGCCTCAGCAGCACATCCAGAGCCCTCGGTTCCTCTGTAAGCTCACAGTCCTAGGCACTGCGCTCACTGTGGCCCTGCTGACATGGACACCATATGCTCCAGGGGTGGTCAACAGTCTCCTCACACTGAAGTCTTCTCTGCACAATATCCCATTGGCCTTGACCTGTTTGTACCCCATAGAGTTCTTTCCCACAATCCTCCTGACATTGACACTGCATGCCCTTGGCTGCATACATCCCACCAATAAGTCAGCTCCAGAGACCTTGACTCCTTTTATGCTCTCACTCACTAACATTGTTTCACCTGCAACTAGAAAAGGTTTTTATTTCCCTTATTGATATTTCCCTGCTTGTCCAGCACCTGGGGATCATCTCCGGCTTAGGCAATCCCACTAACTTCTCCACCATGAGGTGTGCCACAAGACCAACTTTTCCAGTAAGTCTCATTTCAGCCTTGGGGACGGCGCCACCTTTTAAGTTTGTTTCTCCTTGAGAGCTCTCCCTCAAACATACTTTTTTTAGAGTTTTCATTACATCTTTACCATTACCTTGCATTATTGTTAATTACTTTTTATATTTAGTGAAAACTTTATTTAAAAACACTCTTAAAGTTAGTTGTATAATAGTGTGCATTCATACAGAACACAGTGACCCATCAGGGTTAAAGGGAGAAGAGCTTACAAACTTAATAGTTAGTTATTTTTATATCAAACCTTCTTAGTTCAAATTTATGTGTCATGTGTATGCTGATTAGATTTTGACTAATGCATTACTTATGAAAAAAATTATAATCTACAATTAATAAACTGCACATATTTAAATAGCACAATTTAATGTCTTAGACATATGTATACACTCATAATATAAATCAAGATAATATATTCATTACCCCTAAACATTTCTTTATATGAAAGGATACTTTAGGGTCCACATAAAGAGTATGCGTAGTTTGGGTTTATTGGGATCAGTTTACGGGATTTACAGTTACTCTAATGTAAAGTTAAATCAGTGCTGTTTATCCTGGTTTAGGAATAGCTTCTGAAAATGTTTCTACTGCTTACTGCTTTCAGCAGAATCTTCATAGGATTAGGGTTATATGAACATGTCCTGTGGTACTGAGAGTGGACCCATATGACTAATGGAGAAAAATAAGGTAAGTGTATGTCCATGCAGAAAGTACCCAGCCATGCAATATGAAAAGTAGAGACATTTATTAAAGAAGATGTAAGATACAAGAAACCTTATACACAAGACAATGACGTCTCAGTTCCCTTCAAAGTAGGCACCTTGGGACCTCACACAGTTCTCCCAATTGCCATCAGCAGCCCCGTCGTATTTTCCTGAATCTCATCAATGGTCTGAAATCTTCCTTTTCAAAGGTGATTTTAGTTTTGGAAAAAGTCAGAAGTCTCAGGGTGCCAAATCTAGGATGTAGGGGGCTGAGTAACCTGGGTGATTTGATGTTTCGTCAAAAAACTCTGCATGAGACGTGATGCATGAGTGGGCATGTTGTCATGATGAAGCTGCCAATCACCAGTTGCCCTTTTAGCTTTAGCCTTCTGAATCATCCAAATAGTTTCCAGAGAAGAATGTTCAAGGTTAATGCAAATTTTGATGCAGATTTGTTGCTTTGCTCACTCAGTCATTTTGAATGCCACAGCCACACAGTACACACACTCACTAAATAGTGTCTCCCACCTCCACTGACTGGTATTGTGAAGGTGTCATTGTTCATGCATGCACATTCCAGTCCACTCTCCTTGGCTGCCGGGTTACACTGATGTCACACAAACCATTCTCATTATATCAACAATAGCTAGACTTTTTCTGGATAGCCATATATATACATGGAGAGAGAAAGAGATCCATGACCTTGTCTGTAGAAAATTATTCTAAATTCTACACTCACATGTACAAAGACTTACTAGAAGTTTTCCCAAATTATTAACAAAACTGTTAATTAAACTACTAATAACACATCAAGAAACTAAAAGACTCATAACTATCAGCAATTAAAGGAGAATGAATTTTGATTATCCAGGAGCAAGGAGAGAATAAATTAGCTATCTTTACAAAGAGGAAATCAAAGAAGCTGAAGCCAAAATTCTAGGCAAAATTTATTGTAAAGTTGGGTTTGTCTAGTTATTAATAAAAGTTTTTATCTTTCTTAAGTTTATATTTGTTTTTTTCTCAGCTTTTACATCTTGAAATCTGTTGAAATTTATTTTTCATTCCAAAAATGTATATTGTTAAACCTAATTTTGTACCTGAAATCTTGTATTTATTTTTCTTTAACTGGGATTCCCCAAATGCACAAGTTTTGAGTTCCATACAACCTGAACCTGTTACTTGCTTCCAAGCACCATTTTAACTGAACATGTCACACTGAATGAATTGCTTATCAACAAACAACAAGAGCTGGTGAAGATGTGGAGAAAGGGGAACACTTTTGCACTGTTGATGGGAATGCAGACTGGTGCAGCTGCTGTGGAGAGCAGCTAGAGATACCTCAAAAAATTATCTTTTGACCCAGTGATCCCACTTCTGGGAATATATCTGAAGGAACCCAAAATAATGGAACATAAACACCCCTATGTTCGTTGCAGTGTTATTTACAATGGCCAAGATATGGAAGCAGCCTGTGTTCCTCAGTAGATGAGTGGGTAAAACAACTATGGGACATTCACACCATGGAATACTCCTTGGCTGTAAAAAGAAAGAAAGTTTTACCCTTTGTGACAGCATGGATGGACTGGGAGAAAATTATGCTAAATGAAATAAGCCAGTCAGAGAAAGAAAACTACCATATGATTTCACTGATATGTAGAATCTAATGAATGAACTGAACTACTAAGGAAAATGGGGACAGACTTATAGATGGAAAGCAGGATGACAGCTGGGGTGGGGCAGGTTATAGGGTGGAGGGATTGGGCAGAAAGGAAAAAGGACTCATGGACATGGACAACAGTGTGGTGATTGCTGGGGAGAGGGGAGTATCAGGAGACTAAATGGTAGTGGATAAAAAATATAATAAAGATTAAATTAAAAAATATATGTTTTTAAATCCAAAACTGTATAGGGATTTTGAAAATACAGGTCATGATAATTACAACAATAACAATGATAGATAGTGGTGATTGTGGTGATTAATTACTATTTCTTTTATTTCTATAGAACAAGCTAAATCCATTAATTCCCATTGTGAATTTTTCTGACTATTAAGATTTCCTCTTTATATCTTCTCAAAATTGCACCTACTACAATTTAAACTTACTTTATCTTAACCTATCCTCACTACACACTGAGAAATTCTGGTCAGCATTTACCATAAATTTCTCTAAGTGGTCAATGTTTGCAAAAACTCTATTTTATGAGGACAAAATGTTTTCCTAGTTTGTACATTTATGGTGTTATACAATATGATATTTTAAGGCTTATGGAAATATATGGTTAATTTTTATTTACTTACATGGTTAAATAACTGCCTTTATTATTAAAAAGTACAAGAAAATTGAGTACATAGCAAAGTACATAAAAGTTGTACTGGGAAATTGAGGTCAATGTTACTTAGAATATGATTTGTTTTGTCTTCAATAATTATGTTTTCAGGCATTTTTTTAAATTTAAAAGGTAACATTGAAATTGGTGTCTTTAGACATATTTTAGGTTCAAGACTAAGGTTAGCAATTCTCTTGTGTAATATGCTTTAAGAATTATTCAACACAGCATAAGTAAAATCATAACTATGCTTTTATCATATTTTATTTATTATGTGGCAAAAATGTTTTCTGATACCTATAGTTTCCTTTTATTCTTCATGTGTATATTCATAGTTTGAATAGATCTCTTTCCTTCTCTACTCTCTTTATTTTCATATTTTTAAACAGATTGCTCAAGCCCAAGACAAACAGCTCTTTGAAAATGGTCTGGAAAAAGGGTTGAAATGATTTGAAACTAATTCGGGGTAGAACAGTCCAGTTCCTGCTTGGAGAGGACGCAGGAGCTGAATAGAGGGGCTGTTGCGCCTGGGGAGGAAATGGTGAGCACTCGGTCTTGACTATTACTGTCCTGTTGTCTAGGAAGATGATTGTTACAATTAGCAACAAATGTCATGGGCAATCAAAACTTACCTTTCCTTGTAACAACTGATAGTTTACATTTTTCCACTCTTCTAACTCATGACGTTGCTCTCCTCACCGCTGCATAATAATCAAATACAGAATACAATGTATTTGTTTATAGTGTTGTACATCAATGTATACTTCCAGCAATAATGTGACTATTAATATTTTTAAAAGTCATTAAATGGCTGCTCATTGAAATTTTAGATTCTTTTAAAATTAAAGTTCCTGCAAAGAGAAATTAGGAACTATGAGGTTATATAATAAGCATATTGGAGGAGTCCTTAGAGATATTTTAGGACTATTTCTTATTACTTTTATTTCTAAATCTAGTGTAAAGGGATGTTATTTATTATGCTGCACAATGCCTTTTAAGTGCAATATTAATAGTGTTTAGATTTTATTTGTAGTATAATGTTTTCAATTGTGTTTTGAATTTATTATGATAATTCAATAGAATTACATATAACTGGAGTTGAATTTTAAAAATAGAATGCAAAACATAATATTTTATAAAGTATCATATAATTAATTGCAAAGAATATTTAAATATCATGTAGATGTGCTTGTACGAGGCTTTTACTAGGTAATAATAATAGCTGTTTCATTGCCTTTAAGTGAAAGTAGCTCAAGTGCTGTTTAAAATGTCCCCCTATTTTTAGACTTCATATTATATCTAGATGAATAAATCTTTTTGAAGTAACACAAAATATTATACTTAGAATAGCAATTAAATGAAAAAGCCAATCAAATAAGTGAATAAGTAGCCAATAAATCTAAGTGTCCCCCAAACCAAGGAGGAAGGTGAGTAACACTGCACAATGATAGGGTTTTCTGAGCGTGGCTACTGCTCTACCATCTTCGTTTCTCTCGCTACCATGATTTTAGAATGGTCCGCTCTCGTGTCTGTATGTCTACTTTATATTCTATGATCTGGATTTAGCCTGTATGTCTTCACTGAGACTGTTCTAGACTGTTGTTAGTACGTTCTTTTAACCGTATTTGATGGCCTTTGCTCAGTGTTCATCCTGCATAACATCTCTGGAGGTTGTAATTGTTTTGACTCTACACTGCATCCTGAAATACTTGGCTGTTGTGACGTTGATTCTGGGTTGTCTTCTGTCATCTGGACTACTCCTTATCTCACTATTACTGCTTCCCACTTTTGTAAATGTGCATGGTCTTTAGTGCCCATTTCAACAACATCTACTCTTTTCTTCCTTCCTCGGGGACCATCTACTTTCTAGGCCTCAATTATCGTTCTCTGTGAACCATATTATTATAGCTAACATTTTTCTGTCTCTAGACTTGTTTTCTTGAATCTCCAAGAGTCAAGGAAAACACAAAAGAACTAACAAAATTAAAGAATATTTTTTTGAGATCATAAAACTGATTAGAGAGTTTTAACTATGGAAATAATTGAAATAATGAGATCCTGTTAGTGAAAAAAATGAAACTAGAGTTTATTTGATTTTTCATTTTTGCTCTAGTTTGAAAGAAGATTCTTGTGGACAAAAGGGAAATCTTGTGCACTGTTGGTGGGAATGCAGATTGGTGCAGCCACTGTGGAAAGCAATATGGAGTTTCCATAAAAAGTTTCAGTTGGAGCTGCCTTATGATCCAGCGATTCTACTTCAGAGAATATATACAAAAAAATCCAAAACACTAGTTTGTAAGAATGTATGCACCCCTATGTTCATTGCAGCATTATTTTCAATGCCAAGATTTGGAAGCAGCCCAAGTGACCATCAGCAGATGAGTGGATAGAAAGGCTATCCACGATGGCCTTTCACGATGTAGTACTCCATCGTGATTCATTTACACGATGGAGTACTACAAGGTCATAAAAAAGAAGGCAGTGTTTTGTGACAGCATGGATGGACTTAGAAGGTATTTACCTTTAAAAAGTCCCCTTTGTAGGGAATTCTTTTTTCTTGTCAATATACATTTTTATCTTTCATCCTGTGTTTAATTTTAGAGGTAGTTCTTATGTTGTTGCATAGCTTTTTGCTAACAGTCAATAAAATGTGTACTATATCCAAGGATTTTCAAGTAAGTAGTTCAAGTACCAAGCAAAGGTGCACAGCTTTTCAATAGGAAAATTGAATTACTATTTATACCCAAAGTTATATTAATGGTACTGGGGCAAGTTCATTATTTTAACATCACTTACTGATTTTTCTGTCAGTGATTACATAAAATGTAGTAATTCTTTTTATTTATAAAGTGCTTTTAAGCTAGATACTTAGAGTGCCTCGATCTCATGTGACAGTCAAGGTGTCCTTTCCTTTGTATGTCAGTTCATAACTTCACTTTCTGAGACCTGATTAATGCATTTGCATAGGGTTCATTTTGCTGATTACTAGGGTCACAGAGACCAAACTTAATGCATGTGTTCAAATTATCATAGGATCACCCAATAATGTCTTGATTTTTTTTTATCATACTGTTCTTGTATAAGGACAGAGCTTAAAACAAATTTTTAAAAAGACCCAGAAAAACAAAGAAAACTTCTGTCTAAAAGACCTAAATTAGATCACAAATTGGATTTTTGTGTTTGAATAAAATGTGACTAAAAGATAATGAGACTGATTTTTACATATAATTGTGGAATTATTCTCATTATCTTAAAACCACTCCCTGACTATTCTTGTCATCATAAGAGAGCAAAGAATTCTTTAGTTTGCTGACTAAAACTTGAAGGAAATATTTCTGCACTGACTCTCAGGCAATAGAAGGCATTACCATCACAGAGGCCGCAGCTGGGTCTTAGAAGTTAAAGCATATTTGCAGAACAGGTTAATTTTCTCCCCCAACTTCGTATTGTTCACATTAGGTCCCTTTTTCTTCCCTGTCACTTCCTGTCTTTTCCAAGATGTTTGAATAATGATTGTTTTGCAATAGGTCCATACCCTGGATAATTCAATGAATTTAAGTAACACAGACTTCAATAAGTAAAACTGCTAATTCCCTACATGTCCTCTGCTCTGTCTCTTTTCCTTGTGGGCCTTCAGCTATACACACACACACACACACACACACACACACACACATACACGCACACATAATCTGAAGTGTAACTCCACACAAAACATTTCCTTCTTTCACTTTCTGAAATGAAAAAATCTACTCATAGGGAACTATTTGATAGTAAAAAAAGTTTTGTACCAAATGCTTGGTGGAAAATATTAAAATGATAAATCTTAAATGAAAAATCTTAAAATGATAGTGAGAGTACCACGTACCTAGACAAAATCATTACATGCCTTCAAATATTTGGTATAAAACATGTTGAAATAGAAAATTGATGTCACTATAAACATTAAAAATAGAAAGTTTTGGGATAGAAATTTAAGGAACTTAAATACATTTATTTAAAATTTTTCTATTAAGCTTATTTAAATATTCCTATTAAAACTAGTCCTATTCCTATTTAAACTATGAGTAAATTGAAGCACTGGGAGTTACCAAATATTGTAAGTCTTACAAGAAATATTACCATATACATATTGTAGTTAAATTCATTCTGTTATGTTGTAGTGGCTGCCAAAACATATAGTAACATAATAACAAATCTACTGAAGAGCATTTTGGGATATAGCAGTTGAAGAGTGTTTTTTTGCATGACAAGGTAAAAAAATAACACACTAAAAATAAATACTTTTGCAAAAGATACAAATGTTATAACAAATGTTTAAAAAATTCCATAATATAGTTATTTAGTTTGTAGCTGTACTAAAAATTTTGAGTTTCATTTTATTTAATAATTAGACTTTTTTTCTGAGAGGCTTAGTTAAAATGACAAAAGAACAAACATCGTCCCCTAACCCCCCCCCAAAAAAAAAACCAAGGGAAATCAATATAATTTTATTTTTAAGAATGCTAGGAGTTATATTCTCATCTTAAGTCCTATTCCAAAGTAATAAAAATGAAAGTCCACAATGTATTTATTTTTACCTCCTTCAAATCTTAGAGTGATTGGATTATTAGTCATCTGATGAAAAATGTACACCAGTGTTTTAAAAAACAAAGCAGACTACTCAATTCTATGCTGCACATGGAGAGAACACGGGTTGTAGGCAAGTCTGTTCTATGTCTGTAGAATAGAGTAGACTGAAAACATACCAGGACAGCATCACATCACTCAAAGTAAATTAAATTAAAAATAATTTAAACCCCAATAGATAAAAAAAGTGATAAGAAAAGCTAGTGCATATTACAAAAACCTGTATACTTGTTGCATATAAACCAAGAAGTTAGCACTAAGCTTTCTAAAAGTTAACAAAAAAAATGTAACCTGGACAATGCCATAATTTACAGAGTTTATATGTTTAAAAATAAACATATTATTCAAGAGGTACAATTATTCTGTACAAATCCCAGAAAGAAATTTCTTGCAAGATTTCTTGTTAAGGGAATAATGTGAAGAACAGTCTTCTGTGATATTCTAACAGAAGAAGAGTTTAGAGTCTTTGTCTTTAAAATATTATGTATTAAATGTTAAGGAATCATTTATTATAACATGATAGGTATATTGATAACTTATATGCAAATTAGTATATGAATATGATAAATATAATACTTTAAATATTAAGATATGTATCGTATTTTCTTAGAGTATTACAACAAAGCAGAGAATAGAGAGGTAAAATTATTTTCTATGGAGCATGTGGTGAAAGTCCCACGAGCCAGCAATGGCTTTCGTGGACATCTGGTCAAGTCATTTGTTGCCGCACAGAGGCTCAGGTGTACCACACCAAAAGAAAAGTCATTGTCTTGGGCAAACTATCCATAGCATGCAACTACCTTATAATGCACGATCTTATGCAGTTGGTTAACTCATTTAGTTATTTAGGTACTTATTTTGTAATCAATTCTCTTGTCCCATACAGAGAATCAACTGTTAACCAAGATTAATCACCCAAAAGTGTTTTTCTGAGACTTAAAAAAAAAAAAGTCCAAGGGGCACATATGACTGGTTTGCCTACATGTGCAATTTTTAAGCTAGATTTTTTTTTCAGCCATATACTCTCTGCTGGAGAACTTTGGAAACCTAATGGTCTCTTCTGTATATCCAAAATTATACCCAGAGTAACTTCTCACATCTTCTCTCAGTGACTGAGAGGCTATTTACCATGTGTCCTGTTGTGCAGGCATCTCAACTTTCCAAGCAGGATGTTAGTCATCCCAATGCAGGCACTTCACCCCAAGCTAAGGCAGATCACAGCAGGACAGCGGCACTCCAGGTAACTGTTAAGCAATATCACCTTAAGGTTCATGCTTCTCCAATACTATGAAAAACTCACTTGAACAAAAGCATATTTACACACACATACCATTGGAAGGATATATAGTCTAGATGAGAACTGCATTAATTAACTGCTTTTTGCTGTTGTTCCTTCATATAATTGCTTTTATTGAATTGCTTTTTCAGTGCCATGACCCAGCCTACCATGAATAACTTTATGAGAAGCAGTTTTATGAAACACGTTGCCGAATTTAGTGCAAGAATGCTGTTGGGTTTGTTTCACCACCCAGGCCCATGGGATGAGGAGCCATGGGAGAAGATTCTCTTAGATATCAGAAGCAGTAATGACTTTTCTGGTCTGTATTCTCCCCACCCCCATCCATGCTATGAACAGTGTACCTGATTGGGTCTCATCGAAATCTTGTTGTTCCTGCCTCTGTCCACCAAGGCCCTCCTTGCACTGGAGGCCAGAAAATGTAGGTGCCTATGTGACCTTTCAGCAAGAGTCCAGAGCCACAGGCAGCTTGTGCCTTCATTTCAACTAATTTGTTCTATTGTCATTTTTCCTGATTTCCCTTTTTATCCTCTTAGGTTTAAGTATATCTCAGTGTGTTCTATGGATTTTGAAAGCTACCTTAAATAATTTATGGAAGCAAGCATGAGAGTTTTGAGAACAGTGAAGGTTTTGACCTTTCACTGCCATGTTCTCCAAGACTAGGGCCCCTGGCGTTCTCTAAGCTGTGTCCATATGCAGTCAGGCCGCCCTCAAGATTTGCCCACTGTTCCCTCTACAGGATTTTCTGAACTGATAAAACTTTACGACCTTCCCCAGGGAAGACATGAAATCACTCGTGCTATGCTCTTCAAGCATATACATTTTAATATAAAATTTCAAGCTTCTTGGAAATGTTAGATTCTGTGAGCTTAATGTTTTTGATGACTCATATTGTCACTCAGTTTCTTGGGAGATTTAGTAAAAGATCTGAAGCCTTTTCTGAATTGAAAATACTCATTTAATAAAAAATGAAATGTTTACATAATTATTTTAATAGGAGGTGACAGTAAAGCAAAAATCCTGGTATGTTCTAGTACTAAATTTGTCAGTAAACTTATTTCTTCTTTTTCTGAAAATGTTTCTTACTTAAATAGCATAGCAGAGATCCAATATATTCTGTGAGTAGCGTTAGCATTTATACTTCTGAAAAGCTGAGATGAATATAGGAAAATCATTTTTATTAGATTAGCATTCATTTGCTTGTCAATTTATTTCTGCAGTCAATAACTACTCTGTTCGCTGTTCTATTCTAGGTACTGAAGATACAGTGATGTAAATTTAAAATTCCTGCCCTAGTGGAATTTATATTCTAGTCAGGGAAGGCAGATAATAAACACATAAATGAATTAACAAACAACTAAATGAGATAATTTCAGATGGCTAGGGATGCTACGAAGCAAAAGAAGTAGCTATGTGTAGTGATGACTTTGGTTAGAGAAATCAGAGCAGGCCAATGATCTTTGATATGAGACAAATGGGAGAGGGAACCAGTCATACAAAGATCTGGGGAAAGAATCCTCCAAGTAAGGGAAAGAGCTAGTGCAAAGTGTCTTAGATGGGATTAAGTCGGTGTGCTCAGAGTCCAAGACAAGTCCGGCATGGTTTGAGTGCAGAGACATCAGAAGAGATAAGCCAGGATACTAAGGGGCAGGCAGAAGGCAAACCACTTGGGGTCTTTGGCAGAGCGTCTATCTATTAGGACCTTGAGAAAGTCGCTTAGCCTGTCGTGGCCTCAGTTTTCCTTTGTCTAAAATGAAGAGGATGAAAGTTACCTCATAGTCCTGTTTGTGAAAATTTTGCATGCTAATCAATGGAAGAATATCTGCACTTAGTAAGAACTACATGTGTTATCTGTTCTTACTATGTATGTATGCATGGTACATTTGCCCCCTAGCTAACAATTTATTGTCTTAATTGAATTTTAAAACTAAAAGAGGTCTTGGAAATTATATTCAATCCTGGCATTTTACATATGAAAGTTTAGCTCTGAGAGGTCAGATGATCTACACAAGTTCTCACAATTAGTGAGTAAATGTTTAGACTAGAATCTTGGTCTCTTGACTCCCAAGCCAAGAGCCTTCTACTGTTAGGTGGTATTAGTTTTTAGTGGCTTAGAATTATTTTCCTTAGTATTTGCCTGATAGGATTATATTTAGAATAGTTCTATTAAACCTGAAATTTTTTGTAGAGACCAAGAATGTAACCATACTGGTTGCGGTTAAGCTAATTTTTAAGCTAATGATTTACTGCTAACTCAAAGATATGTGGAAGTAATTAGAATTTAAGATTATTCTATTTCAACTAATTAACCATGGTTTCAATTATCCCATTAGTAGCTTTAGCATTTATACTTTTCGAATAAGGTGGATATAAAAATTTAATTCTATTATATAATTTATTATATCATTCTTCCATTCTTTCTTCAACAACCCCTCTGTGCCCTATGCTATTCTAGGCACTGGAGATATAGTGGTGTACAATATGAAGTACCTGTTCTCATGAAATTTATACTATAGTCAGGGGAAGCAGAATATAAACACATAACTAAAGGAATAAATAGCTAAAAAAGGTAATTTCACTTGCCCCAAAAATACCTTAAAAATTGGAAAATTAGGCCTTCAGTTGTATGTCATCATGATAGTTAAGAATGTTATCAATAAAATTGGAAGAGCTGATCACACTTTAAATAATCAATTCATTTAAGCAACTTATTTTTCAAGTCTTAGTTCCCTAGTCTCACTACCTACCAATAAACAAATTAATAGGTTACATAAATTCCAATACAATTATGTACATGGTGTTATTGAACAGTAGTATCTAGTTAATGCACGGTGGCATGGAGACTTGGCTAAAGACTCTATACGGAACAAAAGTAAGTGGGAGGTAGGGGCGGGGGCAGGGTGGCGGAAAGTGGTGGTGGGAAAATGGAGGCAACTGTACTTGAACAACAGTAAAAAAAAAAAAAAGAACTAAAGTCATTTTACCCAAAATATGTATTATTTGGTGGTTCAGAGTAATTTTGAATTTTAACTTATCTCTTTCTACAACGTTAAAGGTGTTCCAAGATATAGGAAATTGGTTCCCGGGATAATCTTTTCTGTTTGCCTCCGTGTAGGAAATCTCTTACCTAGGAATTGCTTTATTCCAAGAGTTCAGTTGTAAGCCATTTTGAACTCATTTGCCATTGAAGTAGTTTTTAGCTTGGTGGTTAGATTTAAATGTTGGTTCATGAAAGTTTATTTTCCTATTCTTAAAGTGAAAAGTTGAACTCAAGGTGTTCCCCTGAATTCTGGCCCAATTTGATTTGGAAGGAATAAATAGAGGGCGTACATTTTCTCCTTCTCTGAGTCCAGAATTGGACTGAGTCCATCCTTCAGAGCTGATGAGATTTTCCTTTTGCACCCTCCTGTCTTCTTTTCTGCACCCCTGCTTGTGCCTAGCACCCTCTTTAGGTCTCTAGGAGTTTTTTTTTCCGGTAAAAGCAATGTACCTTTTATTCTCTGTTTTCTATCTTATAAGAATAATACTAAAGCTGATAACTGAACACACAATATGGATATTTGATTTTCAGGATGCCAAGCAGGCATTCCATACTGTAGGAATGATTTCTCTTAACTTGTATTCAACTACCTATTTTTAGTGTCCAGAAAATATTTTTTCAGTTATCTCCCTTTTATTCCCTATCAACACCCTCTGTTCCGTCAGAGTTATGGCTGACTGGTTTTCAAATGTTCATGGATTGTTCTTGTTTCTTCCTTTGAGATGGTGTATTTGAGATGGTGGACTTTGAAAATCTATGAGATTTCACTCAAGGCAAGCTTAGTCCTGTAAACAAAGGTGGAAAAATGATAGCAATATTATCTGATTAGTTTGAGTTCATCCTGTTTGTAGCATGTGCCTTATTCTCCATATTGTCTTTGTGTACTTTGCTGTCACTTTAGAGAAATATACATGAGATCCTAGCCTAAGCAAAAACAAACGGAAGCAGTTAAGTTTGTCCCACACCACTGCAAAGACAGTACATAGGTCTGCTGCCTGCCAAAAATAGATGTAGTTTATAGTATGTTCAACTTCATTGCTCATATTTTTTCATTTCCTCTTCCCAGCTGAATAAATGGGGGGAAAAGAGAAAAAAATTACTGCCATAAAAAGTGCATTTTCCCCTCTATGTTCAATTATGGAAGGACATCTATAAACACAGGCATAAAGCCCAGAGAAAAGGAGGTATTTCTGAAATGTTGTCTGATAGTCACTTTAGCTTCCAAATAAAAATTGTTTGGAAATATATTTAGGACATATGAGCAGAAATATTGACATATGGTATGTGATATTTGGCTGAGTTCATAGATGACATATGAGCCTGCCTGAAGGAGCTTTGCTGGTAATTGTATAACCGAGGAAGAGACTGATTGTCAGAAGCACAGACATTCAGGAACCTATGAGAACTTACTGGTCATGTAGAATGTACTTGGTGACCAAATCACAGGAATGTGACTAATATGAAGTATGAATAAAATTAATGAGAGTTTTAGAAGTTAGCTAAACTATTGTGTTTTTATTTTTATAGTTTTTAAAAATATGCTGCTTTCTGGCACCCCAGTAGCCATGTCAAAAATATGACTTGTATTAATATTAGAGTTGAATTCTTGTTTTCAGCCTACTTATGGTATGGCATTCATCTGTTCATTGGAATTTTACCTCTGAAGCATATGTCCCATATGCTTATAGCATGTTTAAAGTAATGAGACACATCGTTTTATGTGAGAGAGATTTTCAGCAGTGCAAGTTCAAACTTGTATTTACTTCAAACGGAGAGTTTTGAAGCAATAGCACTGTTTATTACATGCACATTGTATTGAAATTAGGAAACTTAGTTTCTGTTTCTATTTTTTCCCTCTAGTTTTATGAGTTTAGATAAGTGACTTATTCTTGGATTTGTTTATAAATCTCAAAATGAGAGCGTTGTCTAGTTGAATCCAAGTTTCCTTCCACTTCTAATATCCAATGAATCCTACTGGGTAGTTATCTGGATATCTGGATAAGAAACTCCCTTTTTATGCCAAAAATATTGGCTGAAATATCTACAAAATTATATAAGAAGTTAAAACATATCTGAATAATTGATTTTTTTACAACTATTTTTACCTGAGTTTGTGGCATCTGCAGATGTTTCTATACCTGACTTCGGAGTCAGGAAAAAAGATGTCACTCACCTGCTACAGGCACATGAGTGATTGATCCCAGAGGGACCATGTTCATGCAGCAGCTCTGTGTTCATCTGTATCGTCGTCAGGACGCAAGGTTGTATGCTCAAATCAGGAAAATTAAGAGAGTGTGATGAGCTTGAGGGGACAGTAGGAAGTTGGAACCAGAGTTAAGAGCAATCTCAAAGGAACAGCAAAAATTTGGGGGACAGGCAAAGGCAGAAAGACATTAACACCTTAAGGTCTAGAGAGAAAGAGTGGACATTGGAACGTGTAGAGATTTGTAGGTAGCTGTAGTAGGAGAGGACTTCTGACCAGACCTCTGGGATTCAGTTGCAAACATGGACACCAATCTCTTTCTCCCCTGACTCTCTGTTTTTACACATTGTTGGATTTAGTTAGCTGATTTGTGTTTGTGAGAGTGAGGAATTTTAAATCTAAATTTATGAGATATTTTACAATAAATAAATAAATAAACTTCTGAGACAGTGTTCTGTAGTTTTTTGTCTTGTTTTGTTTTTTGGTTTTACCTTTGTTTTTAGTATAGGGCAATACTGGATTCATAAAATTAGTTGGGAAGGGTTTCATTCTCTTCTATTTTATCAAAGAGATGTGTAAATTTGATCTTAATTTTTCTTTAAATTTTTGGTAGAATTTTATAGTAACAACCTCTGGGACTGAAGATTGATTTTTCAGCAGCTTTAAGATTATTACAATTTCAATGCCACTGACGGTGGTAGGTCTAGTCAGATAATCTAATTCCTGGTTGGGTTGTGGTAATTTGTGAATTTTGAGAAACTGGTTGTTTCTTCTAAGTTGTCAACTTTACAAGTTTGAAATTAGTTGTGTTCTTTTGTTAAATTTTAAAAATAACTGTAGGATCTGTGATATCCCTGTTTTTTCCTCATATGGGTGATTTGCATCTTCTATCTTTTAATTTTATTGATTTATCTAGAAGTTTATCAATTTTGTAGATTTTATTCAAATAATCAAAGATTTTTGTTTCATTGTTTTATTGTTTTCCTATTTTTACTTTCATTGACCTGCTATTAATTGTATTATTTCCTTCTGCTTGTGTTGGGTTTATTTCACCTTTTTTATAGTTTGTTGATATATGAAATTTTATAATTGATTTAAAACTTTTTCTTATTTCTAATGTAACCATTTGGTACTATCAATTTCCCTCTCTGTACTGCTTTAGTTACATCCCACATGTTTTGATGTATTGTGCTTTCATTTTTTAAACTGAGTTCTATGTATTTAATTATATTAGTTTTTTCTTTTTGACCTCTGGATCATTTAGAAATGTGTTATTTAATTTACACAGGCTTAAATTACACAAGAGAATTTGTAATTTATCTTGAAGCACTTTTATGATGTCCGTTTCAAAACCTCTGTCAGATAATTACATCTGGTTAATTGCAGTGTTGGCACTGGTTGGCTGTCTTCTTCCATGTTAGGTATCACGATCATTTTCAGTTGTTGCTTGGACATTTTGTCTTTTGTTCGAAGACTCTAGGGCCCTATTTAAATCTCATTGTAGCAGAAAGCCTCACTGTTTGATTGAGCGTGCAGTTCCTGACTTAGTTCGTGGGCTTTGGTTCCACTGACAGTTTTATGTCCCAACAGATAAGTCTGTTTGACTCCTCCGATGCTGCTGGGCTCCCACTGGGCCCTGAGGATGCAGCCTGAGGTAGCGGAAAGAATTTCCTCAGGCTAATCCTCCGGATGTCTCTAGGAGATGGAAGGCAGCCTGGTCTTTCAGGGAAAAAAGAGGTTTTCGGAGACAGAACTTGTGTCCCAATCCCCTACCAGTGTCCCAGCCTCCTCAGCTGCCCCCTGTCCCTGTCCAGAGAAGGAGAGTTTTAGGTTCCTGGAGACAAAGAGGCATTCCATGCTCTGCTGTCTGTGTGGTTGAGGCATTCCCCTCTGCTGTTTCTACCCAACCACTCTCATGTCCCCACTGTGGAAGGAAATTTCAGACTTGGGGAAGCTTCCTTGGCTAGACACTTGTTCTGACAGGGTCTTCCTTCTCCTGTGAGGTGGACAGAGAGTGTTTCCTGGCTAAGGTGCTTGTTGTGGTGGGATCCCTTTACAGGTGCCCTCTACAGGGGAGTCACAGGCCCATGGGGACAAAGAAGCTTCCAGAACCAGACTGCTTGTGTGATGTCTCTTATTCATGCTATGTGACATCCTTGAGTCTCTGCCAGGGGAGTACTTATCCTCCTTCCAGCTCACCTGGTGTTCCTGCAGGTTCCATCCAGGGAGGAATGGCCCCACCCAAGCTGCTTTTGGATCGTAGGTGGAGGTCAGGAAATGCTGGGTCTGGGTCACCTTCCTCCACTGGGTACTGCTGTGTTTCTTCTCTAGTCTTCAGGTCCCAAACTAGTTCATCTTCTTCTTACCAAGTATCTGAAATCTTTTTTAGTGGCCTCTTGTTATTTCCAGGATGAGGAGTGAGCACAAGCAGATGTATACCATCTTGTCTGGACCTGGAATCCAGGTCCGTTTCATACCTAGGAGACACATTATGATAAAGGAAGTTGTGGAGGGAAGACTCTATGCCAGGCAAAAGGAGGCAGAAGTTGTAGAACCCTCTGTCTCTGGAAGCCATAGGAAGCAGAGGAAGTACAGCAAGTCCTTGAGTAACAATTCCTTCGTTGTCTTTTTTAATATCAATTAGTGTTTGGTATAACTGGTTTCGTGATGTGTTGTTTTGCTATAGTTCCAAGAACCTATAGATGATAGCAAGGACCTAAGTGTACTGTAGACAACATGCACATCTGTGTCCGAGTGAGTATGCTTTCTGTTTCCTCCCATTTTAAGTCTTTTGTATTTCTTCATTAATTCTCTATACAAATAGATTTGTACATATAATGATAACCATATTAAATTTGTTTATTCTTGCTGGGCACTCCTCTGTTTCTGGCATGCCTTGAGATTTAAACCCTTGAAGGAAAGAAATCTGTTGTAAAATTTGGATCATTTAGCAGTAGATGAGTTGATGGGATAACAGCTAATGGTGACTACTTAATTGAGATTACAAAATTTGAAGCATGCATATGAAGGGAGATATTCACATAATTTTATTCCCTGCCCCTTGCGGCATTCTGAGAGCTTTGATTTAAATTGTGTGTAAAATAAATTATTTAATGGTAGTCACAACTGTGGAACAACTATGTGTATGCATACAGAATCCATCAGTCCACTGGCCTTAAGTGTGAGTGCCCTCATCCATTTGGGAAGAAACTATCTGCATATCTATTTCTATTTATTTTAATCTCATTGTCCTTTAATGTGTATTTTATGTATATTTTTAAATGCCATAATACATTAGAATAGGATACAAGTGTAACATTTTAAAATGATGTAATTTGGGGCACCAACAGGGTGCTGTAAAGTCAAAATAGTTTAATTAATAACTCAGGAAAGAGAAGATTGTCAGGGCTTGCTGCATAAAAAGTTACTTAATCTGGGGAATTTATCCCAAATTATTTATAAACTTTTGATTCAAATGAAGAAAGGCAGAGTGTTCCGAATTTTTATGTTTGCATGAGTGTGAAGAATACACATCTGTCTTTCTTAGAGCCTCAGAGGAAGAAACATTTCTGAGGTTGCACAGAAGAGAAAGAATGTGTCGGACAGGACAACATGTGAACCTGGAAGGCAAGGAGAGTGTGTGTGCATGATTTACCAGAGGAAGGTCGGGCGTTGTTGCTCTCAGTGAGTCCTAACCTATCTTTAAAAACCCCTTTCCCTTTTCCACCTTTCCACCCTAAGCTCCTCACTCTGCTTTACTGTTTCCTTTTTCCCACAGCACAAAGCACCTACGCACTACGGGTATTTCTGCTTCTCAAAAGACCTTTGCTTTGCTTTTACAAAGACCTACATTACAACCTGTTTTTGCTAACGAAGAAATCCAAAGAGAAATTTGCTTTTATAAAAACAGGTGAAAAGCGAAAATAATGAACCTTTGCTGTTTGTTTTGCACCAGTAGTTACAGAAGCAGCCTTTGTCCGCGCCCTGAGCACGGAGAGTGGCCCTGCCAGTCTCCTTCCTCTTCCTCCAGAACCACACTCAGCATCTCAGCATCAGCTGCCACAGCTTTGAATTGTGTCTTTGAACATCTGTGGTTTATCTTGATTTATTCTGTGCATCCATTAGCAAGGTGAATCTAAGGTATCAGAAAAGCCTAAGAAAGCTCTTAAGGGTCTTACAATTAGTGTAAAACTGGACATAATTAAGGATTTCGATCACGGTGAATGAAATAAAGAAGTCTGTGTGTTGAATTTTTGGTTGGAATGCTCAAAAACTTTTCCATATAAATTAGTGGTAATTGCTTCTTCACTTCATGCCATTTTGGCTTATGAAGGGTATCATAGGAACACTCTACTGTCAAATAGCAAGGGAACGTGTATATGATGTACTTGTATTCGCGTTTCTGTGGGCTGTCTGTCTTCCCCAGCTATAGAATACAAGTTTCATGAGGGGTGTCAGCCCGCTTTGCTCATTGATGGGAACCTAGCAGAGCTACAGTGCTTGGGTAAAGTGCAAGTTAAGTAAATATTTGTTTAATGACCAGTAGTAGAGTAGAGTACTGGGCTAGCCTACAAGTTTTAGAATTCACTGTTTTTTTTTTTTTTAAGCTATCATAACTGAAGTTTTCTGCAGTTAATGTTACAAGGTTAGGTCACTCTTCTGTTCTCTTGCTCTGCATTTGGTGGAGAGGTTTTAGACCCAATATGCTAGCTGGAATGTACCTTAAAAAAAAACCAACTAAAAACTACTAGTTGATTTGCTTTCTTTATCCAAATTTAAGTATATTTCTTTGAACATTTTAAAATTTATTTAAAAATTTTTATTTTTTGTTTTATATTGCGATCTGATTCACATATAACATCATGTTAGTTTCAGGTGTACAGCATAATGATTCAAATTTGTATATATTCAAAATAATCACCACAAGATGTCTAGCTAATATTTGTCACCATACATAGTTACATTTTTCTTGTGAAGAGAATTTTTAAGACCTACTGCTTTCTTGGCAACTTTCAAATATGCAATAAGTGTATTCCTTTGACTTAATGCAATTAAGTAGAATGAGTGGCTCCGAGTCTTTGAATCAAAGAATCCTGTGTAAGCAGTTGAGTTGAATAAGATTTCTCAGTGCCAATTGTCGAATGCCTTCGCTGAAGAAGCCACCCCTGATTAGGCTCACCTGGCTCCTGTCAGGCTGGTGTGACATGCAGGCATGGGTCTGTTTTTAAAGCATGTTATCTTTTTCACTTGTACATGTATTGCATTTTAAGTATCTTTTGTTGCTTCATTTTTCTTTTATATCTTTACTATCCAAATAGATTGAAATTATTGCCACAAATTTCTAAGTAGCAGGGTCCTGTATGTCTTCTTATGGGGCATTTGGGAAAGATGCTTCTGAAGAACAGTCACTTCACTATTAGAGTTTTGTTTTGAGGGATTAGAAAGCTTTTCTTTCAAGGGTCCTTCAATATTAGTATTATCTTAGGGAGAACGCTTTTAATTCTTTACTGGATTAGTGATTAACTGACCATCTGCTGAGAGTTAGACATTGAAAGAACAGTAAACAGGGTTGGATTTAGGAGAAAGGAGTGAAAACTCTTAGAGAAAGTGGATAAATGCACTCATCTCTGTGATTTGCTAAAGTAACTTAACATTTTTGATCATTTCTGGTGCAAAATTGATGAAATACAGGAAAGTGAAGTTCAAATGCACTTGGACAAAACCTTAATTTACCTTTTCATCTCTCTCTCTGACTTTACCATCATTTATTTACTCATCTGGTCTTGTGTTCTTGGATGCCTCTTTGATTCATATCTGCTTCATTTCCTCTATACAGTAGAGTTCTATTGCTGTTTCCAGATTTCTCACACCCTTTGCTTCCTTCTTCTATCCTCCGGGCGGAGTCCTTTTTGATTTTCATTTAGAGGGTCATAGTAATATTCCAACTAACTTCTGGGCTACTTCATTTCCCTTCCACAACCCCCCAAACTAGATTCATTTTCTATTTTCCAATTCTGGACATATTTCTCTCCTGCCCTAAAATTTTTGGTTTCCTCTTGCCTTGTAGAATAAGTATAATCTCTCCAAATTGGTATAAATGATTCTCCACAATACACTAACAATCCCTAAAAGGGCTCCCCTCTTTATCCCCCTACTGTGATGTGTGTAGCGTGTCATGGGAGCATAACTATCAGAGGTATTACATGTCTGTTAAAAAAAGTGAACATTTCTTGTGTTTTGGTCAAACTTGATTGTTTGCTGGTACCTTATAATACTATATGTATTGACACCTCAGTTCCTTTTTGCTCAGGATGTAGGAGATACTTATATTATTAAATGATTCTAAATGAATTGACATATATGCCGTCTTCCTGTTTTTGCCTAACAATATCCCATCAACCCTTTAAAACTCCATCATAAAGCCATCACAATGGTGTCATTCTGAAAAACTTCCTCCTTCTCATGAACAGATATCTCCTAGCTGCCCTTCACTTACTCTAGCATGTTACTTAGCATCACCCATTACACTATCTTTTCTCTACCATATACTATAGTAACTTGCATATTTATGTAACACTCCCTTTTTCTACAACTTGAGAACAAAATTCTGTAAGATAATTTTCTTACCTCCCTTTCAGTCCCTGTAGTACCTATGACACATGATTTAGTAATCTATGTGACCTGTTAATTTCAAGGGTTTTCCATGTATTTGTTTCTTTTTGTAACCGTAGTTGTTATTGTTGCTCTAGCAGGGCCATTTCTTCAAATGTAATCTTGCACAGAAATCTGTAAAAAAGAGGAAAAACAAATCACTCTGGTTGGCAGGGGAGTGATTGTTACATTTTCCCCAAATATTCTCTTTCTAGCTACCCCTTGCTGACTCTACAGAATACCCATGGCTCTGCTCAATCTTGTCTGAAAACTACAGTATTCAGTTTATATGTCATGGTCAAGCAGGGAGAGACCTTTTAATATCACCCTTTCAGTTATTTATCTGAAGTCCTAAATTTGTGCTTGGAAAAACCTTTAAGAGAAGAATACATGAAGATGTATGTGGGCTAGTGGTGAACTTATGTGTCATACAACTGCATCGTCCTTTTATTGAAAATTTTCACCCCGATAAATATCATCCTCTTTGTTGGAAATATCTAGATATTGAAAAAAGGAAGTTAAGGGGTAACACAAGAGAATTAGATATTTTCAGCAATAAGTGACTTATGAAAGTGCATAAGGTTTTCTCTGTACTCTCATGCCTTTTAAAAGAGGAGAGCTGCAATATGAGAAAGCAGGCCTTTTGTGTGCATGCAGGAACAAAGGGAGAGGCTGATAGACTGGTCTGTGACATGGTATTCTGAACGGTTTGGGTCATTGCAGCCAGAGGCAGGAGCACGACTCAGACAAAAATAACCCAGGTTTGGAGAGAAGAGATTGGTTTTGGTAAACAATGTTTCTATATGTGGGGGAAATGTTTCTTTGCATGGCAGAAGAAAATTGCCTTGAATTCTTTTATTTTCTTGGTCAAGTACAATTGTCTCCTTTTTCACTCCACCTCCGCTCCCCGACCCACCCATCCCTGCCTCCTACCTACGAACCTCCCCCCTTTGGCTTTGTCCATATGTCCTTTATACATGTTTCTTGATGGCCGTCCCCTATTTCCCTCCATTATCCCACTCCCCCATCCCCTCTGGTTACTGTCCATTTGTTCTTTAATTCAATGTTCCTGGTTATATTTTGCTTGCTTGTTTGTTTTGTTGATTAGCTTCCACTTATAGGTGAGATCAGATGGTATTTGTCTTTCACTGTCTGGCTTATTTCACTTAGCATAATGCTCTCCAGTTCCATCCATGATGTTGCAAAGGGTAGGAGCTCCTTCTTTCTTTCTGCTGCATATTATCCCATTGTGTAAATGCACCAGTTTTTTGATCCACTCACTTACTGGTGGGCATTTAGGTTGCTTCTAGCACTTGGCTATTGTAAATTGTGCTTTTATGAACATTGAGGTGCATAGGTTCTTTTGAATTGGTGTTTCAGGATTCTTGCAGTATAATCCCAGCAGTGGAATTTTGATCTCAAGAGGTGCCAAATTCTGCTCCTCTGTAGAGCCATTTGAACTCAATCATTAAGGGCAAAGAATACTCCTAATACAAAAGGACATTTTGGAACAGGAAGAGAGAGGAGGGAAAGAAGGTAAAAGAAAGATATGAGATGTTTGCTGTAAGGGTATAAAAATTTAGGTCTTCACCAAGTAGACTATTCTAATAGCAGCTTATCCATCACAAACTATGTCTTCTGCTTACTTTTCCCCTTCGTGTTTTCCCTTCCTTCTCTGTTCCTCTTCCTTTCTTCCCCTCTGTTCCCCTTTCTATTCACCTTTTTGTTTCATCTCTACAGGATGTTGGATGGAATATTTCCTATTGTTTGTTGTCTAGGAAATCCTGCTCTTTAGCGAGAGACAGGCCCTCCGTCCAGAGGCAGTCGAATACGCTGACCCGCCCTGACTCAATCACCTCCCTCCAGTCTCCATCAGTAGAAAACTAGGTGTATGAAGACTGCAGCAATTCAATGGCTTAGTAGGAATGTTTCTAAGGCCAACTCTCTAAGACAATTATTAAAAGAAATAGTTATTTGATCTAAAGGAAGGAGAGAATGGCATTTCATTCCTCAGGTTAATATCTGCTTACGAATCCAGTTTCTCACCCATTTGGTGTCTATGTGAAGAAGGGGGGAAAAGAATTGTTAAGGGGCCCCAGGAAGAGGTCAGAAGTGATCTAGTATCATTGGCATTCAGTTGTTTAGAGTGGTTACAAGGCCTGAGTTTCCTGTGTTACTTGGCAGATAGTTGACGTTGAGCCAGTTTTATTCAGTAAGGTTCTTGCGGGAGAAGGGAATAGCAAAGGGGGCTGAGGAGAATACCGACACATCAGGGCTGTGGGGTGGAGAGAAGAATCGAGCCAGAGAATTTCCCCCGATAAACTGTAGAGTAGGGTATCCCCACAAGAGACAGACTTGCCACTCAGAAGGAATTCAAGCTTTGTCTCTGTCAGCAATGAGAAGACTACAAAAACATCACATAAGTCAGTGACATCAAAACTTTCTCATTTCTCCTCATCCTCTGTCCCATCCAGCATATCAGAGGAATGGAGATGTGGAAAAAGGAGAGAGAAGAGCTTGCAGAAATAGATGACATCTACTTTCGCCATGAGGCTCATGAGCCATAACAGGGGAGAGGGAAGCATTAAAGAGGTTGAATATGGGGTGGAGTTTAAACCTGTCTGGACTGGACTTATTAAACCCAGAATGATTATAATAGAGGGACTATATCTGAGACAGTATGAAGAAGATGGGAGTTCGTATAGCATGGTTGAAGACAGCCACCGGAGAAGGATGGCCATTCATGCTCGTATCTGCCATGGTCTGAATGTTGGTGTTACCCCAGACTTCGATAATATGTTGATATCTTAATCCTCAAAGGTGACAGTACTAGTAGGTAGGGCCTTTGAGAGGTGATTAAGTTATGAGGTTTGGGTCTTATGAATGGGATTAGCGCTCTTATAAAAGAGACTCACAAAGCGCTCTAGCCCCTTCTGTCAAGTGAGGATACAATGACAAGTCTGTGATCCAGAAGAGGGCCCTCACCTGACCATGCTGGCACTCTGACCTTGTCCTCCAACTTCCAGAACTGTGAGAACTAAATTTCTGTTGTTCATAAGCCACCCAGTCTGAGGTAGTAGCCTGAACATAGTAAGACAGTATCCTACTAATTTTAAGACTGTTTAGTAAACCTCATGCTACTTGGGTGTATTATAATTTCATAGTACTTAAATTGCCTGTCATAATACTGTGAAAGTTAGCTGATAAGATGTGGCTGGCTTTTTTAAAGAATCCTGAAAATTTTGTCTTCTTGTTGACATGACCAGCATGATTAACAATTATCAAATTCTTTGATTCTCATAACTCGACCCAAATGATTTACTATGATTCTAAATTAAGCTGTTAATTGTCTTATATGTAATGCTAACTTCTGCTATTTGTGACAAATTTTAATGGGAAATTCTCAGTGGTAGTGATAAATTTCCTTTTGATTTCCTAGTAAATAAAGATAAGAAACTTTGACAAATTGCCTTTTTAGGTTTTGACACCTCTAAGAAGTCAGTTTTTATTTTTTAAGACAAGACCCATTATACCAAGCATGCATTACAAAGCTGTAAAACTAGCAGAAGCTTGCTATGGGATGGATCATTAAGAACCATCTCAGAAACAGAGGGAATGGATGTAAGCTTAGCAGTTGTTATCATAGATGATTCGGCACTTCAGGAGCTTGAGGTAGTTGTCAACCTTGTGCGAATCCCTGCGCAGGCAGTGGAGCAGGTTATAAAAAGCAGAAAGGCGACTGTCTTCGTCGGCCACCTGCGGAGATGGAAATCCCGGCCAGACAGACAGGATCTCATTTTCTTTGACTCCAGGATAAACCTGAGCACCCAAAAGAGTGACTTAGTATTAGTATTATTATTAGTACTATTAGTATTTGCTTGTCTTTGTTCTTTCTAATTGTTGAAATAGTATTTGTGGCAGAGAAATGAATGTGAAACTCTCCAGAGAGAGGCATTGATTATTGAGCCAGTATATCAGAAATCTATCAATATTTATAATTTAAAAACTAGAAGCAAAACTCAAGTGTAAGTTTTCTCACATGCATGGGATCGCAGGTGAAGCAAGTCTGTGGAGCAGTGGCTAGGTGGAGAACCAGAAAGTTGCCATTTGAATGTGGGTGTGAATGTGACAAAGGGACGATGGGGGAGCCAGCCTCCACTCTCTCGCTTGAGGGACTGCTTCATTTCGGTTGCTTGTCTCTCATGTGCACTTTGTACTTTATTTCTTCTGACAGGTCACATTAATGACATTGGTCTTTTCCCTGCTTTGAACAGATTCTATGCTCCATATAGTATACTTAGCAGAGATATTAGAAATGATGAGGGTTGTGCTTGAAACTTAAAGGTCCAGGTAATCCAGTGATGACTAAGACTAAGATGATCTGCTGAAGTAGTCGGGAGACTTTCCCAATCCACCCAGGACAGATAAGCACCACATTTTTATGAGGAATAGCTGCTTTCTTTTGAGGTCTGTGCGGTGGGAGTTTCTGGGAAAGTGCCAGTTAGAGAGGGGGTGTTGGAGGCAACCCACCAGTAGCAAGAGTGGGTGGTGGGTGGGAGCACAGCTGTGATAACACAAGACAGCTGAGCAACATGGAGGAGGAGCACATGCCGCTCAGTGTTCGGTATCAGCCTCTGCATGTTGGGAGTGTCCAGAGACCTGAGTCCCAGAGTCCCCAGAGGCCTAGTAACAGCTCCGCAACTAAGGGTGTCAGCGAGTCTGGAGAGCTAGGAGGTACAAATGTGGGGGGATTGTACAGTCTGGTCACTACACTCACTTTCTCATGAATGTTAAGAATATCTTTTTAAACCAGGGATTCCTATGGGAAATTAAACTGTATTTAATAAAAGGTGTGTATGTATGTATTGGCTTGCTTCCTAAATTTTTTAATTTTATTTTTGGTGCTTGACCCTTATGACAAAATTTACTGTGCCAGGGACAATGATATGAACAAGAATAAATAAATACATGGTTTTCAAAGAAAGAACAAAAAATGGAGTATAGGACCAATTAGTGACCTCGAAAAGTAGGCCCACAGAAATGAAGAAAATCACTTGAACAGGTAGGTGCTTCTTTCACCTGCCCTGACGTTAAAGCACGCTCTGTGTCTGCGTGGGGCCTGTTCTTCTCCTATGGCAGTGACCACATGCCACGCGACAACATGCGCTTTTTATACGATAAGGAAATAGCTCTCCTATTATTATTTTCATAATCATGTATTGTTCTTCAGATGATACATGACATCTGAGAACTTCAGAAAGCTGTTTAGATGTTTCCTTGCTCATGTTGAAGTGATCCCATCTAAATGGAGATGTGTATTAAAAATATTTCCTCAATATAAATATTTATATTATTTGGGGAGATTACATGCAATGTATGAGTTTCGGTTTTGAAGCCCCCCAAAACAAGATTTAGGATGACATAACTCTATAAATTACAAAATAAAGAGCATTTCAGAAAAGATGCACCCCCTTCCTTTGTAACCCACTGAAGTATAGTGGTGTTGAGGCAGCATCGATGCCCCCACCTTGTCTTCCCCATCTCCTTCCTCCCCTGACAGACCTGTCTTGCAGGGAGAGGTGGGGGAGTGGGATCCACACCATCCAATCTGATTTTGATTTTCTCTTTTCTCTGTTCCCTCTTGCACATTGGAATAGGGAGAAAAGGGAAAGTCTATGAGCAGAATTTCAATAACAGGTGGCCTAGAATACACTGAGGAAAACGTTAGCTTACAGATTCTACTCTCCAGTTTCTTTCCCTTAAAATTATTTTAAATGCCAACCCCCAAGAAGGGCCTAGGCTTGGATGGATTTGTGTGTAGTATAGGAAAGTCTGTACCTGTCAAATATGACAGTGGAATTCTAAGACTCACTTACAGTAGAATCTATCAGTACGAATTACTTGGCTCTTGCTTGATTTAATAGCAGTGTAGAATATAAAATGCTTAAAGTTTGTTCTTACAGAATGAGATATTTCAGAACTCATTTCTCTTCATAGAGCTCATCTCTTTCGTTAATGAAGAAGCCCCCAGAAAAACAGAAAACAAAGAAGTGTCACTAGGCTGCTCACCTGACCAACTATCTTCTCCATGCCCTCTAGAAGTTGTTTGTTACGTTCCTCAATCTCGACGGCTTTTGATAGGATGTCGCCTTGGGGTCCTTGCATACCACGAACTTCTGTGACTAGTTGATACAGAGGGTCATTCCAGGAGCGCAGCACTCCAAGGACCAGGCTCAGAAGGGCTTCGTGCTAAACAACCATTGAAATAATTGCATTAGAACAAGCATAGTACAATGGGTTATACGTGATTTTTGCTCAGAGAGGCTCACCTAATTATCTCTTTGTTATTCCTATGTGTATGTAAAGTTGTTTCTATGTGGTACATGTTGAGAAAATTTAAAATTTAAGCTATTAGCTTACTCTTTGCTAAAATTTTAAGAAATCTGGCTTATTTACATGACTACTTTTAATGAGAGTTCTAAGAATTTTGTTTTCCTTCTGAAATTCCACCATTTGCCTACACAGGTAATTGTTTTGTATTTGATTGCTTTGTCAGACTGTGGGTAGAAACCAGAGTTTTGTTGGAACTCCATACATGCCCCTCCTGACTCAGGACTTTCAGATTCCAGCAGTGTCAATGACAGCGAGCCCGAATCACTTCATTTAAAGATTAACTCCTATTAATGAACCAAAGTATTCATTAATGTATTGATTTGTGATTTCTACTTTTCCTTTAATACAAAATTAGAACAAAGACAATGAAAAAAAGATACAGTATTCAGAAACGTGCTCTCCTCAATCTACGCCAACCCTGCCTCAGCACTGTTCTCAGACCACTGCGTTTGCTGACATACTCAGGTGGCTAAAATGGCAGGATGCTGTCTATCTCTAATGCCAGCATTGAGGGAACTCACAATGAATGTTTTGCCTGCTAGTTTACTATTACAAGGATTGTGCATGAAATGCCAGAGAGCTGATCACCTCTGACTCAAAAATGTTTGCTATCTTGATGTCGAGTGGTAAGGGAAATGAAGAGTAGGGAGAATCAAATAGACATTGCAATGGCAGCATGCACCGAGATATGAAAGAAAGGGAAGGTAAAGAGGGACTGGCTATGGAGCGGATGGCAGGGTAGTTGTGCTAGGGGCACTGGAGCATAACAATGAAGTATGAGTGTTTTGAATTGGATGAAGCCCAGGCTCACTGTTTACCAGCATGTGACTGGTGTAAATTCTATCAGCTCTTCAAGCCATGGTTTCCTTATGTCAGTAGGTATAGTAACAGCACTTTGTGTTATAGGATTTCATATGAGAATTAAATAAAGTAATGCACATCAAGTGCTTTATAAGGTATCTGGCAATGTAGTATCTATCAACAAATTTTAATTCCTCTTCCTCCTCCTCCTTTTTTTAACTTTCTTTATTTTATTGGTACTATCATTATCATCATTATACTTATTACTAATGAGCTTAGCAGACAGAAGAATGCTGGTCATGTTACCAAAGTTGTAAGGAGAGAGCACATTGTATTTATGGGAGCTATATATGTGAAGATATTTTTTTTTAAATCATGTTAACTGTGGCTATGGCAGGAAACCAGAAGGGAAATTATAATAAAAATAAATTGGACGTGGGATAAATGATTGGAGCTTGATATGCAGCCTTTGTTGTCATTGGAACAGAGGCAATAGTCATGAGAAGCAAAACAATAACTTATAGGTCCTGTTTTGGAGTGAGACTTATCATTAAGAAGGAAGAGGTGGCAGAGGAGTGAGTGAAGAGTGAAGAAAGGAAGAAGCGGTGTCGGAGAAGGAGGCCAGTCGGAGGAAGAGCCTCATGTGCGGTGCAGGGGAGTCCAGGTGTGATGCTCAGGGGGTGTGGCGGTCAGCAATGTGAAGTGCTGTCCTTGCAGGAGCCCCCACCATCAGTAACACTGCATTTATATTTCTTACGTATCCATGAATTTTTCAAACCCTGTATTTCATACATGCAAGTCCAATTCAGTTAATGCTTTCATAGAGTATAATATACGCAGACTTGAGTCTAACGCATTGATTAAAATCATGTCTGCATGGCCAATTTATAGATCTGTTATTTATTTTGCTGCTGTAATATTTAGTCTGCATTTGATTTTACTGATAGTTTACCAAATATTTAACTTCTCTTTGATTGCTATTTTTCCTCCTTTTTGCTCTGCATGTGCAATTACCATTGCCTGTTATAATGTTCCTAATAATCTACTGCCTCAGTTGTTTTGGTGAGAAGCCTGTACAAAAGACTCACGTGGATACTTTGGGCTTGCTCCTTGTCTTCAGGGGTAGGGATGGAGGAAGTGTGGCAGCTGTTGATGGCCCTGGTAATGAACCGCTTACCCTGTGCATACTGTTTTTCCTGAAAGCAATAGAACAAATTCAACTGAGGTTGTTTGGGCATTGAATCAATGAATCTATTACCTAAATATTAACACATTTGATAAATATATAATTTTTTAGAAATGAGAGCCACACAAAAATTAAAACACAAGAATTAAAAAAGTTCCTCTTTCCCCTACCTTTCTATTATTTCTATACACATTTATTTTCAACTAACTTTCCTAAATTCTAAACTCTTCCCTTCCTTAATTTCATCCTTCCTATACATTATTATATGGAAAGTAAACACTAGAAATATTTTTGAAATATTAAATATTAAACATTTATTATGTATCATCTTTCTTTAGTACTTGAACCAAATGTGATAGTACATGTGTACTTATACTTAGTCATTTAATCTCATTTATGTGGGTCTGAACAGATGTAGTCTTTTAATAGGTATTATAAAATCATAACTTTTATTTTACTAATCCCTAAATTCATACAACTATACCATTTTCATCATAGATGCAGCATGCAATTTGTTGATCATGATGAAATAATAAGTCAGAAAAACAGGAAATACTAAGCAATGAACTGACAATAAGAACAGAAAATACTATTGCTAACACATAAACAGAAAAAACCTTAATCATTAGCAAACATTGTGGAAACATAGAGAGCTTACTAGGAAGATTAGGAAGACTAGAGGTGGCAAATCAAAAATTTAGTATGAAAGAAAAACTGATGTGTAAAAAAAACTACATAAATACATATCTATTACAAACATTGAGTCACATTCTTTCTGAAGATCCTTTGATTTATTGAAGTTCTAATCCATTGTCCAATCTTTGATTGACCTAAAAGAGTTAACATGCAACTTTCAAAGTACCTTACTCAGAAAGAGAACAATTGCTTCCATTTCTAAACTAATCCTTCTATTGTAGTTCTAAACACATACATTGGAAATCTCAGAACAACAGTTCATAGCATTTTTGAGTTTCAGGAAAGCTAGCTATTATTATTTGTTTATTTTCTTAACATGCATTCAGTTTAATTTAATTTTGTCCAATTTGTCCAGCTGATTGTAGTGCAATCCTCATTTATTAGATGTCTGCAGTGCTTTAGGTGAAGAATACCTCGGCAGACACATCCCCTACATGCAAGGACAAGAAATCAACACGCTTCTTTTTCCTAAACCCTACCTAAAAGTTTTTATGTCAGGTGTCTATGTCTCCCCACCCCCAAGTTCATATGTGGAAGCCCCAACCACTAAGGTACTTGGAAGTAGGGTCTTTATGGAGGTAATTAAGGTTAAAAGAAAGCATAAAGGGGGAGTCCTGATCCAGGAGGTTATTCTCCTCATAAGAAGAGGCAGCGAAGTGTCCTCTGGCTCTTGCTCATTCTCCTCTGGCTTTCTCTGTCCCTCCATTTACCTCCCCCCTCTTCCCATGTGAGGAGACGGGGAGAATGCAAACTGGGAAGAAGAGAGCTCTTCCTGGAACCTGATCATGCTGGCACCTTGATCTCATAGCCTCTACAACTGTGAGAAAATAAATTTCTGTTGTTTAGCCTACACAATTTATGATACTGTGTATGGCAGCCCAAGCCAACTGACATAGATGCTTAAAGATTTTTAGAAATTAAAACAAAACAAAACAAAAACAAAAAAACAAAATGAATGAAAGGAAATAAAAAAAAACTGTTACACCCTTTAAAAATCATTGGTATTTTCACGAAACTGTCCCTTTCTTCTTGTTTCACATTTCATTTACAGATGCCTTTTTAACCTTTAAGGTGCATTATTTGAAATTTGACTCATGAGGCTTTCTTGTTTAAAATGAGGTATAGCTCAGTCTTTCACATGAAGGTTCTTTCTGGAAAGAAGCAAGAAGTGTGGTACTTACAAATTCCCTGAACATTTCTGAGGAGAGATTATGGATGTAGTGAGACAGGATGACTGCACGGTCGAACAGGTCTCGGAGGGACACTTCACAGTTGACAGCCCCACTGGGACAGATGGGCAGGGAGTCCACACTCCTGCACAGCAGCAGGTTGGACAGCAGCAGGAGGAGCAGGAATGACCCTGCTTAAACAAAAACGGGCCGCTCTCAGATGATCTGTTCAGCAGAGGTTATCAAAAGTCATCCTGTGGAGGACGGCCTTATCTCTCCACATTGCTCTCAGCAGGATTAGGTACTATAATAGCTGGGGTGGGGAAGAATCAACACTTCCCACTGTGTAAATTTAGGTATGTAATTATATTTGCACAGATATATAGTTGGAGAAGTAGGTTGCTCCTTGCATTTTTGTACGTCTCCCAGAAGTGCTTCTATATCTTGCAAACATTTGGAGCTTAAATAAATTTTGAGCCAGAGTGTTTAAACCATTCTTCTACAATAGGTTAGTGTCTTGGGAGTTTCTGCAGATTTTCAGCAGCCTAGCTCTCTTGGACTTCGTATTTTTTCTTAAACACTCTGCTGACTAACACTTGCATTTAGACACTGAAATGGCAAGGACAGCACAGTTGACCTGTTTGTTTCACTTCCATGACTGTTAGGATAAGCACATGTCTGACGGATGACAGTACTGAATATGAAGAGAAGTCTACCATAAAAAATGATGCTGCAGCCTAGATGTGCTAACTCACCTTAATAACGCCATGCGTCAAAGTGCTTGACACTCTGCCAAAAATTTTAACATTTGAAAAAAAAATTAGTTTCATGGTAGCCTAGTGAGATAGCCTCATCCATTATTATCAACAAATTATACTGATGAACAAGAAGGCTTAGAGGGATTAAGGGACTCTCCCCAAGTCCTATTATTAGCAGGTGGAGGAAGCTAGATGCTAATACTGCCATCTATTCTCTCCCTCCAGTCCCTCCCATCACACACACCTGTGCGCTCTCAGGCTATAGGACAGGCACTAACTGGTAGCCTCGATGACTCAGTACTTCCAGAGACCATTGTCATCACTTGCAAAACACAGTGTTTGATTCCATGAAAACAATGGCCTTAGGAAGTTTATTTATCCACTTTTTTTTCTGCTCTGTAAGACAGAAAAGAGTGGATAAATATAAAACACCCACTTTAAAAATCTTTGACAATTATCAGAGATGATTTAGTCATCAATTTGCTATCTCAGCAGATGGACAGATGTGGACCTCTAACATGTCAAAAATTTATACTTTTAAAAGGAAAGAAACAATATGTTAAGTTTTTTTAACATCAAATGACTCCAAAAGAATATTTGATACTAAAACGTGATCAGAAAAGCAAAACTTTTAAGGAATCTTTAATAAATGTAATTGGATATGTCTAAGATAAAACTATGTAAGTGCTAAAAGTCTCTGTGTAAAAAGTAACTAAACCTAAACACCTAAAGTATCTAAAAATATTTAATATAGAATGTCCACTAAATAGCTTTTAGCTGCAAAATAAAATATATTAATATTATGAGATGGTTCATATACAGACTTCAAATTTTTTAAAAACTTGATGTTTCCAAAAAGTTTATTTTCTGTACCTTACAGTCATGAAATGTGTAGCTGGATGGATATTTATCTACAGGTATAAATAAAAAGTGCTTAGCAGATAGAGAAATTGGAATATTGGTTCTAGGAAATTCATAACTGGATACTCTACCTCTGACTGCATTTACCTGTGCATTTATCATCTGAAGGATTTTCACAGTCTAAGATAAGATAAAATTGATAAATGTTTTTGTTCTTCATTTCATAAAACAAATTTTATGGTTGTACTAATTTCTTTCTTTTTTTTTGCAAATGTCAACCAAGAAAGTAAAGGTGATTAGTTGTTACTGGCCTGTTTTTCCTTTTGAAATGTCATCTGCCTTAACCCCAGTCAACACAGTATTATATGAGACCATTCTGCTATCATTGTCTACATTATGGCTTCAGAGTTGAGAGTTTCATCAGGTTGACTGATGGCCAAATGGCACAGGAGGCCTGGGAACCAGAAGACGTTAGTTTCTGCCTCTGGAGTTGTGATAAATTGGACCTAAAGACACTTTTGGTCTTATTCCAGTCCAGGGTTTCTCAACCTTGGCATTACTGGCATGCTGAGCTGGATAATTTCTTGTTTTAGGGGCTCTCCTGTGCATTGTAGTTTGTTTAACAGCATCTCTGACCTCTACTCACTAGGTACCAGGAACAGTTTACACCCCAACTAAGATAACCCAAAATATCCACACATTAGTGATATGTCTCTGGAAGAAGAATTCCTTCATTTGAGAACCATTGTTCTATTCTATTGGGCCTTTGTACAATTGCTTAAAAGAGCAATGATTAAATAGGTTTTCTAAACTCTATAAACCTGAAACCTCTTGCTAAGAGAATATTAGCTAAAATTTCAGATTAGTACCCACCAAGGAGTGTTGCTAAAACCAACGACTCAATGAGTTGCAGCACATACCTTTCAGGGACAGCGCTTTGTGGTCCATGGTGGTGAGAATATCGGGAACACCCTTTGCCAGAGAAGATCTGGTAGTCCTACAGCTTTCTCTTCCCCAGGTATTGGCTTTATAAGCCTTTGACACCTTTATGAATATATTTAATCAAATATTTCCTTCCCTTTTACCAGTCATCTATTTCCGTCATTGAAATTACCCCCATAATTTCAAACATCAAGTGGCATTTTTTTCTTATTCATATTCAGGAAGACATACTGCCAGAAATGAACATTCTAAGAAGGATTTTGATTAATTAGACCAAAAGGAAATGAGAAAAATAATGAAGGTGAGATCTGGAAACTAGTTTGGGTTAGAGAACCTATAAAACTCTCTAGAAGTCATCTCCTTTGAAATTTACTCTTATTTCTCTGCAGTTTCTTGAAGATAGCATTGTGTTTCACTCAGGAGCCTCATGTATTCTCAGAGGGTGATCTTTATTCTCTCTCATTCACATTTGCTGGGTAAAACCAAGATTTTGAAACTTACACACTAAATACCAGGAAGTACAGAATAAAGATTGAGGAAATCAGATTTACAGTTCTTTATTATACTCTAATTACATTTCCCTCACTTTTTTCTTGCTTTTACACATTATTTTGTCCTTTTTAAAATGACATATATATCTGGTTCTTCATTTTAAAATGTGCATTTTTATGTGCCTATCTCTTGATTTTAACATATACATAAAGTTATATCATCCCCAGTTTACAGATTAAAACACTGAGGCTGGGAGGGATTAAATGTCAAGGATACAGAAGAAGTAATTAGTCAAGGTAAGTGCTAGAAGGATTATTGCTTCAAGAGGATTCAGGAGGGACATGAAAAGGCTGAGAAATGAATCATTTAGCAAACATTGCTCTGTACCGACCTCAAAGATGAACGCGAAATTCCTGACCTCAGGGGTTCACTTTGGGGAAAGGACAGAGTGGTTTTCAAGGGCAAACAGGCACACACGCACTCGCATGTACACATATGATGTAGTAAAACGAAATTCTAGGCAGTCATTGCCATGCTCCTCGAGCATAGGCGTTGATAAACCATTATCAACATATGATCACTTTATTTCTCTGACCTTGAGCACTCTGGGGCTAAAGTGACAAAAATTAATCTTTCATGGGCTCAAAAGTTCCATTTGCCTTTTAGAGATTTCCTAAATGAAATGATTATAATGAATACAAACTAAGTTGTTGACGACTTTCTCTAAATTAAGTCCATGCATCTAAAGCAGCCTGTGACCTTTAGTTTCAATTTTACCATATGTCTCTTATAGTAAATTTACAGATGAGGCAATTTAAAAAATAATCCCTTTCTATGACATTTATTTTTTCTACAGTTGCTATTGCCTCATTTATACTTCAGCAACCATCAGACTAAGTCCCCTGATGGGACTAAGCTCCTTATGGGAACTTAGGAATCTTAACCAAGACTAACATCACTTTACTCTCTTCCTAATTGCCCTACCAGAAGCAACACTAGATTTTGAATCATGTTTATCAAGTATCATGATTTGTAGTTTCTAGCAATTGAAATCTTGATCAAGATTCCATACATTTAGGCTAGGTATCCACTTTTTCCCCTGGACAGTGAAACTCTGAATTATTCAGAGAACAGAGTCCTGTGGTAGAGAAATTAATGCTGCACTATATTCCCACCTCTCCTAGAAATTTAAGAGTAGGGAAATCTTTTATAAGAACTGACAACTTAATCTTAAAATTTAAAGGTGTTGCAACTACTGTAGATAGCCAGGAAAAGAGGAATCTAAGAAAACCCGAGTTGTGTTTATTCAGTGGAGGCCGTAATTTATTTACCTCCGAAGAGACACATTTTCTCTGTGAAATTTCTCATCTGCTTCCTTGCTGCTTCGCAGCCCCACTTCCCGTCAATGGTATATTGCAATATGTAAATAATGCAAAATGCATATTCTATGCAAAAAGTCATCGTTGCGCTATTTTTTCTGGTATATATGTTACCCACTTTTCATCTTAATTTTGTATGTACTCTATTGCAGACCTTTCCTTTCTCAAACCCTGCTCTTAACATAGAGCAATGAAGAAGTTCATTAAGATTGGACTTGACTGTTTCTATTTACAAGTTCATTTATTTGCCATTTTTTGGACTAAAGGTTTAGGATTAGACTCAGAGCTGATGATTATTATTAACTCCTGTCAAGTATCTGAATAAATACATCAAATGATGTTAAATTTCCATGATATTTTTAGCACCTGAAACATATTTTTCCACAGTTAAAATGATTTTAATTTTTAACATTAAGTAGTATCAGGTTGTTTTTTCTTCCTACTTAGGAACTGAGCTTGTACTTTCTTTTGCCTAAGTTTGGAATGGCATTTTTTTTTTTTTGTCATTGATAATACAAAACTATTTAAAATGCTTCATATAACCTGAAAGGTGTCTACTGCAAGACAGAGTGAGGAGTATTAAAGGACAAAAGACATTAAGAGGCTTAAAACTCATCAGAATAAATCTCACAAGGATATCTCAATCTATATTAGTAATGAATTATCTTTAATGAAGTGAAATTTACAAATGATGAAGTTTATTGTTTATGAACTTAAGAATTCCAAATAGCCAACTTTCAAAACTTGGGCTAAAAGATAAGATAGGATGTATGTTGTTTTCATATAAGGTATCAGAAGATGTAAAAGGAACACTGAAGAAAGGATCAATCACAATGGTGATTTCTTGAATTGAACTATTGTCAGAATAAGTGAAGTAATGATTTATTTACTTTCTACTATTTATATTAACTTCATGCATATTAAAACACGCCCCCCCCCCCAAATTCCTGTGTTTAATGCTTATCTCTTACTAGGGCTTTGCACATCATCAGCTTTCCTAAGTCACTCCAGAACCCAAGTTCTTAATCTGCTGGCAGTGTCTTGAGAACTTTCACTCCTTAAAAACCAAACCAAACCAAAGCAAACCAAACCAAACCTAGCATAAGCAAGCACTGGGCAATTTCCCCCATGATTCCTTTCTTTTTCTTTTTCTTTCCCAGTGATATGCTATTAATATCCTTGATGTAGTTTTTTTATGAGGTGTCTGTACTGGCTTGTCCTATGAGTTTCTTGTCACATTCATATTCTGAACCTTCTGTACCTGTGGATATATTTTAATGCCTCATATAAGACAATGACAGATCTAGGGATGATGTGTTTAGAGACTTTACAGATTCAGTCTTTGAGATTACATTTGTTCAAGAAAAAAAGCATCAAATATTTGGCTGTATGCTTATGCCAAGTGGCGCAGATAACAGTTTTCCTTGTAAAAGATTTCTTCACACTTCAATATTGTGTGTGTGTGTGTGTGTGCATTCTTTGACTAATGGGAAATAGATGTGAAGCATGTTCATTCCACGTTCATATCTATTATCTATCTATCTATCTATCTATCTATCTATCATGTCATTATCTAACAGGAAGAGGACTCTGAACCATACTGACTGCCCAATATAAGGTTAAAATTACCAGAGATAATTTTAATCTTATAATTAGCACAGGCATCACCAAACAAAACAGAAAACCATAGCAACAGACCTGGGTCCCTAAGGTTCCCTGATCTGATAGCATTAATTCTTTCCTTGTACAATTATGGGGAGATTCTGGGGATCCTAGTGGAGGCACTGGGGCAGTCAAGAGGAGTCAGGCCAGTTGGGAGGTCAGAGTAGCAAATCTGTACTGATCTGAAGAGAATTATTTCAATATTCTAACACCTCATAAGACCATACATGTGTGGACCCACTGTCACCTCTGCCTTCTTCCACTGTTAATCATTTTCAATATATTGAAACGATTCATATTGTGAAGTAAATCTTTCACAGGAAAGAATATCCTCTATCATCACCCAGTAAATTCTCCTGTTAGAGTTTGTTGAAAATATCTTATCTGCAACACGTCCATCCATCTTTTTTTCTTACTCATTACAAACAACATCTCTTACTGGTATAATATGTACTTCGATATTTGGGGATTAACTACTTTCACAATTGTTTAACAATGTACTTTATCATTTAAGGTTGAGAATTATAAAAAGACTTAATTCCTTAAGACTTCCTTATAGGAAGACTTAATTCCTTAATGAACTGTTCTATTGACCAAAAAGTATATGTATATATATAGATAAATAAAATATACATATATATCAGAAATATATCTATATCCATATATACTTTTAAATTATGGAAGAAAGTAAATGTATCTATCCATATATACTTTTAAATTATGGAAGAAAGGGTGATGATATGGATTTCTGAGACATGGAGATAACAGAATTTTGGTTCTTCTTAAGTCTAATAAAATGAGCAAAAAGCAAGCTTAAAAATATTAGCAAAATTACACTTGTTTCAAAAGTGGAAGGAAGTATTAGTATGTTAATTTTTCAAGGTTGATAGCTGGGAATCCATAAATATAGTCAAGCTGATTTTTTTAAAGAAAAGGTGTTAACAGATGATGCAAAGTTATCATTATATCACTGGAAGACTGGAAAAATTATAAACCTTCTAACATCTCAGGAGAAGAAAATATCACACAAACACATGCATACATGTACACACAGACAATATATAAGGCATTGCACATAATAAGAGATAGAAAACAAAGGAAACATAAACAACAACAAATATAAAATTAGAAGCCAGAATAAGATCAAACAGCAAATATATTATGTGATAAGTTTATTTATTAAAAGGAAAAATTAACTCTGTCTAAAAACTGCACAACCCACTTAGATGCTGAATGTAAGATATATCTCAAACAGCTGTTTTCAAAGGAAGGGGAGCTGGAGGCTGATTCTGACCCCCAGGAAAACTTGCCAACATCTGAAGACATTTCTCATTGTCATAACTGAAAGTGGGGGTGCTCCTGGTATCCCCTGGGTCAAAGCCAAATTTCCTACAATACATAGCACAGCCTCTCAAACAAAATATAATCTTCCAAACCTCAGTAGCTCCAATGTTGAGAAACCCTGATCTAAAATGAAGCAACCAACAGAAATTAAAGAGAAATACAAAAAAAAAAAAATCCACATCAAGCAAATTGTTTAAAATTGCTGGAGTAATAAAATGACTAATAGGCAAGTTTAAATTTGAGACAAAAAGCATTCAAGCAAAAGGCAGTTTTTTGTGATATTGTTTACAATCAACAATAGAGACAAGGCTATATGCATTTAATAATAGGATCTAAAATAAAACAAATATATGCATATATAAGAGAGAGAGAGAGGTAAAATAACCAACATGCAAGATAGGTGTGTGTTTATGTGTTTCAAAATCTCAAACTTCTATGAAACTTCTATAATAAATGACATTTTACTTGGCCAAAATGAAAATGTAACACTTTCCTAAAAATTTGAACACATGGTAATAAGAGTATACATGTAGTACAGTTTGTTTTATCTTCTCTTGCGAGGCACCAATGATTATTTGATTGCTGAATCATGGTGACTTCTTGAGTCCCTAGCTCCATCAACATTTTTTGACATTCAACCCTGTGTTCTCCGCATGAACTGTCACATTCAGTGACAGTCACCTCTATGTCATCTCTATGACCATGATCCCAACTGTACTCTTCTTTTCCTGACTTCTCTTCTAAGCTGCCATCTCCTTGCTATATATTTCAACCTATATATGTCTTTAAACAGGATATTCTGAATTGTTAAAAGAAATTCCGACCTATTCAGCTTTTCTTAAACAACGGTCTTCTCCGTCGCCCACACTTAGCCTCCCAGAGCTGTGTTTAGTTCCTTTGCTTTTGTCTTCCTTCACTCACACTCAACCAGTTGTTATGGTGCAATTATTTGACCTCTTTAACCTCCATAAATTTTTCTTTATTCTTCTCTCCAGGTCATTTTGACCTGGATATTTATAATTCCTTCTTTTTCGTTTTCTCCTGTCTATGTCCAATTCTGTTTTAATCTGTTTATATATCAGTAAGGTTAATCATCCTGAAGGGCAACTTCTGAACAATCTCTAATTTGTTTAGATCATTGTATTTGAGATCAGAAGAACCATAGAGTGAATCTAACCCATTATTTCATTTTACAGGTGACGACAGTACCGTGAATACGTTTCATTGGTGACGGACTGGCACTGGAACTTCGAATCATTTGTCTGCCACACAGGCGACATTTATTCTTGCCTTCTTTACTCACACTTGTGAACTCCGAGTTTTTATTCAGCCAGTGGTAAGTCTTGGTGAAAACGTTCAGGTGTGGTCTTGAAAACAAATGAAGAAACGTGTTACTGCTAGGAAAAATTCCAAGGTAATTGGGGTTCCAAAGAGAGAACAAAGAAAGATAAAATGTTTTACAAACTCAGGAGTCTTAAAGGAAACATCACCACTGGGAAAAGAGAATTTGAATGTAATTCTAAATCGTGTTATAAAAACAATGCATTTATTAGAATATTTCTAAATGAGTTATGTAGATAAGAAATGAAAATGCATTAACTTTATTTTTTTCAAATTGGTCTTTGGTTTATCTGCAATCCTGGTCTCTAAGAATTCTTTTGCTAATGTGAGTCTTGCCTATGTCATAAAATCTTCATTTCACTTTTTTACTTGTCACTTCTATGTCATTAGTAGCATGAAAGTCAGAGAATTCTTATAAATTAAAAAATTATCTGTCAACCACTTGATAGGAGCAATATTATTACCCTTTTAAGGTGATATGGCATTTGAATGTTCTTTCTTCTATAGGCTATTTTATACTCACACCTTATAAGATTAACTTAACAGATGAGGAATTGGGTGTTTCTTCCAGAAAGGGCCATTAATTTTATATAGAAGGGAAGAGAATGAATATAGGCTATAAGTTTCTATTAATAACTTTAAAATAAGAGATGGACTTCACTTTGAGCTGCATGTGAAAATAGAGACAACTTGGTTAAAAACCATGAGTTCACATACAGGAAGCAGCTGTGAAATTGTGAGATGTTTCCACATTTCGTTTAAGGAAAGCTACCTCATTAAGTCACATTAAGTATGTAGGAATGCGTATTTATGATTTAAGTACATTTTTTGAAGATAAGTATGTAAAGTAACTATATCATCCAAACTCTTGTCTACCTAAATGAAGTTTAAAAATTAAGTAATCTTCGTATGATTCAATCTAAAGAGATCTTTAATCTCAAATACTAACACAAAAGGTTTTTTTCCATCATTTTTTCAAGCAATTTCAACACGTACTCATTGCATTTGCTTGTGTAGACCTGTGTCTTATTTTTGTTCAGAACCTTTCAAATTTATGTTTATACTTGAGAAAATTCAATAATTAAGAACAGTCTATCAAATTGTTTGCTAGGTGTTGTAGAAACTAAGTAAAATTATCAATAATTTTTACTTTTCAAATACTTTAATAACCAAAAAAGAATGATGATTAAAAGAGTGAAACCATTTTTTGTAATGTTCTGACCAGAACATTATCCTATAACATGTTATCCTATATGGTGACTTATCATGGTATAACATGATATCCTATGTTATCCTATAACATGCCCACAGATACGTAGAGCAGGGGTCCACAACCCCTGGGCCATCGAGCGGTACCAGTCCATGGCCTGTTAGGAACTGGGCTGCATAGCAGGAGGTGAGTGGTGGGCCAGCAAGGGAAACTTTATCTGTATTTATAGCCGCTCCCCATTGCTCACATTTACCACCAGAGCTCTGCCTCCTGTCGGATCAGTGGTGGCAATAGATCCTCGTAGGACTGCAGACCCTACTGTGAACTGAGCATGTGAGGGATCTAGATTGTGCGCTTCTTATGAGAATCTGATGCCTGATGATCTGAGGTGGAGCTGAGGTGGTGATGCTAGTGCTGGGGAGGGGCTGCAAATACAGATTATCATTAGCAGAGAGGTTTGACTGCCCAGAGACCATAATACACCAATTTCTTCCAGAGTCACATCAAAACCTATGAGTGGCAAGTGACAATTAAGCTGCATCTGGTGGCAGGTTTTATAGTGGCAAGTGAGTTGATGTATTTCAGTTGTGCAGCTGCATCTAGTGGCAGGCTTTATGTCAGAATCTGACACTTATTTTAGTCTGTGCTTGGCCCGCCCATTATTTTATTTACTACTTTCATCTGTGCTTATTTCCCGCACTGCACGCTTGTCTCAGTCACAGTTTTGGTAAGCCCACAAGGTAACCCTAGCCAGAATGAGTAAAAACCAAACGTCACTCTAGAGTTCCTTTGAAAAGGGGGAAAGACCCAGTGATGAGACAACAGAAGACTTAGACTGCTAACAAAAAGAAAGCTGCATTTAAAAAAAAATATCAGGAATTCTACTTAAATTATGGGTTCATTGCAACAGGTGATTCACAGTCTCCAAGCATGCTTTGTATAATATGTGGCAACTGGCTACCCAATGAAGCTACGAACTTTCAAAACTGCTTCACCACATGGAGACCAAGCATGCTGCATTAAAAGATGAGCCTTTGGAGCTTTTAAAAAACAAACAAACAAACAAACATGAAAACAAAGAACAAAAGCAATTATTGAAGTCTACCACTTCCTCAAATGTGTCTGCACTGAGAGCATCATTCTTAGTGGCTGACCACACTGCTAAAGCTGAGGAGCCCTTTACTATTGGTGAAGAGTTGATCCTGCCTGCTGCTAAGGACAGTTGTTATGAACTTTTAGGAGAGGCTGCAGTTTAAATGGTGGCACATGTTCCTTTTTCTGCTAGCACTGTAACTAGACAAATTGATGAACTAGCAGGGGATATTGAGGCACAATTGTTGGAAAGAATTAATAAGTCACCATGGTATACAATCCAGTGGTATACAATCAGTAGGTTGACGAGTCTACTGATGTTGACAACAAGGCAACAATGCTTGTCTTTGTACAATGTATTTTTCAGGAGGGTGTGCATGAGGATGTGTTATGTGCGTTTTTGTTGCCAACCAACACCACAGCTGAGAACTATTAAAGTCTTTGAATGATTACATGTCAGGAAAGCTGAATTGGTCACTTTGTGCAGTATATGCTCAGATGTGGTGGCTGCCATGACTGGACAGCTTTCTGGTTTCACTACTTGGGTCAAAGAGGTCGCTTCTGAATGTGAGTCTACGTACTGTGTCATCCGTAGAAAAATTCTGGCTAGCCGGAAAAAAAATGTCACCTTATCTTAACATCGTTTTACAGGATGTGATTAAAATGATCAGCTACATTAAAGTACATGCCCTTAACTCACGTCTGTTCGTACAGCTGTGAGGAGATGGACGCAGAGCACATCTCCTATACCCAGAAGTGAGGTGGCTTTCTACAGGTGGATCTCTGGCCAGAGTTTTTGAGTTACAAGAGACACTCCAGAGACTTCTTTTAGCAAAACAGTCACCACAGGTAGCACATTTCAGTGACACAGAATGGGTCACAAAACTTGCTTACTTGTGTGACACAGTCAACCTACTCAACAAACTCAATCTGTCACTTCAGGGGAGAACAGCAACTGTGCTCAAGTCAGCAGATAAAGTGGCTTCATTCAAAACCAAAGTGGAATTTGGGGGCAACAAGTGAACACTGGGATGTCTGACCTGTTTCAAACATTAGCAGAGATTTTGAAAGAGACTGAGCCAGGGCCTGCTTTCTCCCAGCTGGTGCGTGGTCACCTACCTCAGCTTTCAGAAGACTGTGAGCATTACCTCCCAACCAAAAAGACCCCTGAACTGGGAAGAAATGTGTCCCCACAGCATACTTGTGAAAAAGCCAGGTGAATCGACTTTGTCCGTGCTAGCAGAGGATCAACTGCTTGAGATCGCAAATAACAGTGGCCTTAAAAGTATGTCTGAGACAACTTCAAACCTCCATGCATTCTGGATTAAAGTCCATTAAAGGTGGAATATCCTGAGATTGCCACAAAAACCCTGAAAAGCCTGCTTCCATTTCCAACATCGGGTCTTTGTGAAGCAGGGTTTTCTGCAGTGACAGCACCAAAATGAGACGACAGAGTAGATGACATGAGCAACACAATTCAGTCGTCACAGTCTCCCATCACCCCCAGATGGGCCCATCTAGTTGCAGGAGAACAAGCTTAGGGCCCCCACTGATTCTGTGTTGTAGTGAGTTGCATAGTTATTTCACTATATATTAGAGTGTAGTAATAGGAATAAAGTGTACAATAGATGTACTACATTTGAATCATTCCCAAACCATCTCCCTCCCCACTGCCCCAGTCTGTGGAAAAATGTCTTCCACAAAACTGGTCCCTGGTGCCAAAAACGTGGGGCACCGCTGGCATAATTACTTGAATGTTTTGCCGTTTGAAATCTGTAGTCTTTGACTCACTGTGTTTGGGAGGAGGAGATGTGTATGTGTGTCTGTTCTGAAATACTCAAATGTCCTCATCTCATCTTGTACCACACGAATACATTACATGCAAAATATATTTGAATTCCCTATCACTGCTTTAAAGCCTTCAGAAAATATATATTTTAAAAATTACATGTAGTAGTTCCATTATTTGAGGTATTTCCAGCAATGCAATTCAAAATAAAAATCCCATAATAATGATGCACTGACTCTGCAGGAAAGTCAAAGATATGAAAGTAGAAATAAGGCAGCTCTTGATGGATTTAAGTTTTTATATAACATTTATATAACATAACAGGTGAAAAACTTAAGTCTAGATAGCATCTTATCACCAAGCCCCATTTCCACTGATAACCACTGCTTCCTTCAAAGTTTAATTAAATTATAAACACACACCTGCAGAATATTTGTGTGTTTTGAAAAGTCATTAAAAGTGCAATATGCCTTCCTGTTTGGCCAATCTTAATGAATATATTTGCATTTAATACTGGCAGCCTGCCTTTAGAGCTTTCCTGCTCCTTTTCCCTACCTTTATCCTCAGCAGCCAGATTTCTAAGGTTAAGAACAACGACTCTGAGAAAATGTCATAGGTTTGTCCTTGCAAAAAAAAAAAATCTCAGAAGTCTTTTCTTATAGTTTACTTCAATGTCATTTCAAGTAAAGGAAAATTTATCATGCCAAACGTATAACTGAAAATGTTGTTTTATAATGTTATGAAAAAATTTATTATATATATTCTTTCTTTCAACAGACACATTTAACACAGTTCATAAAAATGACATTAAAACTGTTTTACTCTCATTACAATCCCAAATTACAAGTTCATATACATATTTAAACATTTTTAATTATGGTTAATGTTCAATATTAACAGTTTCAGGTGCGCAGCATAGTGGTTAGACAATTTATGTTAACTTACAAAGCAATTCCCCAGGTAACTCTAGTACCCCTGTAACACTATACATAGTTAATAAAATATTATTGACTACATTCCCTCTGCTGTTCTTTACAACCCCATGACCATTTGTAACTGCTAATTTGTACTTCTCGATACCTTCACTTTTTTCACCCAGCCCTACACCCCTCTTCTCTGGTAACCATCAGTTTGTTCTCTGTCTATGAGTTTGTTTCTGCTTTAAAAAAAAAACAAAACTAAAACACTTTGTTGTGCCATATATAATAATAAACCCAAAATGAATTAATGACTTAAATGTAAGACCCACAACTATAAAACTCTTTTAAGCAAACATAGGCAGTAAACTCTGTGACATTGCTCTTAGTAATATTTTTTAAATAGGTCTCCTCAGGCAAGAAAAACAAAGGAAAAAATAAACAAATGTGACTACATAAAGCTAAAAGGTTTTTGTACAGCAAAGAAAACTATCCACAAAACACAAAGACAACCTACTGAATGGGAGAAGATATTTACTCATGATACGTTCAAAGTATATAAGAAATTCATGCAACTTAATACCAAAAAGACAGGCAATCTTATTAAAAATGGACAGAGGACCTGAATAGATATTGCTCCAAAAAGACACAGAGATATGGCCAATAGACATGAAAATATGCTCAACATTACTAATAATCAGAGAAATGCAAATTAAAGCCACAATGACTATCACCTCACAACTGCCAGAATGTCTATGATCAAGAAATCAGTACAAGTGATGGCTAGGTTGTGGAGAAAAGGGGACCTTTGTGCTCTCTTGGTGGGATTTCAAATTGATGCAGCAACTATGGGAAACATTATGGAGGGCACTCAAACAATTAAAAATAGAACCACCAGATGACCTAGCAATTCCACTTCTGAGTAGTTATCCAAAGAAATCCAAAACACTAATTCAAAAATATATATGCTGTGAATCCTTATGTTCACTGTGGCATTATTTACAATAGCCAAGACAATGGAAGCAGCCTGTGTCCATTGGGAAATGAGAGGATACAGAGGAGTTGGTACATACATACAATGGAATATTCCTTAGCCATAAAAAAGAATGAAATGTTACCATTTGTGACAACATGTATAGACCTAGAGGGTATTATACTAAGTTAAATAAGTCAGACAGAAAAAGAAAAATGCCATATAATTTCTCTTATATGTGGAAACTAAAAACAAAGTAAACTAACAAACAAATTTATGTCTTAAACCTTATCTTTTAGAAAGGGTTATGTGGGAGTAAACCCTAAAATGTATGATGAAGAAATTTGCTTTTTCCTTGGTAAAAGTGTATGTCATTGTTGGTTTAGGAATTATATATATGCGTGCATATATATATATATATATATGTATATATGTATTTATGCATAAATCATTGCATAAGAGAAAGAAGTTTTAAATTATATTATTGACATAATTGTTGGTTTACTGGGGCTGTGCTTACACAATTATTTCAAAATAATCACTTTATTACCAGGTTTGATTTATCATGGTTTGTGAAACTTCCTGATTCTCACATGTTCCCTTTGGCTCATGAAGCTTTATAAGCTAGTAATGGCCAGCAACTTCCAGTTATATCTAATCCTGTCGCAGCATCATGAAATCAGATAGGTCAAATAACTCATCTGCAATGGTAACATCTCTGCCTAAAACTGATTTGATGATGTAGCTATTATAAATACTTGTTCTGATCATGTACTCCTACAAAAATAATACTCCAAATTTAGTGGCTTAGAACAACAGCAATCAATTTACTGTGATCTCTCATGGTTCTTGCTTGGGGTCTTTCATGCAGGTGGCAGGTGGGTGATGGCTAGGGCTCCAGCCATCTCGAAGACTTCTTCACGCAGATGTCTGGTCGTTGATGTGGACTGTCAGCTGAGACCTCAGCTGGTGTCCAGCAGATCACTTACTCACAGCCTCTTCGTGTGTTCTGAGCTTCCTCACATCATGCAAGCTGAGATCCAAGAACAAGCAACCCAAGCCTTAAAAGTTATGTAGCATCGTATTCTCCATGGTCACCAGCATACTCAAGTTCAAAGGGATATAATAGACCCCATTTAGCAATGGGAAAGGTATCAACATGTCATTTTAAGAAAGTGTGTGGAACAGAAAATTCTGTGGCATCTGTCTTGGAAAACACAATCTGCAATAATCATTATACTCTAGTGCTGATAAAGGTTATTCCTTAAATTATCTTGCAAATGACCTTAGATATTGATCATAGAAATCATATTTTTTACTTAGGCTGCAGCACATTTCCCCATACTCTCCTCCAAGGGTTGCCAAACAGTGTTATAGTCCTATTTGGGCCAAACACTGTTTCTAAAACTGTTTTTTCCTTTGTAACCTGGTATGTAAGTCATGTAAATGAAAGAATATCAGAAATAATTATCTTTCTGGAGTTTAGGTCAGGGGTCAGCAAACTTTTTCTTGAAGAGGCAGATAGTAAATATTTTAGGCTTTGCTTCTTTCTTTTTACCTCCTGACCCTTAGTCAAGAGGTAAAAATAAAGGATATTATATAGGTACATATAAAACCATTTTAAAATGTAATGTTCTTAGCTCATGGACTGTAGAAAAACAGTTTGTTCAGCGGGAGCTGGCCTGTAAGCTACAGTTTGTGAACCTCTGGCCTCGCTCACTAGGTCGTGGTTTAAATCAAAGTTTTAAAGCCTATGAATCAGTTTTCATTTGACTTTAATGGATGTATCGGTGATGAGAATCTGACTCTTCATCTACACTGATCACTGAAAATATTTTGCTTACTGCTTCCAGTTCTTATTGCTGAGAATTACTGCACCTGGTTTGATGAGTCTTTCATAGAACCTGTCAATTATTTTAAGCTATAAAACTAGTGTGGACATGAATCCTAGACATTCAGAGAAGAGCAAAGAAGAAGAAAAAACAAGGTTCAGAAAATCCAATTATTTTTCCTTACTGTTTTTTTATTGTTGTTCAAGTACAGTTGTCTCCATTCTGCAGCCCTACTCCTCTCCAAATTTTTCCTTACTTTTAAGATAAATCTTAGGTAAAGAGCTAGTGTTATTTACTCTCTTCATTTCATAATACATTATTATTGTTGTTTAATACATAGATGTTCTCATTATTTCTTTTCATCCATATCTATCACCTATCTAGCCATCATCTGTCTGTTGCTTCCTTCTGCACTCCCTTTACTTTCCTTCCCAGAAACAACTATTCTGACATGTTTACATGAATTACTTTGTATGTATTCCTCCCAGATGTGTATTTTTGTATAAGCATAGATTTTTAATTGATGTCAAAGATATGGTTTCAGAGATTTCAATCTAAACTTTGTCTTGGTTTTTCTTCAGTCATTTATAGTTAAAAGATGCATTTGTATTGCTATGTGTATATCTAGTCTGTTGTTTATGACTCTTTATATACTTCATTGAATGCATCTGCATTTTACTTATCCACTCTTCCAGATGACATCTACTCCTCCTCATACGATAAACAATGCTGTGATAAATATTTGTGTACCTGCCTTTATGTGAAATAATGATAGCAATTCTCTTAACAATAGAGATAAAATTGAGAATCTAGTTACTATTGTGACTAAATCAGTGCTTTACAGATTCCACTGAAGTGTTATAACTTCTGTCATACATCAACATAATTATGACACACTAAATATTAAAAAGAAATAACACAAAGAGTTTCTTTAAGAGCATAATGCCAATAATTATTTCATTGGAGCTAAACTTATTCACTTTCTTAGATTTGACTGAGGTGACTGTCACTGTCTTGAAAATGAGTTTTTATGGCACTTCAGTTTTTAAAAACATTTCAGTACTTGCTCTGCAGATGATAATGTACACTCATAGCTTCCACAGGCCAGCTAGCATTAACAGTGTCCCCTGGCACATAAACTGCAGAACCTCGCCACGGGTCAGTTTCCTCTGCTCCCCTCCTCATCCTTGTGCTCAGCTATCATGCGGGTACATATGTATACATCATACAACTCAAAAAATCATGTTACAAATTTTTGCTTTAAACAGTTATATGTACATACAGAAACAAGAGAAAATAGTAGTATGTATTTATCTAGAAACTTAACATTTCTAGTGTCCTCCTTGCTTCCTAGAGGTCCAAGTTAATCTGATACCATTTCCCTTTGCACTGAAAAATTTCCTTTAGCATTTCACGTATTACTGGTTTGCTTATGACAACTCTCTCAAGTAAAAAATCTAAAATGTCTCCTCTCTTACCTTTATTTTTGAGGGATAATTTTGCTCACTATAAAATTCTTAGTTCATATTTTTTCTCTTCAGCACTTTGAATATGTAATGCCAATGTCCCCTAGAGTCCACAATTTTGCAGATGTCAGTTGTTAAGTAACCATTCTTCCTCTGTGTTCAATGTGTTTGTTGTTTTCTTCTTGTTGTTTTCAGGGATTCTTTTTATTTTTCATTTCAAATAGTTTGACTATAATGTTCTTAGACATGATATTTTTTAAATTTGATGTAGTAGGTATTATTGAGATTCTTATATCTGTATATTTATTTTTTCACCAATTTGATAACATATTGGCTATTATTAATTCAAATATTTTGGCCAAATACTTCTTTCCCCCTGAGACACCAATTTAATGTAAATTGGACCTTTTTAATTGTCCTATATGTCCCTGAGACTGTTCATTTTCTCTTAATTGATTGGCTTGTTTTTCAGGTTAGATAATATCTATTGCTCTGCCCTCAAGTTTACTGACTCTACTTTGTCATCATGCTGTAATTAAAAAGTAACAGATAGTGTAATTTTCTGAAATTTTTATCTGGTTCCTTTTTATTTAGCTTCTCTACTGAGATTCCCCACTTTTCATTCATTATGAGCATATTTATCTCTGTATCGTTGGTCATTGTTACAATAATTGTTTTAAAATTCTTATTTTGCTCAAACACCTCAGTCATCTCCAGACTGGACTCTGCTAATTATCTTTTCTTTTGATCATGAGTAACAGTTTTTTCATGTGTCAAGCAATTTTGTATTGCACTCTTGTCGTTGCAAACAATACTTTGGGTTTGGGTTTTGTTACAGTCTGTTGGAGAGTATTACCTTTTGTTTGTTTTAGCTGACAGTTAACAAGACTCAAATTTCAAACTTCAGTTCAGTTCTTCAATCCCCAGCTATGCTGCTTAGAGCCAGACACATATACACACTGAAATCAGCCAGAAATATACACAAAATTTGGGGCTTCTCTTCTCTGGATCTTTCCTTTCTGAGATTGTCTTCTTACTTTCAAAGTGGCCACAATTGCCCAGAATAACTATGGGGTTTCTGACAGAGATTTAGCCACCCGACTGAGCATTATTGCAATCTTTTATCAGGCTACAAACCATCCAGTCCTGGAAAATCATCCTTGTTATTTCTTCCTTCTGAATATTGACTGTTCTCTAGAAATTCTCTGCATTTAGTGTTGCTCTCCAATATGTTCAAGTATTTTTTATTTTCTCTCCCCTCCTCTCCTCTCCTCTCCTCTCCTCTCCTCTCCTCTCCTCTCC